>BSBK01000413.1:0-610000 GCA_027943335.1 Chamaecyparis obtusa
CACCATAGGTGGAAAATAAAGAAAACATCGTGCCCCACATCCTTACTTCTCTAGTCATTTAGACATCTTTGAGTTACTTAGTAGGTATGATAAGCAAAATTCATCAATTAAAAATATATTATGCAAAGAACATTCAAATTTTCCAGTCATGTTTCTGTAGTCTGAGAAAATCATTGAGTTACTAAAAAGACATCATTATCATAACATAAGCATGTTCAACATTATTTAATGTATTTTCTGAATGTGTCAATATGTTTGTTTGGGTATGTGTGGTGTTTAGAGACATTGTTGATTAGGTTCATTCTGCATTATGGTCTGACAAGTATCGAAAAATAATTATTTGATGTCTATGTTAAGTAGGTTGTCTTGAGAAACACCATTGTTTGTGGTAGTGATATTTTATCATGTTAGTGTTAAGAAACATTGTGTTGATGTTAGTGAAAAAATTCCCTAGACAATGACCTAGGTTGACTGACATAGCCTAGTGGACCCACCCATTGCTGACGGGATGACTTAACTACCAGAATTGTTAGGAATGGTGCCCCTAGCAAGGAGTGATTATCCTAAGACTCTGTTATAGACAAATTCCAAGAAAGGAAGATTTACCAGGTTTTCACCACTTTGAAAATTTCTAATTTTTTTTCTACCAAGACACCTATTTACCAGGTTTTTGTTGAGGCACTTTTTCCATTTTATTTTTTTGTACTTTTTTCCATTTTTCAATTTTTTTTATAGTTTTAATTTTTTTACTTTTTTTCTTTGATTCATCAAGGTGCCTGTTACCACCTTTTTACCAAGATGATAATTTTTTCAGGACCTTTTTCTAATTTTTTGGATTTTTTGCTTTTCCACTATTTTTTCTTTTCTTCGGGATCAATTTTTGTTGTACAGGTGTTGTGTCAAGAATGTCAAGCATAAAATTGTTTCAAGTGAAGAGTGTTGATTGGGTCTGATAGGACATCACCTTTAGGTTTTTTTAGTTGATAGGCACATGATCCATATGAAGTTGTGATAACAAAGGGACCCAGCTAGTTGGGTTCAAATTTTCCCTTTTTCTCTCAATGTTGTTGATTTTTTGGATTTTCTCTTAGAATAAGGTCTCCTACTTGAAATGTTCTTAGTTTTAATTTCTTGTTGTATTCTTTAGACATTATTTGTTTGTATAATTTAAGGTGGCTAAGCACATATTTTTTGTGTTCATCTAGAAATTCAAGCTCTTGTAGATGTGAGATTCTATAGTCCTCATCTGTGACTAGGTTTTTCAATAAAACTCTCAGTGATGGAATCTCAACTTCAATTGGTAACACTACCTCTGACACATAGACAAGTTCAAAAGGAGTTTCTCCTATTGGTGTTCTGATCCTGGTGCAATATGCCCATAATAGTGGATTGATCTGCAAGTGCTAGTCTCTCCCTTATTTTCTTACTATTCTATGTAGAATTTTAAGGATAGTCTTATTTGATGCTTTAGCCTATCTATTACCATGAAGATAATAACTTGAGTAATAGTGATGTGTGATTCTAAAGTGTAGACATTAGTCATCATAATCTTTTCTCTTTAATTTCCCCCCATTGTCAATTACAATTTAAGAGGGTGCCCCATACCTTCAGATGATGTAGTTTAGGATAACCATTGAGACTTGTTTCCTTGTAGCATTGGCCAAAAAAACTACTTCAACCCACTTCATGAAATACTTAGTGGTCGTGATAATGTACTTATATTTGGTGGATGAATTTTGATGAATTTGTCCTACCTAATCAAAGGCCCATTGTTGAAATGGCCAATGTGTGATGAAATAAATTAACTCCCTAGCAGGAGCATGTATCAAGTTTCCATGGACTTGACATTTCTTGTATGTTTTAGCATAGTGAATAGCATCTTTCTCCATTGGGGCTAGTAGTATCCCACTCTTAGAAGTTTCTTTGCTAATGAAAAGTCATTGGAGCTATACCCACACACACCTTCATGAATACTTCATGTTCTAAATAACTAAGTAATGTTTCATCAAGAGAAAGTCTATACAAGTCATTTGCAATGACTAAATAGCAAGATGTTGTTCTTATTAGGCATCTTTTCTCATTTTTTGAATAATTTTCAGGAAAAGCTTGGTCTTTTAGATAAGAATAAATATGGGTATAATGAGATGATATTTGGGGTTCAATGGCACATATAATATGGGAATCAAGAGAATCATAAGCTAGGAAGGGTAAGTCCTCCACCAGGAATTCATATCAAAATTGATGTTCCTCCAATTGTAACATGGATGCTAAAGTAGCCATTGCATCAACAAATTTATTTTATGACCTTAGTATTTGATCAAATGTGATGTACATAAAGTATTTATTGAGGTCATCAACCATCCTCTTATAAGGCATCATTTTTTCATCTTTTGTCTGGTAATTAGCATTGACTTGGCTAATTATTAGCTATGAATCTCCATAGATGTGCAACTCAACAATTTTCCACTCTATATAAAGCTTTAATACATTAACCAAGGTTTCATATTTTGTAATGTTTTTTGTACAATGAAAGAACATCTTATAAGCCTTTGGTATCTTATATCCTTGAGGTGTATTGAATAGGCATCCATCTCCTGACCCTTTTTGTGTGAAAGACCCATCAAAGTACATCTTCCATGGGGTGCTCAGTGAGATGCATGATTTCTTCATTAGAAAACTCAATGTGTAGTGGTTTATTGTCTATCAGGGGTGCATCAACTAGCTGATCTGCTATCACTTGTCTTTTGATTTATTTCCTATCAATGTATTCAATATCAAACTTTCTCAATAATGGGACCCACTTTTCTAATTTTCCTTCCAATGTTTCTTTATTCAACAAATAATTGAGTGGATCTATTTTTGCAATTAGATTCATCTTGTGTGATAGCATATAGTGTCTAGGAATTTGGGATACAAATACCACTTCTAGACATGCTTTCTCAATCATTGAGTTTATCTCGTATGAGACCAGTGTTCTATTGATGTAGTAAATTTCTCTTTCTTTTTTAGTCTCATCTTCTTGTGATAGAAATACTCCTAGTGATGTGTCAGTTTCATATATGTATAACAAGAGTGTCTTTCCTTGAAGCAGAGTCATTAGAATTGGATGATTTTCTAAAAATTGTTTGATTTGAGTAAATCTCTTCTCACATTTCTCATCCCATGTAAATGTGACTCCTTTATGCATCATCTTAGTGAATGGTTGAGCTTTGTCTTCTAATTGGGATTTAATCTCCTAATAGATTGTAACTTTCCTTGGAGTGTTCTCATTTTACTAATATTCCTTGGGGGTTACAATTCTATAATTGCTTTCACTTTAGCTAGATCAACCTTAATTCCTTTCGCTAAAACTATAAAAACTAACAGCTTGTCAGATGACACTCCAAATGTACACTTTTAGGATTTAACTTGAATTGAAATTTCTCCATTTTGTCAAGTATTCTCCTTAGGTTTTCAATGTTAGTAGTTCTGATTTTTGACTTTGCTAGAGTATCATCAACATAGTCTTCCATATTCGTATGCCTCATGTCTTTAAATATTGGTCTCATTGCTCTTTGATATGTTGCACCCACATTCTTAAGACCAAATGGCATGATAGTCCAACAAAACGTTTCCCAAGCACAAGTGAAAGCTATTTTATCTTTATCTTCTAAAGGAATCTTGATTTGATTATAGCCTAAGAAGCCATACATTAATGAGTACATTTCATATCCTACTGTGAGATCTACATTCATGTCAATATTTAAGAGTGGAAATTCATCTTTCAGACATGCTTTGTTTAAATCTATGAAATCAATGCAAACTCTTATGGATTTATCTACTTTAGAAATAGGGACTATGTTGGAAATCCATTTTGCATAATCCATGGTTCTTATGAATAAATATTTCAAAAGTTTTTCCAATTCTTCTTTCACCGGTAATCCGACATGTGGATACATTTTCCTTAGTTTCTATTTTACAGGTTTTACTCCAAGAGAAATAGACAAATGATCCATTATCAAGTTTGTGTCTAATCCAGACATGTCAAAATAAGACCAAGCAAAGTTGATATTCTTTTCTTTAAAAAAATTGGTGAATTATGCCTTTTTCTTCCTCTAATAAGGATTGAGAAATATGACTCATTGTGGAGTTTCAGTTGTCCTAATATTAATAGGTTGTGTTGGTTCTAGCAATGTTGAAGATATTTCTTGAAAATGATAAGGAAGAATATCAAGAGTCTCATCTTTGGCACCTCTGAGAGGTTTTCACCATTAGATACATCTTTTGTCTTTTACTATTTTAGATTCTGATACTTCTACGATGTGTTTTTCACCATCAAATATCTTTTTCTTTTTCTTTTTCCTTTTGAGACTAAGAAACTTTATATCCCCTTTTGTCATGTTTATGCTTCTTTCACTGGTAGAAGAGGTGAAGGATTCACAAGAATTAAGATAGAAAGCTAGAGTATAGTCATTGTTAAAGGATAATAGATATTTTGATTCAGATTTAGTCCATTCTATGAGTTTTCGATTTACCAAGGATAGGGATTCACAAGGTTCAAGAGATAGCACCACATTATCATCAATCTTAGTGACTGGAAAGATGATTTTTATAGAGTTATTTTCTAAAGCATTGTTAAGAACATTAAGGCCGTAATCACCATTATTGGAGTCAACATTAGTGTTATATAAGTTTAACCCAATTGACCTAGCATTAGAGATTTCTCCTTCTTCAAAGTGAACCCTAGAAGAATATTTGTGTATCACATTAATCTCTATATCCATTGTAAAATTGTAGAGTGTGTCCCATTTATAGTCATGTGAGTCTGTTTGACTATCATCGGATTTACCCAAGAAATGAGCTATAATCATTGGTGTCTCTTCATCTTCATCTTATCCTTTAGGTTCTTGAGGTTCTTCTTGTGATTCTTCAACTATTTGATTGTATTCTTCATCAGGCTCTCAGTTGTTTTCATCACGCTCTTCAGTATTTTGATCTTCATTATTTTCCTCATTGTGATTTTCAAGTATGTGTTCTTCATGGGATTCTTCTTGAGAAATTTGTTGTTCAAAATGTGTTGGTCTATACAAATCCCCTTGGTATTCTAGATTTTTTGTTTGGATGTGTTACAATATTTCATAAGTCAAGTGGGAGAGATTTTCTTCTTCTTCTTCACTTTCTTCTTCATCAAAGATAGGACCGTCATTGATAGGTACACCAAGATGAAATTTATGTTTCTTTGAATCCTACTCATGTCTTATCTTTGGGATTTTTAAATTATAAATGCATTGGTTCTACTAATCCATCCTTATTTTTTCCAATGGGGCCTTTACTTGAATATCCCATTTTCTTGAGGAATCCATAACCTTTTCCATATTTCTCTAGTAAAATTTCAACATGTTTTACATCTTTTTCCTCATCTTCTCCTTTGTATAACCATGTTAAGATGACCTTTTCTTCATTTTCCTCTAATAGAGGCACCTCAAATTTTACTAGTCCAATTACTTCATGTATAATAGGTGATTTAGAACTTGATGGTTTGAATTTTGTAGACGATTTCCCATGAGATCATGGTGATAGAGGAATATTAGCCAAAGATGGTGTTGTATCAAGTTTATATTGTCCTATTCCATTGTCTTTGATATCCAACTTCTTTGCAATCTTAAGACCATCTCTTTGGTAGTCTTAAACTCCTTGGAAATATCTTTATTATGTGGAAACATGTTGTCCGCTTTCTTGAGAGTATTGTAAGAGTAACTTGTATCATTAGGTATTTTCACTTCTACTCTGTTATTAGGAAACTTTATGCATAAATGGTATGTAGAAGGAAATGCTTGCATTGTATGAATTCATGGCCTTCCAAGAATAATATTATATGCAAGCGGTAGATCAAGTACTTGGAATATGACATCTCTTTTAACGGGTCCCACTCTAATAGGTAGAAGAACTAATCCTTTAGAGGATCTCTCTTCTTCGTCATTAGATTTTATTGTAATATTCCTTCTTGGATCAATAGAATGATCTAAAAATCCTAATTGTTTTACAATATTATATGTGCATATGTTCAAACTAGTGCCTCCATCTATCAATACGATGCCAGAAATGTGTGTATCAATATTGCACCTGCATCCGCATATACAACACTTCAATAAGACATTATCTTGTTAGTCCATCATAAAACAATCAACAATTCAATTTGAAATGAACTAAACAAAATCATCCTATTTCTCTCTATCTAGAAAGAGTATGATTAAGGTTAATTAATTGCTCTTAGAATGCAAATCCTAACTAGTGACAATTCAGTCCTAGAATGAGAGATTCAATTCCATTATTATGCAATAAATATAAATAAGATGAATATCCTAAGATAACGTGCTCAATTTCCATTATACAATTGAGATATTAAGCTAAGTGAATGTGAAAATTAAGCGACGTGAGTGATAATTTCTACAGCATGTAAGCAAGAATGAAATTGTGGATTATTTGATCTTGAAACCGATTCCTTTTATAGAAATTGAGATCAATTAGACGGCCGTGATTGATTCAAGCTGAGTGATTAAGATTATTTGTTGGTTGATCCATGTGTGTTAATCCATGTGATTATTTCCCATTGGTTCAATTAGAAATAACTTGTCTTCTAGTGGTGAGTTGGAATTAGGAGCATTTGTTTATTTCTTTCAATTAATTACTTTAGCCATGTGTTTGAGTGGGATTGATTTAATTAATTAGGAAAAGGTAATTAATAGGATATTTGATCAATTAATGATGTTCAATGCTTGATTTAAGGATTTTTATGATTTTGATAAATTATGCTAGTAATTGGATATTTAGACTAGCATAATTAGAGAGATGGTCTTGAATTAGGGCAAATAGGGCCTTTAGTTATACTAGCCCAATTAACAGTGATAACTCTTAACACCAATAATTATATTCTTAGAATGATTTCTCTATACATACCTTGGTGTCTTAACTATAGATGTTGAAGCTTCTTTTGTCTCTTCTTCTTCTTTCTTATCCTCTTTTCTTTTGTCCTATATATAAAATTCATACTCAATGTATTTTTGTGGAGTCTTCTGAAAATCTTCATCAACCTTCACATTCACACTTTCCATAATCTTATTCATTCTCTTGTTGTTCTTTTATCTTTGTATAATATCCTAAAAATATACATTCATCTTCTCTACTATCAAATTTTCCAAGATTGTCCTCATCTCTTTGAATGTAACATAAAAAATCTTGAAATAATTTATTGTAGGTGCTCTTCCATGCCAAAGATCATATGATGTCTTGTCATACTTCCTCTAATATAGAACTCTATTAAACATATATACAATTATATGAACAAATTTAATATAGTAAACTTTTGGTAAACTTGCTTCCTTCAACATAGTCCTTTTTTCTTCTTTAATTGTGTGATTCATCATTTCCACTAGACCATTCTGATGTGGCGTTCTAGTTTCTTGTAAAATTCTTGTTCTCGTAGGACCACATAGGTTGGTGTGCACTAGATCTAGTAAACCAATACCTCTTCTTTCCTTCTTGAAATCCCTTATAGAGAACATTGTCTAGCCTGCATAATCTAGGTAAGTCTCTTACTGCTCATGATGAGCTTATTCTTCCCAAATTGTCAAAAATTTTGTGGCCCATCCTCCATTATGCAGGAGCACGTAAGGGTTAGGTATGATCAACCCTAAAAGTTTTTTTTGTAAGACCTTATTAAGGTCATGTGGATAAATAAGGATTCTTTAAGGTTCTATTAGGTGTGTTTTGAAATGTTGTACTTTGGTTGTGACAAATATGTCAAAGAGACCCAAGCAATGCACTATAAGCCAAAGATGGCATAATGTCAAGAATGGCACTAAGGGTGTAAAATATATATTATTTTTCTTCTAATTAGATCTAGGGGATGTCTAGTTGTTATTTGGAACCCATAGATTGATTGGGTCAACTCATTGTAATGAAGGAAGATGCAAAAGATGCAAAAAGTTGCTAGAGCAACTTTTCAATGTTGCATGACAACATTTGGACAAAATGTTGAGCTATGTCCTAAGGTAGTTATGGGTCAGAACTGATTTTTGAAACATGAGAAAAAGAGGTATATAAGACCTTCCACGACTATGTAAAGGGGTTGGCAACATTCTAGCACAACTTTCAATAGTAAATATGTGACAATTTCCTAGTTCTTTGGCACTATGAATTGATTGTTACTATAAATCATGCTCAATAGATTGAGTTTGTTTATTTTCCATAGTTTATAGTTAGGATAGTTTATTTACAAGTTTTTAGAGTTTTTAGTGTTGGTTTTTGGTTAAGTTTTGTTTGTGTACATAAAATCCAATCCCCAAATCCTGGTCACTGGACTGGACAGGGTGTGTATAGTTAAGATGGCTCCATCTTGAAATCTCACCATGGAAATCCCATGGTCCTCAGAGGGATGAAAGAGGATTCCTTATACAATAGGTTTCTTTTTGTTAGAAACTAGAAGATGTCATTTTTATTTTTAGACTCTTGCCCTAGGCGAGCTCTGTTATAGCCCAACTAGGGATCAAGATGATCAGTTGTTGAAACTTGTAGGAGTAGATTGGATGAATGAATCCAATGAATGAGAGGTGCTAAATAGGTTCATACAAAGCCTTCATTGTGAGTTGGAGGATTTTTTAATCAATTTTAATGGATTTTTTTTTAAAAGATTGAAGATAGGCTTGTTTCCTTGAAAAATAGTCCAGTTAGGGTTTGGATGGTGTATAGATAGTTGGAAGACCAATACCTTCAAAATATTTAAGAGCTTCCAAATGGGTGATAGGAATGGTGATTTTTTTGGGGGGTCATTTGAAATATTTTCATACTAGAGCCCAAAAACACAATTAGGAGACCTAATTGAGACCTATTTTGCCTAATAGGCCTAAAAATAGGCATCTTAAAAGTGATGGAGAAATGGCCTCGAGATTAGTCAAGAAGGACCATTTTATGATTGAATTGAAAGAATTGCAAGCCATAGAATCTTGCAAGGTGATTGTGAAGGGGCTAGTATAATGAAAAATGAATTTACTTTTGTGAGTTTAAGAGGAAGTGAGATAGGTCTGGTACTTTGAATTGATAGTGGAGCTCTAGGTGAGTTGGAGGATAGAGCATTGACACCTCCTAAGGTGGTAGTGTTATAGGAGAGAAGAAACCCTAATAATTCTTGGAAGAGACTTGGTGAAGAACTAGGAGTAGTTCTTAGTAGAGCCTCCCTATCACTTTGTTTCCAAATCAATTATCATCAATTTGAGATAGTAAACATCCCTTTTTAGCTCCTTCAAGGTGGTACATGTTCCTTCTTGTCATTTTTCCAACTACAATCAATGCTCCAAATCTCTTCTTAATCTCACATCCTTTATTCTTGAACACAACATCATAGTCATTCTCACACATGTCTAACATTAAAAATATTGTGACATTAAACCTTCATGAAATAAATGTTGTTGGTTTTATTATTCCTATAAAAAGTAATTCAACTGCTACCAACAACATATGTTGTGTTATCACCACCAATTCTAACTAGACCACCATCATATTTGTCAAGAGTTACACATTTTCTTTTATCCCTATTCATATGATTAGAACAACCACTATCAATCAACTATTCATTTTTGTTCCTTCTAACATACAAAGAAGTCTCAACATGATCATCAACTTCCAAAAAATGTTATAAACATCAATTCTTGGTTATTCTTCTTCAACATAAAATAAACAATATTCTATTTATGACTCATCATTAGAAATACTAGCATCTTCATTTACATAGTAAGCCTTCTTATTGAACTTCTTAAATTTCTTCCTAGGACCTTTCTTCAGACACCTAGTAACCAAATGATAAATCTTTCCACATCTAAAACATTTAAGAGGTAACATACCTTTGTATTTTCCAAGACCTCTCTTTAGTTTCCTTGCAAAGTTTGCTTCCAACTCATCTGAATCTTCATCACCATCCAGATCTTCCTCTAACTTTGTTTCTTTAAATATTGTCTCAAATTTACTCTTCTCTTTTGCAAAATTTCTCAATTCATATGCAGTCAAGGTGCCAAATAATTATTCTATGGTAAAATTCTTAGGATTGTATACCTCATCAATCATTGAGATCAGGTCATTTTAGCTATCCAATAATGACATCAATATCTTCTCCATAACATCTTCATTGGTTGTATTTCCTCCTTGATTTGTTACTTAATTCATTGTGTTGTCAACTCTTTGAAAATAGATCCTAACATCTTCACCTTATTCCATTCTCAAATTCTCATAGTGACATTTAATTGTTATCTTCTTAGATAACTTAACTCTATCATTACATTCATAAATTTATTTCAACTTTTTGAAACTTCACAAGCATTCTTCAATGAAATAACTTTGGCTAATTAGTTTTTGATAAAGCACTAAAGATCACATACATTTCTTTCTCATTCTCCTCATAGGTTGTGATTTCATTTTGATTGGTAATGCCATTTTAAGGAAACACATACTTCATCTCCACATGCTTTAATGTAATGTAACTCATAGAAACCACATTTCCTCTCATCTACTCTTTCCATGAACTATAGTTGGATCCATGAAATATGGGAATGTTAAATTTGTGTACCATTGGATCTTCCTCAAACAGTTAAGCTCTATATCAAGGAACTAAGATTTGATACAAATTATTGAACAGGTTGAATAACTAGGTGAGGGGGTGAATCGGTTATTTAGGAACACTTTTAAAAAAAATATTGAACTTGTAGATAGTTAAATTAATCATAAATTTATAATAGATATGAACATGAAAGCACAAAACCACCAACATAATGAACACCAAAATTTACATGGAAAACCAAACTGGGAAAAACCATGGAGAAGCTAATTCTCATGAAATGAACACTAGTTAATGTGACATTGATTAAGGTGATTAATTTTTACAAAGGATCAGTGCCAGTTTCCTCTTTGTGGGTTGGCTCACTACTATTTGGGCTAACTACCATAAAAAAGTAGCTAAGTGCCAATATAATAAGGCTCACTACCAATATAATTAGGCTCATTTCTATAAAATAAGAAATGAGAATTGAATCCACCACTAAAGTCATTGTCACCAACGTATTACAATACAAAAATGATGTAACAATCTGATACCAATTGCACCATCTCACATGATCATCAACACATAGAGCTTTCCTTATCATATTCATATTCAATTTGCATATACTCGCATACAAGAATCACCATGAATCATTGAGATTATCACTCTCCTCATACAACATGATTCCAAAAACTAAGTTTTCCTATTTACCAATTTGAAAGAGGTTGCACCAAATCATTCTCGTAGTGGTAAGGAATGAATTGTAGACCACTTATCTCAATACAATGTGCCTCATGTATAATATCATGCTACACCTTCTCTAATAATTTTGATGCCAATGGCTATGAACAGTGTATTGCATAGTAACTATTGGGACCAAAATATAATGAACACACTCCAAATAGGACCAAACCCAAAAAAACATTTCACCATATGTTGCACACGAAAAGGGACCATCACCAACGTGAATAAGGAAAATCATTTAAAGAACATCCTTTGGTGAACACTTCTACCAATACACCAAATATATCAGTACACACATCAACTGATACAATAAAGCAACTAAATCATAAATGAACCACATCTATGCATTGGATATGTTGACATCAATGACAACCATTAATGAAAACAACATGAATAGAATCAACCTAATATTCTATCAAAACCACCTCCTAAGAAAGACCATGATGTCCTATCTCCTCTATCCAATGATCCTCTTCCATGTTAAGATAAAAGTATCCCTCCATATCCACCAAAATATTTTATCAAACCTCTATCCCCATGTCATAATCTTCCATATCCACCTCATGGTCTCATTACCCTCATTTAGAATAATAATGATCCTATTACATATCACATCGGTTCATTCACTTTCATTTGGTTTGGCCTACTTCATGATCCTACCATTCCTTACATACCTCGTCCACCTCAAAATGGAATCACATATTTTTTCAAAAACAATCAATATCACATTGCCAAGAAGATTTTTTAGAACATGCATTATCAAGGAAAGGGGTTAGGCCTTAATGAAAAAGGTATATTAGAACCCCTTGATATCAAAATAAACCCTATTTATCATGGACTTGGCTACATATATCACTCTCAAGATGTTGGTATCCCTCCTAAAACCCACATTCCCCCATGTAAACCCAAACATACACATTCCCCATCATCCAAATCCATTTTGGGTCCTCTTATCCAAAAGTCAAATTCTTTGTCCCTTCTATCCATCTTAGGTCCTTATATTCCTCCACCAACCATCCATATCACCCATATTACACCATACACTTACCCTTTCATAAATTGAGACCACCAAAGTCACGCATCCTTGAGAACCTTTCAACCATCCATCTATATGAACTCCTTCAAAATGCCTCCATCTCATTCCCATTCTCTATGAATCTGAATGCTCTTGGAAGCAATTTTGATGTCAAGCATAAAATCCACAAGCTCAAAAATCTACATTTATCAAAGGATCACCATGTCCTATTTAAAAGACATGTAAAAATAAATAAAAATTTGATACAAAAGCAAAAATAAAAGTCCAAAAGGCCACAAAGGCCCATCAATAAAAATGTAAAATAAAAAGCCATGTGGATTCCTAAGTCCATTATTGAATAAATTCTTTCAAAAGAACCACAAAAGAAAGAAAATTTCCAAGTCTCTCATTGAAGTACTACATCTTAAAGAAAGATCAAAATTTTCATCCATGTGTGCTATTAAAAAGGCTCCCATCATTTCTCCACATAAATATCCATCTTCCAAATCTATTTTAGGCCACTATGTCCAAAAATCCACTACCTTAAATACTTCATCACATCCTCCATCTATTTTGGGTTGTGTCCTAAAATACACATCCATTCCTCCATCTAAGTCTTAAAATCCAAAATCCATATTCCTTCCATTACTTCACCACCCCTCGATGTGTGTGCCAACATTGATCTTTCTCACATTTCTATCCACCCATACAAAAATCTCCCAACACTCCATCCATTGTCCAACATATAATTTCCATCCTTATCACCCATTTCATCCCCCTTTTCCATCACTATATCAACATCTTTGAGCATACTTTCAATATCCATGGTCCATTATAGCACATCATTCACAAGTATAACTATCCAAAGAACAAGATGCCTTAGTCCTTTATGTTATTTTTAGTGGTGCTCATTTAACCATGGGCATTGATTTTCCCTCCCAACCATAGACAACACTCGATTGTCTATCCCGAGCTCTACTTATTCTCAATAAAGTAGTTTATGTGTGATGCATATTATTCAAGAGAGGAAGATTAATCTTCCTTTATACCTTTTGTATTGCCCCTTCACCAAGGGGTGCCACTCTTCCAAGTGGCCCCAATTATTATAGTATTAATATAATATAATAATTATATAATATAATTATATTATCACATAATAATATAATAATTCTATAATATAATTATATTATCACATAATTATATAATAATATTATCCCACAATAATAATATAATTATAATATTATCAATATAATTATTATATCATAATAATTATATTATCACAACCTTTATGTTATCTATGTTGGCCTAAAGGAATTTGACCATAGCTACAATAACATCAACACTCCCTCTTACCTAGGGAGAAATCCTTCTTAATAAATTTTGGTTCGTCCTTTTGACACTAACATCAACACTCCCTCTTATCTAGGGATGATCTTCTCAAATATCTAATTTATAGAGTAATATCCACCATGGTTACTCCCAGAGGGTGGCTCCACGATGGATAATCTTGTGAATGAAAAATGAAAAAAAAAACAAGTTCTCATCATGAAATCACTCATGTGATGTCATCATATCATTATGATAGTCACCATGGCTACACCCAGAGGGTGAATCAATACAAGTGTTTGGTCATGGAGTTACTCACATGACCTCCACCATTTCTTCTCCTAGAGGGTGGGTCCATGATGGCTACCCACATGAATAGAAATATAAATGAGCACAAGTGACCATCATGGAATCACTCAACATGATGTCATCATCTTATCATGATGTTCACCATAGCTACTCCCAGAGGGTGAATGAACATGAGTGCTGAGTCATGGATTATCACACATGACATCCACCATGGATACTTCCAGAGGGTGGAACAAGGGCTTTCACATCAAACTTATCTCTCACAAAGAAGATTGAATAAACAAGGGATGACACCTCAATTTTCTTTATCTCAGAGAAAAATGCTACAAGAGATAATACCTCAAATTTATCTATCTCCAAGAAAAATGCTACAAGGGATTGCACTCCAAACTTCTCTCATAGAGAAGAATGTATTAACAAGGGATTACACCTCAAAATTATCCCTCATAAAGAATAATTCATTAAAGTACATTTCAAGGAATCACTAATGCTGAGACTTCCTGTCAGCAAGGGCTTCATTCTCCACAACTTCAAGCTTGACTCAAAAAATGCAAAAACTTCACTTTGACAAGGGACTTGGTGAGAATATTGGTCATCTTATCATCAATGTTGATATACCTCAACTAAATAGCATTCCTTTGCATCATATCTCAAATATAGTGGTATTTTATCTCCACATGATTTGACCTAGGACTCCATCCCATGAACCATATTCCTTTGCTACAATTTTTTGATCACTAGAAAAACCATCTTGTCCAAGATCCCTGGAAGTCAACTAAAGAATATTTTCTAGATACTTCCTCTAAAGCTCAAGTTCTTGCATCAACCTCTTGACCTCCTCATCCAAGGTTGCCTCTAATGAGTTGTCAAACTCCATCTGAGTGTTAATTCCTCCTGTTTGAAGAAATTGATCACAATCTATATAGACTCTTCCTCTTCGAGAGGTATCTCAATTTAGTCCTTAAGGACAATATGGATAGGTCCCCCTCTCTCCAATTTGAAGAAAATTGTCCCACTGTCATGCCTAGCTACTAAAAGTTTCACTTATGGATGTGCAAAAAGAATCTTAAATTGATCACGCTCTCTATGAAAATTTTGAAAAATTATACATTTGGACATATGTCACACTTTGATACTTTTATCTTTAAAATTTGAAATAATAATGTCTTGGTATGCATGGAACAACACACAACACACACTATGGTTACTCCAAGGTAATTATAGATAGAATCCACACCTAAAGACACCTTGTAGAGATCCAAACTCATTATACACTTTAGAATTAATATATGGAAAGGATGACCATGGATTCCCATTTGATGATCATTTATGTATGACCCATAATATGCTCTAAGAAGATAAGCCACCAAAACCCAAATTCCATAGGGGCAACATAGCCTATTTCTACTTCTCCAAAGTTGGAATACAATGTAGCTTTAGTGGTAGTGTCATTGTCATCTTAGGGTACAATACACACTTTGAAGCTTGTTGGCTTTAGACCTTGTCTAGGGTTGTGGTAGTCCATGGTTGTGGCACCTCATTTGTCTTCATATCCTTTATTTTATGTAGAAGGTATTCCTAGCATCATGCAATGACATGGATAATGAACATACTACAACACTTATGTTACAGTTCTCATAATAGTGAATAATACATAACTCTTTCTCATGACCTATCTTGAAATTTGAAGGTTCTATTCACCATCTGGACATCTTTCCATTATAAAGACTAACGCCATTTCAATAAAATATTCTAGGGAAAGAATCTATTCATTTCGTCAAACCTGTTCATAACCAGAGCCTGCCAACTATAGTTCCCATATAGTGTTGGAAAGTGATATTTTAAATGCACTGAGAATCACTTGGGGGTTCTCATTTATGGAAACACATATGTTATAGTGATAGCATATAGTAATTATGAGTGTTGGAGACAAAGTCATTAAAATGACTAAGTACAGAATCAGACTTACAAAGTACTACAATATTGTTTTGGTCAGCAAAAATAGCATATGCTATAGGATGGCTTGTGAACTTAGAGGAAGACATTTTGGGATATGTATGACCTTCAGTTAAGGTCGCATGTGTTTTGGTATTGATATTAGTAAGTTACAATGATATGAAGATATGCGAAGATAGAGGAACAATGAAACAGGGCATATGAATAGTCATGATGATTAAGGGAATGCTAGATGGAATGATAATGTGCTAAGTTAGATAAAGATTGTATATTGCCAACATTTTGGTAATACAAGATTGCCAACTTAGTATTTATTATTTTCATGAGTAATTATGTTTTGTATTGTATTTGGGAGCCGGCTGGATGCCAAAATAGATATAAATAAAGAGTGTTTTGTGAAAGCGATAGCAAAGTGAGAAATGGATGCAAATTTGGGATATCAGTAATATTGATAGAAGATGTGAGATCAGAGACTAATAGAGACTAGTGAGAGATATAACTAGAACTATCAAAGCATAGATGACACAAGGCAGGGGCTGAGAGGGGCCAAACAATGGCACACCCTAATGATCCAAGCCTTCTCAACACATGCGGAAGCAAATAAACAACGGTGAGAGAGAGAATGCAGAAGATTTCATATCTTTTCATCAAATAGAACCATACATGTTAGGCTGTAAGGCCTTCTTGGTTACAACCTATTATTACAATGAATTACAAAAGTCCTCAAACATGCGAGGATCTGTCAGAATCTCTTATTCTATCTCCTATCAAAAGTGCCCCCTAAACTCTAAACCAACAACTACATTTATACAAGAAGCTACCAAACTGAGTCAGCCTTTAGATCCACAATCAATAGAAGAAATGGTTAGATCTGGGACCACATGCCTCCCAATGATTGATATCAACATTAAATCCATGATCCGACAGAAATGCACAAGTCAGCCACAACATAAACTAAAACTAAACCCATCGGTGAGCAAAGATAACCAAGCAACAGACAAGCAACACTAAGCGCCAGTGAAAAAACTGATCACCTAGGAGATAACTGACCACACTCAATAACCAAAGGAAGCTGACCAACTACTAACCAACTCGGTCAAAGTATGTAGGAACCGAGCAACATAGACAAACTCCAAAATGTTTTTGGTGACACAGGATTACCAAGGACCTTAGATGCTCCTACATTAGACACCTAGGGTTATTTTGAAATGATTCTCTAAATCATTTGGTAGGTATGATCTGAGCTGCATCCAAATCAGACTGAGAAATCCATGAACTATCTTCCATTGGTGTATTCTTCCACTTTACCAGATATTCCATATATTGTTTTCCTCTTGTACTCTTGCCAACTCTTTCCTTCAAAATTTGTTCAATTTCTTCATTCTGCTTCGTAGGATATTTTGTTGGTACTGTCACTTCTTCATCAGGTTCATGATACTCATACAAATCAGTAATGTTGAAAATCGATGATATGTCCATGTCATCAGGTAACTCAATTTCATATGCATTTCCACTATCTAATTTCCTCAAAATATTGCAAGGTCCAAACTTCTTCATCTTCAACTTCCCATATGTTCCAACAAGAAATCAACCTTTCTTCAAATGAACCGTCACTTCATCACCAACATAAAAATTTTTATGTCTCCTTGATCTATCAGCCCTATCTTTGTATTTTTGATTACTGTCTTCCAGATTCAGCTTCACATCTTCATGCAATGTCTTCATAGACTCAACAAATTTTACTCCTTCAACACTTCTCTTGTTTTCATCAGCAATGTCTCTCAAATTAGATATACCTCTTGGCTGTGTGCCATTCACAATCTCAAATGGTGTCTTTCCAGTACTCCTATTCACTGAATTATTGTATGCAAACTCTGCTTGTGCCAATATAGAATCCCAATTACTCAATGTGTCTCCAACTAGACATCTCAAAAGATTTCCCAAACTTCTGTTCACAACTTTGGTCTGTCCATTGATTTGTGGGTGAAATGTAGAATTATATTTCAACTCAGTGCCAAATTTCTTCCAAAGGGTCTTCTAAAAGCATCCAACAAATTTACTATCTCGGTCAGAGATAATACTCCTTGGTAATCCATGCAATCTAACAATTTCCTTAAAGAAAAGATCTCTTATTATCTTTGGTAAGCCAAGAACAAAGTCCATACTGATGTCAATCCAAGGTTTCTAAGGAACATCAATCGGTACATATAATCCAGTATTCTAACTTACTCCTTTCACAACTTGACAAATTCCACAACTTTTCACAAATTTTTGAACATCTTTATAAAACTATGGCCAATAGTATTTCTCCTTAAGAAAATTCCATGTTTTATCAATACCAAAATGTCCAGCCAAACCACTACTATGCTTCTCTTTTATCAGGTTAGTTCTCATTACTCCTCTTGGTATACACAACTAAATACCTTTAAACAGCATACCTTCCTGAATAAAATATTCATCCCATTTAGTATCTTGTTGATCTTGTTTAGGTGCTCTACACTTTCTCCATGGCTTAGAAAAATCAAGGTCAAACTCATAAGAATCTCTCATCTCATCAAAACCAAGAACTTCAATTTTCATCTCGGTCATCAAAGATCTTCTTCTACTTAATGCATCAACAACTCAGTTAGTGACTCCACTCTTATGCTTTATCACAAATGTGTAACTCTGCAAATACTCAAACCATTTCATATGTCTCTGATTCAACTTATTCTGATTACCCAAATATTGTAAAGCCTTATGATCAGTATACAACACAAATTCACTCAGTATCAAATAATGTCTCCATTTCTTCAGTGCTTGAGCAATATCCTAGAATTCTTGATCATACATAGAATATTTCCTTCTAGCATCATTCAACTTTTCACTAAAGAAAGCAACAGGTTTACCTTCTTGACTCAACACAGCTCCAATTGCACTTCCACTTACATCACATTCCACTTGAAATACCTTACTAAAATCAGGTAATGCCAAAATAGGTAATTCAGCAACCTTCTACTTCAGAGTCTCAAAAATTTTGTCAGCTCCATGTTTCCACTTGAATTCCCTTTTGTCTCCTCTCATAGTCTCGGTCATAGCATTACAAATTGAACTAAAATTCCTTATAAACTTTCGGCAAAAACTTGCCAAACCATGAAATGATCTTACCTCACTAGCATTCATAGGTGTAGGCCAATTCAAAATAGCTTCAACCTTTTCAAGATCCATCTTCAAGCCATCAACTAAAATAAAAAATCCCAAATACACAATCTCCTCTTTCATGAATGAACACTTTTTCAGATTTATCAGCAACTTTTCTTCTTTCAATCTTTGGAAAAATTGTCTAACATGCAACAAATGTTCTTCTCTGGTCTTACTAAATATCAGAATATCATCAAGATATACAATCACAAACTTACCCAAGAATTTCTTCAAAACTTCATTCATCAGCCTCATAAAAGTACTCAGTGCATTAGTTAAACCAAAAGGCATAACCAACCACTCATACAAACCTTCTTTTGTCTTGAAAGTAGTCTTCCATTCATCAACTTCTTTGATTCTGATATGATGATACCCACTTTTCAAATCAATTTTGGTGAAATACTTTGCTCTAGTCAAATTGTCCATTATGTCATCCATTCTCAGTATAAGAAACCTATACTTCATTGTTATCTTATTGATTGCTCTGGAATAGTACACATTCTCCATTCTCCATTCTTTTTAGGTGCCAATACAATAGGTAATACATAAGGACTCAAACTTTCTCTGATCAAACCTTTCTCCAGCAACTCTTGAATCTATCGGTTTAATTCTTGATTCTCGATAGGTGTCAACCGATGAGGTGCCTTATTCAGTAAACTTGCTCCAGGGATTAAATCCATACAATGATCAATGCTTCTTTTCTATGGAAAACCATTAGGTATATTATTAGAAATGATATCACTATACTCAGTGAGTAACTTATCAATCTCCTCAGGGACATTATCCTCTATTTTCTTACTCGGTTTGTTAGGGATCACAACAAAACATACATAATTCTTTTTCAAAGAGTTAACAAACTTTCTTCCCTCCATCAAACAAACTTTCACAGATGTGCAAACATTACTAATAGGTTCTTCCATCAATGGTAACAAGATTTGTTTCTTTCCATCAGCCATAATAGTATACTTATGCAATCTCCCATCATATATAGCATGTCTATCATATTGCCAAGGTATACCCAAAAAAATATGACAACAATCCATAGGCATGATATCACATAACACCTTATCATAGTACTTTCCAATCTTTAAATTCACATAACATTGTTCACTTACCAGGAGTGTATGCTCATCTTTGATCCATGAAATCTAATAGGGCTTCAGCTATTCCAACCTTTCCAACTGCAACTTTGTGACCATCTCTTCATATGGTAGATTCTCTGAGCTACCACTATCAATGATTACCTTCCAAACTTTGTCAAAAAATCTACATCTAGTCTTGAACAAACTTTTCCTTACTGGATCTTCTTTTTTTCTTTCATTCCACAGTGCTCTCCTTACCATCAAGTTATTTTCTTTCTCGAGTTCATTTAGTGACTCTCCTTGCACCAAGGAATTTCTACTACTACCAACCATCTTACTAGCCTGTGTACATTCAAAATATCTATGAATTTATTCTCCATAATTGTAACAAGCTCCTTGGAAACTTCCTCTGTTATAACTACCTCGGTAGTTACTGCCTCTTCCTCTAGATGAGCTTTCACCTTTCCACTTGGTCTTGCCTTTGTCTAGATTTATCTTTTCTAGTTCAAATCTACCATTTTCACCATTAGATCTACCTCTTCCTCTAGGGAATCTACCACCTCAACCTCTTTTTCTTTTCTCATATCTCTTGTTCAATTTCTCCTCAGCCTTCAATGTAAATTAATAAGCCTCTTCAATGTTTTCCAACTTGACCAAACTAATTTCCTCTTGGATGGAAACTCTCAACCATTCAGGTATCTATGAATTCTTTCCACATCATCTTCATCATATCCAGATGTGATATCTAATCTATAGAATTCCTCAATATATTCCTTTACCGAGCTATCTTTCTACCTCAAACTTTGCATTCGCCAAACTAGGTTAATCTGATAATCAAAAGGTAAGAACTTTCCTTTAAATTCATTCACCATTTTATTCAATACCTTGATTTTTTATTTTCCTTTCCTCTTCCAATCCAATTGCAGATGTTCCCACCATAAGGATGCATGGCTTTTCAATTTTGTGCTTGCAATCTTCACCTTCTTGTCTTCCAAAATGTTTTCATATTCAAAATAATTTTCCATTTCAGTGATCCAGTCCACCAATTCATCAGAATCTAGCTTTCCACTATACTCAGAAGGATTGAAGTGTGGTGTATACTTCAGACTTGTCAAAGCCTTCAAAAATATTTCTTCACCTTGATCCATAATAGGTGCAGGTTCTGCATTCTCCTATTCTTCCTCAATTTCATCATCACTAACATCTTCAAGATGTTTGCCTCTTCTCTGGGTTGTTTCAACAGCTTCTAACCTAGCAGCAATCTACCTTAGCATATCTGCCAATCCTAGATTTGCATCTTGCCTCCCACGAACCATCTTGACAACCCTCTACAATTGTAGGTCAGATCGCAATCTGCTACCCCACAAGAATCAACTAGGGCTTCAAGAGGAACCTACAAACCTAGATCCACAGACCTAGATCAAGATCTCACCTCACTCTGATACCACCTGATGCAAGGTAGGGGGCAAACAATGGCACACCCTAATGATCCAAGCCTTCTCAACACATGCAGAAGCAAAAAAAAACAATAGTGAGAGAGAGAATGAAAAAGCTTTCATATCTTTTCATCAAATAGAACCATACATGCTAGGCTATAAGGCCTTCTTGGTTATGACTTCTTGTTACAATGAATTACAGAAGTCCTCAAACATGTGAGGATCTATCAGAATCTCTAATTCTATCTCCTATAAAAATGCCCCCTAAACTCTAAACCAACAACTATATTTATACAAGAAGCTACCAAACTGAGTCAGCCTTTAGATCCACAATCAATAGAAGAAATGGTCAGATCTTGGACCACACACCTCCCAATGATTGATATCAACATTAAATCCATGATCCAACATAAATGCACAAGTCAGCCACAACATAAACTAAAACTAAACCCATTGGTGAGCAAAGATAACCGAGCAACAGATAAGAAACGTTGAGCGCCAGTGAAACAATAGACCACCTAGGAGATAACCAACCACACTTGGTAACCAAAGGAAACTGACCAACTACCGACCAAATCAGTCAAAGCAAGAATTGAGAAACATAGACAAACTCCAAAATGTTTTTTGTGACATAGGATTGCCAAGGACCTGAGATGCTCCTACATCAATAGAAGATGCTTGTATTGTTCACTCTTGTGAACACTTTTTGTAATTGAATTATTGATTGTAGAGGTGTAAGCTCAGTATACCATTAATGAGGTTTTGTATACCTTTAATAGGGTTGATATTCCTCTAACAAGGAAATGTACTATGTAATACTTAGCTCCTAATAGGGCTAGATCTCCTAACAAGGATATTATATTTTAGTGCATAGTTATGGGTACCATCCCCACCGGGGTTTTCCCTTGGCTAGGGTTTCCTTGAAAACAAATAATGGTGTTATGAGTTATGTGTTGTGTGCTTATGTTCTTTTCATTTCAAAATTCATATGGTTTATTTGGAATTTCTTTAAGTTTAATTTAAAGTGTTGTAATACTGATTCACCTCACTCTTAGTATTACTCAATCCTAATAATGGTATCAGAGAAATTGGCCCTTGGAGTGAAAGCCTAACAACTTAAGGGAGATCATAATGGATTCAGAAAGTTGCAGGAAAACTTTGAAGCAACACTTGATGACCTAGATAAAGAAAAGGTTGAGAATGGTGAATTCAAATTCAAATTAAGAAGAGCATAAGGCTTTATCAAGAAACTAAAGGAACATCTTGAACTTTTAAGAAGTTAGAGACAAGACCTTATGGAAAAGATCAAGGAGGATTCAGACAATAATACATCAGACCAAGTAAAGAAGCTAGAGAAAGAAAAAGAACAAATTAATCTTCTGATGATTAAAGAAATTCAACATGTAAAGGATGCAAGATACAAAGTTGAAGAGACTCTAAAAGGAGCAAACATACAGATAGGAGAGGTGCAGATAGAACTTGATCACTACAAGGACAAATTCTTGGAATTAGAGAAATACAATAAGATCATTAAAGGTGAGCTCACTCAAGCCAAATTACACATTGAGAAGGTACATATGAGCACTGATAAAATTGATGAACAAAGAGAGAGACAAAAACCTAAAGGTGACATGACTGGAATTGGATATAATGAAGGAGAATGTTCTAAGACTCATAAAGAATCACATGAAGTGAAGGTTGAAGAAAGACCTACAAATTAGATCAGACCTTTTAGAGGTAGATGTTGTGGATGCAACATACTTGGACATATGAAAAGAGATTGTAGAGGTAAAGGCCCTTTTAGACCCTTTACTAGTTATTGTTATAACTATTATGCATATGAACACAAGAGAGCAGAATGTAGGAAACTTGATCAGTCAAGAAAAAAACAAGATTACATCAGAGAATAATCAATAGCAAAGATCACATGCTATAAATGAAATAACCTTAGGCATACTACAAGGTATTGTAAACTAGAGGTTAATCAAGACAAAAGACTACCTACATGTTTCAAATGTCACAACTCAGGACACATAGAAAAGTTTTGCAGGTATAATGGAATGGACGAAAGAAGAGGACCACCTCTTGTGGTTATAAAGAAGAATATTGGTGATAGTGGTAAAAGTCTTGGTGAATACATGGATGAATTCAAGAATCATTTCAAGAAACCAACAGATAAAGATGATGAAAAGATATGGAAGGTAAAAGATTTCAATAAGGCATTGGTTCAGGGAGAGACAGTAGATACTATTGTGTCTTCACTTGATTTCAACATTACTACATCAACCTAAAAGGATGAGCATGGCCTTAGGGGGAGCATTGGATGAAGAAAATAGATTATATCCAACTCCTGATTATGTGGAATAAGCTCATGCAAGCTTAGATATGGTGTATACAAACATTATGGAGTTAAGATCTATGATCACAACACTCAGAGACTCATATCCTACGAGCGCAAAATTTGTGTTTGACTAGACAATGTGCGAAGTTGAGCTAATTGTGATAAATTCATTTACTCACCTAGTGATGGATAAAAGACCTCAAGACATATAATTTTTTCACCATTTTATAAGCAGCGACCAAGGAGAGGAGAGTTAAGAAGCACATCAGCCACCTAGTAGCCACATTGCATGATCGATTGAAATAGAAGTTCCATAATTCAGCATATGCAAGGTATTTAGATCATTTACTCTATCAAGAAGCTATGGATGCACCTGTGATCTATGATGTTGTTGATAAGCCAATGTATAAGTTTAAAATATGTCCTTTTAATTCTTGTGAGGATGATCCTAAAGGAGCATTTTCACAAAACCCATATGATGTTCTTCATGTAGAGGATATTAGGGCTTACATTCATTATAAATATGTGACTATAGGGGATGTGGAAATCTATAGGGAGATAGATGAAATGATAGAATCAGATGGAAAAATGAAAGATGAGTTCAAACACTTAGAAGACCAATCAATCATAAAGCTAACCCTCCTGAATGAATTCAATGAGACTGAATGGTTTAATTTTATACAAAGTAGAGTACCTGATCAGTTTATCTGGATAGGACAGAAGCTTGTGAAGATATGTAGTTAGCTAATTCATGGTATAACGAGACTGGAAAAAACTGGAGCTATCCATGTGGTAGATAAAAATATTAAGAAGCAAGTAGAAACCCTTACACATTCCAAATGGGACAAGCGAACGATGACTGTCAATGATATATTTCAACAAGATGTGAGAGTGGTAGTAATGCTACTAGTATACAAGCTATACTATAGTAGCAGACCTAATTCTGTATCAGTAGGAGTCATAATGATGGCTTATAGAATGGTGAAAGAGAACACCAAGTATAACCTATGCGAAATTCTAGCATAACAGTTCTTGGAGAATGTAAAAATTATTAAGAAGGATAAATCAAAAGCATTCATATTTGGTTCACTTTTGATTCATATGTACATTGACATTGAGCACAAGTTTCCTAGAATGCACCCTAGAGAAAGGAAGGACAACATACCTACTAGTATTCAGATATCAGAGAGATACCAAAGATAGAATAGTACATGGGTGGATGGATAATTGTTTGGTATGATCAAAATTTTGCAAAGGCAAATGAAGGAGAGATACAAGATTCTTGAGGAACTAGTTGAAAGATATAAAGATACAATCTATTTCATGGTTGAAAATAATTGTTTATGCTTTGAAGTAGTTGAGCCTAGGAAGAAATGGTGCTACCCTATGGGTTATGAGGTTGGTTATGAGGTTCTTGTAATGTAGATAGAGCATGAACACATCAAAAATTGACACATCTGAGGAAAGATGAGGAACCTATGAAGAAAAGTTAGCAAAAGTAAGAGAAGAGAATGATAAAGGAACAAGGAAGAGGAAAATAGAAAAGATGGTTGATGACATGGAAGCAAAGGTGGGAATCAAAAAGGAACAAAGGAAAGAAGTAAGGACTAAGATGACAAAAGGATCTTCTAGCATGACAATTGAAGCACCTCCTCCTTCTGAAGTAGAAAAGATAGTAAGTCCTGCCTTTGACCTAATTCATTTATCAATCACCCCTGAAAAGATAGCACAAGATAATGTACCTATAGATACTCCTAGGAGATCTACAAGATCAAACAGATCTAGTAGTCCTAAGAAGCAAAAGGTTGAAATAGAATCAAAGAGAAAAGAAGATAAGGTGATAGAAAAGATAGAAGAGAAAGTAGAAAAGAAATTAGAGAACCTATGGAAACTGGACACCAAAATATTAAAGAAAAGAATAATAAGAGATGGAAATTTGAAGACATTGAATAGATACTATGAAAGGTATGATTCTACTAATCAATCAGAGATTGAAGATATAGTGATTGAACACCTTCTAGTTTACAAAAAGAATTTATCCAAAATTCAAGGTAGTATTCCAAAAGATATGTATGGGAAGCTAGCAATCAGAAAGAAATTAGCATAATCAGAGGATGAAATAATAATGAAAAAAGCCATTGAAGATATGTTGCATGTAGTTTCTATACAAGAAAGGGAGAAAATAATTAAGGAACTCAAACCCCTACTAAGGACTAAGGCCAGACTTGTAAAAATAATGGCGAGGAAATATGATGAGGTAATTGAGGACACACAGAAGGCATTGGATCAAATATTGATGAGTGACATTCCTGAGAAGACCTCACCTCCCAAAGCTGCCAAGCCTACACCATTAGGAATGGGAGAAATCTCTAAGACAATTGAGGAGAGTATGGAAGGAAGCGAAGTTGACAAGCAACCAGACTTCTTCATTGTTGGTGTGCCTGTGACACTTGACACCACACTTGATAAAAATGATCCTTTTCAAGGTAGCTTGGATAGTGCGGTGACAAAAGAAGAAGAAGGAAAAAAAGAATAAAATCATAAAGAAGAATAGAAAGAAGAAGGACAGGAAAAGGAAGGACAAGAGATAGAAGAGATAGGAATAGAAAAAGAAGAAGAGGTAAGAGTTGAGATCAAACAAGAACCTGATACTTCCTCTACCCTATTGTTGGAAAGTATATATGTCCAAACCTATGAGCACTGATGTGGAGAGTATGGATGATGATGAATTAATGAGATTATCCTTCATAGAATTTGCTAAGGAAAAAGAGAGGTTAGAACAAAAAGGAGATAAGAAGGTTAAGGTGATCTCTAGGGTAGTAGATACTGTGAATAAGATAATCCCTATACCTTTTATATTTCAAGGAAAAGATGATGCAAATAACCTAAACATGGCACTAGACAACTTCGACATCCATTATGAGTCACTTGTGAAGATTGTAGAGGAAAAGGCAGAGAAGAGGTACCTAGAGAAGAAGTTGAAGGAAGTTTTCCAGTCCATCTCATGGGACTTGGGCATTATGAAGGAAACTATAACAAAGGCCAAAAGTTGTGTTGCACAAGGAAGAAAGTTATATAGTTATTGCATCAATCCTATTAGACACATCGAGAACATTGAGGACATAACAACCAAGGACAAGGCTACATTGGACAATAGTATGGACAGTTGTGAGACCTACTCACAAATTGTATTAGAAATGGATAAGCAGACATCCAAAATTTTGGATAAGGTAAATGTTTTGGATATAGAGAAAGGGAGAGTAGTGACAAGATTTAGTTTTCTAAAGAGTTTAATCACTCCTAAGCTATCAATTCTCAAAGTTCATCTCACTGAGATGGAAAAGATTAGGTAGTCCATGACCAATTATGTATCCACTGAGCTAAAGGAAGCAGAGACTGCATCCTATGCACTAAATGGATTGATTCATGTTAGTGAACTATTGATTAAGTCATGGAGTGATGAAGTGAAGACCTTGGAGGATTTTTTCCAAGATATTTTGAAAGAAAGAAAAGAAAGAAAGAAAAGAAGAAGGATGATTATAGTTAGTACAATTAGTTTTTTGGACACTTAGTCATTTTTGGCTAAGTGTTGCCATCAATGCAAAAGGGAGAGATTGGTTGAAAGTGATTTTTTGAGTGCACTGAGAATCACTTGAGGGTTTTCATTTATGGAAACACATATGCTATAGTGATCGCATATAGTAAGTATGAGTGCTAGAGACACAATCATGAAAATGACTAAGTACAAAATCAGACTTACAGAGTACTGCAGTATTGTTTTGGTCAGCAAAGATAGCATATGTTATAGGATGGCTTATGAACTTAGAGGAAGAAATATTTGGATATGTATGACCTTTAGTTAAGGTTGCACGTGTTTTGGTATTAATATCAATAAGTTACAGGGTTATGAAGATATGCGAAGACAGAGGAATAGTGAAACATGGCATATGAACAATTGCTATGATTAAGGGAATGCTAGATGGAATGGTAACGTGCTAAGTCAAATAAAGATTGCATATTTCTAACACTTTGGTAATACAAGATCACCGAATCAGTATTTATTATTTTCATGATTAATTATTATGTTTTGTATTGTATTTGGGAGCCGACTAGATGCCTAAATAGATATAAATAAAGAGTGTTTTGTGAAAGTGATAGCGAAGTAAGATATGGATGTGAATTTGGGATATCAGTAATGATTGATAGAAGATGTGAGATCAGAGATTGATATAGACTATTGAGATCTATAACTGAAACCATCAAAGCATAACAGATTCTTGTATTGTTCACCCTTGAGAACACTTTTTGTAACTAAATTATTAATTGTAGAGTCGTGAGCTCAGTATACCTTTAATAGGATTTTGTGTACCTTTAACAGGGTTGATATTCCTCTAACAAGGAAATGTACTATGTAATACTCAGCTCCTAACAGGGATATTATATTTTAGTGCATAGTTGTGGGTACCATCATCCCCACTGGGGTTTTCCCTTGGCTAGGGTTTCCTCGAAAATAAATAATGGTGTTATGATTTATGTGTTGTGTGCTTATGTCCTTTTCATTTCAACATTCATATGGTTTATTTGGAATTGGCTTAGGTTTAATTTAAAGTGTTGTAATAATGATTCATCCCCCTCCTAGTATTACTCAATCCTAACATATAGTTGATATTGGGGTCAGGTTAATGTCTGATGTGATATAGATAATACCGCTCCTTCACTTCATACAAAATGCATTGTATTTGTTCTATAAATGTGGCTTGCACCACTTTAGATCAATAATTACAATGATTATCATAGAGATATATCTAGTCTTAACCTCAGTAGTAAGGCTTCACAGACTTTCAGAATTGTCCCTGATAAATGCATGTCTTTCCAATATTTATAATTTGACCCAACATTTAAGGCTCAAACATTTATATTGAATTGGAAATTATGTCAATGACTAGAAACCATGTTTATAATAAAAAGACATATCAAAATGGTATATATACTGAAATTGTGTGATGGCTATGCTTCTTGCAGTAAAAACTATCATTGGTGATTCTCAAAGGAATGATGATGATGTCAAAAGGGACAATGTTGTTTTCACTATCTTATGATGTCATTGATGAATATTTTAGTATAATCGAGCCTTCAATCAATGTTGTTGATTAATTTTGTAATGGATTAGCTTTTTCCTCACAGGAAGCCTCAATGGGCGACATCTCATAAATGGTTACCATAGAAGCAAACAAAATCAACTATTTTCCCCCAGATTCAAGCCTACTCTGATACCATGTTGTTTTTAGTGGTTCTCATTTAACCATGAGCACTAATTCTCCCTCCCAACTATAGACAATAATTGTCTCCCCTCGAACACTACTTATTCTCAATAAAGTAGTTTATGTGTGATGTATATTATTCAAGATAGGAAGATTAATCTTTCTTTATACCTTTTGTGGTGCCTCTTCACCAAGGGATGCCACTCTTCTAAGTGGCTCCAATTATTATATTATTAATATAATATAATTATATTATCACATAATAATATAATAATTATATAATATAATTATATTATCTCACAATAATAATATAATAATTATATTATCACAACCTTTATGTTATCTATGTTGGCCTGAGGAATCCGACCATAGCTACAATAACATCAACACTCCCTCTTTTCTAGGAAGGAATCATTCTTGATAACTTTTGGTTCGTTCTCCTGATGCTAACATTAACACTTTCTTCATGTCCTTTCCTAGGTCCACTGTCTTTAAAAAAATACAAAAATATAAAAAAACTAAAAAAGTCAACAAAACAAAAATAATCACAAAGATTAAAAAAAACATTGTTACCTTGATGAAAACTTGGTAAACAGGCATCTTGTGTGACAAAAATAAATTAAAAAAAGGTCAAAAAATTATTGTACCTTGATGAAAACCTATCAAAAAAAGTGTCTTGTGTGACAAAATAAAAGGAAAAGAAAAAGAAAAAGAAAAAATAAAGAGAAATAATTTATCCTATGGTGAAAAACACTTCTTATGGTGCCTTGGGCAAGTACAATGGTGAAAACCTAACAAATAGGCATCACATGTAATCCATTACCCTTTATAGACACTTAAAAATGGTCGGTTGCTTTAACACAATGACTTAATTAATATTCCTCTTAATTTAATAAATAATCTTTGCTATTTAATTAAATTGTGTCATTCTACTATTTTCTAAATTCAATTTCATCATTTCTCTTTAAATCCGTAATTAATTGATTTTAATTAGTTACTTAATTATTAACATTATTCATCAAGTATTCCTTTATAAAATAATTAAATAATGAACATTGTTTAATTATTCTCTATAACACTTCAATTAATTAAATAATCATGTTATTTAATTAATGTTATCTCTTTGTGATTATTACTCACATATAATAATTATATAAATCACATTCCCACTCAAAATTAAATAAATGATAATTGTTTAATTAAACTAATTATTTCTCTCATAAATAAATAACTTTGATAATTTATTTATATTCCCCCATGTGCAAATAAATAAATTTTATATTTATTTAATTTGTATTTAATCCTCCAACTCTAACTCATACTAAGTTTCAGTTGACCTCTCAATCATACTTTCTAACTCCATAATTCTCTCTCCTAACTAATCAATTTATTCAGTCTTCTATTCCACCTCATCAATCAACCCTTTAATCTATTCTCCTAATAGATTAATGAAATATATTGACAAAGCAATCAAGTGAGTTGAACTCCCAATCAATTTGAGTTAACTCTTCAATCACAGATAATCAATCCCACCAATCAAGGAATCCTAATTGAAACCCCTAAAATTCTTATAAATAGAGATCTAATTCTCTTAATTTGAAACCACATTCATGAGAAATACATGAAACCACACGTGCTTTGAATTATTATGCCCTCACACTTTGAACTCAATACTAAGATTCCAACATTGCACAGAGAAGGAGAACAACAAGGAAGGACTACATGATTTCCATATTTGTTATTTTGAAATGATTTCATATTGATTAATCATTTACGCTTGGTGTTTATCTTGCTTTATTTCTTGATATTGGGATACTAACTACTATTAATGATCTTCTTGTGATCGAGATCTTATTGTTATTGCAGATATTACATTACAAAATTACTCTGATTACAAATGATGAACCCAATGTGAAATCAGAAATCTATTTGCATACATGTGTGGGTTAGATTAGATATTTTGTTTTGCATGTGTGTGTGTGTGTTTTATAAGTATTCCATTGTTGGATGTTGGAAAGAACTAAAAATATAGATAATATATTTCTCTCATCTGCATTTGGCACCCCTAGTGGGACTAAAGTGTAGGGTTTTCAAATATTTGGTCATACCTTTCAAACATATTTGAATTTTTCTATGAATTTTTTTTTGGACGTTTTTGTTGATATAAGGAGTCTACAGTCCAAAATTCATATTGTTTAGATTTTTTCTTTATAATTTTTTTTAGGTTTCATAAAAAATCATTTCTGGGCAAAAATCAACATTTTTGTTTTTGAAAAGTTACAATTTTGAAAAGGTCTTGAAATTATATAAGGATCTATTCTCTATGATTTTAATTTTGATGAATAATATTTGCAAAAAAAGAATAGATCTTTAAAAACTAGTTTGTTTTGATAAAATGGGTCCCTAGGGCACAAATTAAGGAATTATTCTATGAATTTTTTTTAGGTTTGCATTTATATAAGGAGCCTACAATCCAACTCTTTAATGGGTGTGTGTAATTTGATATTCAAAAGAGGTGTACGGAAGAGGTGCAATGGAAAGCTCTAGATGAAGGATGGATTAATGTGAATTTTGATGGAGTGGCTAAATGAAATCTGGGGCCATTAGACACTGAATGTGTGGCAAGGGATATAAATGGTAATATCATTACTACTGAGAGGAAAGCATTAGGAGTGGGGACCAATAATGAAGTATAAGTATAGACAAGCTTATTGGGGGTTGCATTGACATAGAGGCTTTGGGTTGAGAATATGTATTTGGAGGGTGATTCTCAGATAATTATAAATTTCATTATGTCTGGCATAAGACACATCTGGTGGCTACAAAGGTGGTTTATACTATAAGGAAGAAACTGAACCTTTTTTAAATTTCAAAGTTTCACATATATATCACGAGGGAAATACACCACTATCCAAATTGGCAAGTGAGGTGGTAGCTACATAACCATTGGAGGCCAATGACATCATGGTGATCAATTTGAAAGTGATGAGATGTGACATTTTGAGTTGGAAAATGCATCAAAGGACATAAGAGGATAGATTCATAATTAATACACTATAAGGAGGCACAAGAAAAACTCATTTGCATTGCCTTCACACATTCTACTTTGGGCATATTCAATGTAGGGTATGAAGTACACAATATACATTCTATTCTATGTATAAATCCAAAATTATTCTGAGTGGGCAATGAAAATAGTTGAGGTTGGAGAGTGTGTGAAAAGAAAGGAAGGAATGTAAGAAACTTTCATATTTTGTGCAACAAAGGAGAAGATGGCCTTCAAAGGGCCTCTGACATCAGAATGGTTGAAAAATATATTTGCTTCAACCCATCCATTTTTTGTCAAAATTGTGTGGGCTTTGTTAGGGGTAGAATATGCAGTCTCATATTTTAAGTGGAGGACCAACACAGACATGACATCACTATTTTATGCCTAGGGTTTTCACTTAAGGTCCAAAGAAGAGGTGAAATACATTATCGAGAGGTGTGTGTGGCCTGAGTGGATAGAGGGGCTTGACAAAATTTTGAATTTTTCTAAGCATGGAAGAGGGTTTGTTACAGACTAAATAAATAGGTTGGGCTTCCCTAGTTTCTTCTTGGATGTGCATCCATTTCTTTTCCATAAAAGCCTAGGAGATTACTTATTAGCAAGAAGGAAAGAAGCAAGGTGGATATGGGTCCTACTAGTGGATTTTATATATGACTGGGAGATCAAGCTGGTGGCATATATTCCTCAGAGTCAGATGAACCCTAATTTGTTTCAACTATATTTGATGGGCGTCTAAGAGGAAATGGAGTGAAAAAGGCATAAGAGACTGAGAACTGGCTGGGGTCAAGATGACATAGGTGCCAATGGAGAAAGGGGAAGACAATGTGAGGTAGTTGGGAAAAGGAGAGTTCATAGATTTGGTCATGCACCCCATAGAAATTGTGCTTGAGGGTGTGGTTTGTGTGTTGGCACTCATGGAGGCTATTCCAAGATGGACGAGGTTTCTAGGGATGCTACTGCTAATGTGGTGATGGGTGATGATGCAATTGAAGTTGGTGAGTCATCAAGCACTAGAGGCACATGCGAGTTGGGTGGTTCATCATCTTCCTTGTTGTCTTCCCACCCTATTTCATAAGAATTTTCTTGTGTCTAGTCATATCGTGTCTAGTCATGGGTTTATGATGTTCAATGTGTACATAGGAAAGGGTGGTCTAATAAATAGTGGATTTTCTTGTGATACATAAAATGTATATGATATTTTGTTTGCAAAAGGGTTACTTTGTACAATTGACCCACCCATTGATTGTATATGGTCGTTGTGTATATTACCAAGTGGTCAAATTTTTGGCACTATCAGGTACGAAGTGTAAATTTTGGGTGGAATATTGCATGAAACACCTAAAATTTAATGAATTACTATATTATTAATAAAATAAAATAATCTTTTACTGATAAAAAAGGATCCTATAGTCCAAAATTCAATTTTTTTTTCTTTTTTTATAACTTTTCTTGATATTTCATAAAAAATTGTTGTTCGGCACAAATCAACTTTATTTTTTTTTAAGTTACCTTTTTAAAAATTTCTTGAGATTCTACAAGGGGTCTGCTCTCTATGATTTCAATTTCGATGAACAATAATTGGAAATTGGTTTGTTTTGATAAAATGGGTCTCTAGGGCATAAATTAAGTATTTTTTTGAAAATTATTGCATTTTTGGAAATCTTGATTATTTTTATTAGGGATTACTTCTTTTCATTTCTATTTTTGGCGCTAAAATTTTTCTTTTTTGGGCATATGCAAGTGATAATCATTTTTTCGAAGACATTATTTTGAAACTACTGATGACATTGTCTTGTGGTGTGGAGATAGTGATAACTTTTTAAATCTAAAATCAAACATTTTTCCTTTTGGTGCACCTAAAACAAATATTGTATGGATACACATCATGAAATCATTTTTTGATTTGGTGCTTAAAATTTACATGGGGTTAAAATTGAACAAGGAAAAATATATTTGAGATGGTGCATTAAAATTGAACAAGCCAAAGCTCATTTGGTTTAGTGTTTAAAAATGAATATTTGTGCTTGTATGGATGGGTTGTAGACTACTTAACCTTGTGTCTTGAATTCTTGGTGCACTTGCATGTTCTGTTAGAATAAAAACCATTTTCTTTTCTAGAGAGGCCTATTTGAGGGGTGCGCTTAACCCAACAGAGGATAACCTCAAGTCATAAAATCATTCTGGTCAATATAGAAACAATACTCTACGTAATTTTGATATTATCTCTATGAGCTCAGGCGAATTGTGTTGATGATACTTGGATCAGGCCAAAGTGCCTAAATAGACAATATAGTGAACTAGAGACTTAGTGTCTGACACATGTACAAACTAATCAGGGAGATGCCATAGATCTAACTAAAACTATGTTAATTAGAGGCCACCTAATTCACCTCCAAATTAATTTCTTATTATAGTGCAAGGAGAGGGAAGAATCTCCTCCCAAGATCTCCATCATATGTGTCCCAGGGTATTGTGTTAGTGAAAGAGATCTTCATTAGCATGAAAATAATACTTGAAAAAAGGCAAGAACACAAACACCTACAAGAGGACTTTCATGTTCTAGTAGTGTGACATGGCTATGTGAGTTGATAGGTATCCAAACAATGGGCCTATAGTATTACAATGGGCCATTGACCTTAAGCTAGACTGCTTGTCTCTATTTTTAGTTGTGATAGACCACGTGAAAAATTGCATCTTGAAAAAGTTATTGAACATACACAAATCATTTATTTTGAGTCATTCTTGCAGCTATATACTGAGTGTGAGTTTTTTCATGTTTGCACCTCTTCAAAACTTGACCTAAATAGTGTCCCACTCAAAACAAAAAAAAACATCACAAATTCTACAACATTATTGGTCATTCATCACAAAAAATTTGTGATCAACATACCCATGTTAGAAATTATAGATCCCTTAGTATAAATGAGGGGGGGGGGGGGTGAATCAGTTATAGTGATTAAACAAATTTCTTCCCAACTATGGATATCAATTACTATCTTTATACATGCATATAGTAAAGTACTAAAAATTAAAATAAATCTTAACATAATGAAACACATACCACCATATTTTGTTAACTAGGGAAACCCTAGCCAAGGGAAAGCCCTGGTGGAGATGGTACCCAAAAAATGATCCACTAATAAAAAAGTATCTTGTGAAAGATATTAACCTTGTGTCTTGAATTCTTGGTGCGCTTGCACATCCTGTTAGAATAAAAACCATTTTCTTTTATAGAGAGGCCTATCTGAGGGGTGCGCTTAACCCAATAGAGGATAACCTCAAGTCATAAAATCCTTCTGGTCAATATAGAAACAAGACTCTAAGTAAACTTTAATATTATCTCTATGAGCTCGGGCAAAGTGTGTTGATGATAGCCTGGATTGGACCAAAGTGCCTAAATAGACAACATAGTGAACTAGAACTTAGTGTCTGACACATGTACAAATTGATCAGGGAGATGCCATAGATCTAACTAAAACTATGTTAATTAGAGGCCACCTGATTCACCTCCAAATTAATGTCTTATTATAGTGCAAGGAGAGGGAAGAATCTCCTCCCAAGATCTCCATCATATGTGTCCCAGGGTATTGTGTTAGTGAAAGATATCTTCATTAGCATGAAAATAATACTTGAAAAAAGGCAAGAACACAAACACCTACAAGAGGACTTCCATGTTCTAGTAGTGTGACATGGCTATGTGAGTTGATAGGTATCCAAACAATGGGCCTATAGTATTACAATGGGCCATTGACCTTAAGCTAGACTGCTTGTCTCTATTTTTAGTTGTGATAGACCACGTGAAAAATTGTATCTTGAAAAAGTTATTGAACATACACAAATCATTTATTTTGAGTCATTCTTGCAGCTATATACTGAGTGTGAGTTTTTTCATGTTTGCACCTCTTCAAAACTTGACCTAAATAGTGTCCCACTCAAAACAAAAAAAAACATCACAAATTCTACAACATTATTGGTCATTCATCACAAAAAATTTGTGATCAACATACCCATGTTAGAAATTATAGATCCCTTAGTATAAATGAGGGGGGGGGGGGGGGGGGGGGGTGAATCAGTTATAGTGATTAAACAAATTTCTTCCCAACTATGGATATCAATTACTATCTTTATACATGCATATAGTAAAGTACTAAAAATTAAAATAAATCTTAACATAATGAAAAACATACCACCATATTTTGTTAACTAGGGAAACCCTAGCCAAGGGAAAGCCCTGGTGGAGATGGTACCCACAAAATGATCCACTAATAAAAAAGTATCTTGTGAAAGATATTGACCCTGTGAGGAATCTATTACATTTGTATAGTGTATATGTCCTTGTGAGAGGATAAGGCCCTGTTAAAATCCTTTGACCCTATGAGGACTCAATTATACAATAAAAAAATGGATCTTATTGTTTCTAAAAACTACTCACTACACATACAATACATATACAACTTTGCAATACAAAACTTTGACTGTTGCTAATATCTTCAATAACTAATCAGTCCTTGTAAGTACTCGCATAAAATCAAACATACAACTATTTTTCTCTTCTATGATCATCAAATTCTCACCTACACATAACATATAAAGTTTTCATATGTCAATCATATTATTACAATACAATTGGCCATCTTGCTTAAACAAAAGTGCCTTCCTTTATACCTTTCTCTTTATCCGGTCGGCTTTCAACTTAAGCATACGTTATCAAAAATTTAATATCTTATTTGGTCATGTTAAGATGGACATCTAGGATGTTGTCCCAAACTAATTCATCACTTTATTTCACAATCAAAAGTAACTTGATAGCCAAAACTCGATATACTCTAACTTGCCCTAGTTTTGTGATAAACATATTGTCTCAGAAAAACTTCAAAAATCATAACCAAAACATAGTATCTTCTTTAGCATGATCATACACATCATAAATGATGTCTATAATGTTTTTAGCGAAGCTCGTTAAAGTAAAACTATCCATAGTAAACCTCGTTAAATAGATCTTTGTGTCTTCTCACTATAAACTACCTTATACTTAGATAATTTCTAAGTATCCCTTAACTAGACTCCAGCTAAAACATAACTATCCAAAATATGTCTATATGTTTCCATAAATGAAAACCCTATCATATCCCTTTAGCCAAATTTACAAAAATCTTCCCATTTTTCATTGATGGCAACATGTGAAAAATTGGCTAAGCATGCATAGTTACAAAAATCTTCCAAATTTGGCCTGTGAAAACTTTATGTGAAAACTTTGTGGATCATTTTTATTTTTACCATCTTATACATATTGACTCCCCATTTCTATATATTCATCCTTACATAATTTTTCTATCTACTTCTCCCCCTTTGACATTAATGAAAAAGATAGGAAAAAAAAGTTTATATACATATCAAAATTTTGTTTCATACCATCATCCTTCAAGGCTGTGAGATTTGTGGTGATGGTTGAATGAATCCCATCAGTTGCATATAATCCACAAATCTATTCTTCAAATTTGAAAATTTTGTATCCCAAGAATTTTTCATTGTTAACCCTTTTCCAAGTGATCCACACAATCCATATGTTGTCACTTCCTCTCCTATCAAATTTACAAACTGAAATTTCCCAAAAGGTTTCCTTACTACAATCAAGTCCTCAAGTTTTTTTTGGTAGTATGTCAATCTTTGTAGATAATTGACCTCTAAATAGGCTGAATCTCTTTAATAGCATGCCCTTTTTTTGATGGAGAGTAGTTAACTCTTCATATGTTGTTACCATAACTGATAGAAATGTTGAAGATTGAATATCTGATGGTGATGATGATGGAGATTGACCAAGATAAGAGGAACACATGATAATAGAAAGGTTAGATCAGTTATTATCTTGGCATTGATGTCAATCAATTAATTTTTGGTTTATATTATGTTTCCATACAATTCAGTAATGATATAAGTTGGATTAGTAAAGAAGAAGAAGAAATGAGATGTTGAGAAGTTGAAGAACATAAATGGGAAACTGATACAGATTGGATAATGATTAGACTATGTTGATATAATTGTTTTCTACCTAACATATGATTATGTTAAGTTGGTAAACCATGGTGATGTAGATTTGTCAATTAGTAAGTTAAGGTTTTTTGGCTACTAAGTAGGATATGTCACTTGATAAAGGTAAAAGGAAAAAGGAAGTAACTTGGTAAAGGGAAAGGAACTGAAGGAACTGAACAAAAAAGAAAGGTTTAGGCACTGATCGAAGTTAACTAGAATTCAAATGGAGGACATTGAGCGAGAAAAAATATTAAATAAGGATTGAATCAACATTTAATGATTAGCTATGATGAGTTAGATGATCATGATGAAAAGGAGATTTCATTACAAGAGATCTACAGATTGGAAAATTCAAAGTGAAGGTTTACAAAAAGATCTAAATGGGAAAAGAGATGGAACAAGTTTCAAGGAAAGTTCAAGTTCCTAGGTGAAAACAAAATGTGTGACCAAGATCTAGATTCAAGGTGTAATGAATTGGATGGTTAAGATTGACTAAAAGAAAATGTAATAAAGGAGATTAAGAGGAAAAAATTATCTATATAAAGGATGGATTTGTATGAACAAATGACTAGCAAATTGAATAGTTTAAGGGTCATCGACAGTTGCAGTGAAGAAGGAACAAAGAGATTTTGAGTGGAAAAGAAGGATTTGATGAAGTTTGAAGCCAGTGGATAATGAATAATTGAAGTGAAGATTGAAGAGTGCACAAGGATCTTATTGAGAAAAGATAGTTGTAAATCTACAGCTCAATTTATTTACTATTTCTTACAAGCATTTGTAACAGAGAAATCTCTTAACAGAGTGAACTTAACAGTCTTATTGTAATAATTCTCTTATTGTAAAATGTCAATTCTCTATATTGTAATAATTCTATACTTCACTTTTATAATAGTAAAGATGGAGTGGGAGTGAGAGGGAGGAGGAGAGGGAGGGGATTTTTCAAATTTGAGCCTGGGAGGGAAAATGGAAGATGGAGGTTTTGTTGCGAGATCTGTGATAGGGGAAGTGGGAATTGTTGTGGATTCAGTATCAGGGAAAGTGGAAAAGGTTGGTGGGTCACCTCTAGCTTTGTCTAGCAAGTATTTTTGTCCATCCAAGGGGTCAGAGATGGAAAAGGGTAATATTCCCAAGGATGGAGAAGGTCTTAAGCCTCCTTCCTTCGAGACCAAAGGAGGTAACCCGAGTGGATCTCACTTCAGAAAAGGAAAATGGTCAGGTTTATTTGGTGTTAAACCTTCTGGGAAATCCTCTTTCCCTAAGGTTAATATAATATCTGATCCAAAAAAAGGATCTTTTGGGATTTTTGTTCCGGACACATTAGTTGACCACACTGTCTCTATAATGTCTTCTACTCTAGTGGATAAATTTGTTGGCCCAAGACCTAATATTGATCTTTTTAGATCCTTTACAGATAAAAAATGGAGACTCAAGGGTCAGGTAGATATAGTAGCAATGCCAAAAGGTTTTTTCTCATTTGAGTTCTCAAATAGGGAAGACCTGTCTAAAGTGCTTCGTGGTGGTCCTTGGATGATGGGTAAATCATCTCTGTCATTGCAAAATGGTCCTTAAATCTGGACTATAACAACAACTTTTTTGTTGCATCTCCTGTGTGGGTCAGGCTCCCAGGTTTTCCTCTAGAATACTAGCATGAAGACATCTTTGTAGGATTGGCTAGAGATTTTGGGGAGCTTCTTTCAATAGATCTGATGATAGCGGCCCGGACTAGACAAGTGTATGCTAGGATTTGTGTGAACATTCAACAATCTATTGATCCTCTACAATTCATCACCATCAACTTGAAATTGGGTAAGTGGAGTCAAGAAATAGAATTTGAATCTTCCAATTTTGCTTTCTTTTTATGCAAGAAGTCTAGTCATTGGGTGAAACAATGCCCTCAGAAGGAAAAAAAGAAGATGAAGGAAAAGCCTCAAGAATGAAAAAATGGAATGGAATAAAAAAGTTAATCCTACTCCAGAGGGATTAGAAAATGTCCATCTCTTAGAACCAGAAGATGGTTGTGCCCTAAAACCTATCATTTCTCCATTGAGTCTAAAGAGAAATGAGAAAACTTTGTCACAACAATTATCTCCATTTGGAAATCCTCAAAAGGAAAATGATCAAGAGGAGCAGGAGGTGTCAGGTGAAAGTGTCAATAATATTTTCACTCCTAACATGAACAAAAAAGATGGAGAATTGGGATCCCCCAAGGGAGAAGTCACTGATATAGTTTCAAGGGTGGAAGATTCCCTGATTGGACTCAATTCAAAAGAAATTATACAAGAGATAGAAGAAGGTCAAGGATGTAACATCCTAGATGGTCAAACTCACAAAAAGTCCTTTAATGGGATTTATAAGGATCCTTTCTCATCCCCAATTGAGAAAAGATCTTCAGAATGTGAAGATAAGACTAATCTTGATGTAAAGGAAAACCCTTGGATTGAGGTAGGGAAGCTTAAAAACAAAAACTTCTCAAGAAAGAAAGGCTCACCTTTGGAAGCTGCAATCTCAAAAGATCAACTATCTTTTTCAGAAAAGAAAATAGATAGTGCTTCCAAGGGAGGTTCTATTATTAAATTAGTTAAGAAAAATGGTGTTCATAAGCAAGGAGGAGTCCAAACTAGAGGGAAACAAAAAGAAGATATTGGTACTCCTAAAAGAGAAAGAGGAAAAAGAACAGATAGAGAGCTGAGAGATCTAGAAACTAAACATAACATAGCAGATGGAAAACAGTTGACTATCCTAGAGGTATGCTCTCCAATCCCCCTATTAAGATTATATCCTAGAATATAAGAGGACTAAATGGTCCTCATAAGAAAGATGTAGTTAGAAATCTTGTTAGGGATTCAAAGCCTGATATTTTTTTCATTGAAGAAACTAAAATGAGCAAAGAAAAAGTTGAAAAGATAAAATTGCTTAAAAATGGAAGATTCCTTGGTTGTAACTCTGAAGGAGCCTCGGGAGGTATGGCTATTTTTTGGAACCAGTTTAGCTTTAATTGTCAGCTTCTATTTGAGGAAAAAAAATTCCAAGTTGTCAATGTGTGTAATATTAAGGATCAATTCTCTTGGATTCTAATAAATGTTTATGCTCCTAATACTAAGTCTAGAAGACTAAAGTTGTGTAAAAAACTTCATGAAGTTAGGGTTGATTTTCCTAATAATTAATGGATGGTAATGGGGGATTTTAATACCCCTCTGGAAGAGAATGACAAGATGGGAGGGAATACACCCCAAATTGATAGTAGGTTTGACTTAATGGATTTTATTAATAATGAAGGATTGCTAGATGTTGATCTGGATGAGATTAATTATACTTGGACAAATCGGAGGATATGAGCCAACCTTATTCAAGTCAAGCTTGATAGGGTTCTCATTTCTCTAAATTGGATGACGTAGTTTTCTTGCTCCCTTTCTTCTCTTGCTAGAATAGGTTCATATCACTTTCCTATTTATTTCTTTGCTCATCATTTCAATGGTAAAAGAAATGCTCCTTTTAGATTTGAAAAGATGTGGTTAGCTTAGCTAGATCTTGAGAAAAAAGTTAGGGACTAGTGGAATATAAAAGTGGACGATATAGCTATGTTTAAAGTTGTTAAAAAAAAATCAAATGTGAAATCTAAAGCTAGACAATGGAATAAAGATGTTTTTGGGGATATTTTCCAAGAGAAGAATAAAATAATAATAGAGCTTAAAGATATTCAAGATGAAATCCAAAGAGAAGACTTGAATGATGAACAAAAAAATTAGGAGAACAATCTCCTTGTGGAATATCATAATATAATTTCCAAGGAGGAGACCTTCTGGAGGCAAAGATCAAGATCTCTATGTCTTAAACTGGGAGATAAGAACACTAGATTATTCCACCTTATGACTCTCAAGCACAAGGAAATGAATAGGATTAATTATTTATCCTTGAATAGGGGTACTATCTCTAAACAAGAGGAAATTAGAGAAGAAATGAAAGGGTACTCTGCTTCTTTTTTTACTAAAGAAAATAATCTCATGCTAGAAGATCAAAATAAGTTGTTGGCATCCATCTCTTCCATCTTGGATAAGGCTGCAAATGATAGGCTTAAAGTTATTCCCTCAAATAAAGAGATAAAAGAATCAGTCTTCTCCTTCGAAGGAGAAAAATCTCCAGGCCCTGATGGGTTTTAGATGTTTTTCTTTTAGAAATTTTGGAGCATCAGGTAAAGATATTTTCTCTACTGTAAAGGAGTTTTTTGGAACCAAAACCATTCTGAAAGAGATCAATACCACTATTATTTCCCTAATTCCTAAAAAGTTAGAGGAAAACACTATTGATGGCTTTTGGACTATAAGCCTCTCCAACTCTTTGTACAAGATTTTATCTAAGGTGCTCACTTCCAGAATTCTAAAATTTTTGCCTGATTCAATTTCTCCTCAATAGAATGGCTTTTTTCTAGGAAGACAGATTCTTGATTCTATTATTTTTTTCCATAAAAATATTAACTCTCTTGAAGTTTCTAAAAAGAAAGGATTTATGATGAAGTTGGATCTTTCCAAAGCTTATGACAGAGTTGACTAGTTGTTCATGTCCAAAATTCTTTTATCTTTTGGCTTTGAAAAAAGGGGTTGTCAGATTGATCATGGAGCTAGTTACCTCAGTTTCTTATTCTATCATTTTGAATGGTGGTTCCTCTAACTTCTTCCATCCCTCAAGAGGATTAAGGCAATGAGATCCTATCTCTCCTATCCTATTTGCAATAATGGTAGAGATTCATAGGAGAGATATCAGCAAATTGGTGAATGAAGGTTAGATAAAGGGGCTTAAACCCCCATTAGCACAAATGAAATGCTCTCATGAATAATTTGTTGATGACACAATATTTATGGGAGAAGCTAACAACTAGTTCCACTTGCCAACTTGTCAACTGGGAGAAAAGCTCCCTGTATTTTAGTAATGCTCCCGAGGTTAGACAAAGGAAAATCTCATCTATTATTGGCTACAAAATTGGAACCTTTCTCGTGTCCTATCTTGGTCTTCCTTTATGTCTTAAACTAGATGACTCCTTTTGGAATAAACTTCTTGATAGATTTCATCTTAAACTGGCAGGCTAGAAAGGGACTATTCTTAGTCAAGCTGGTAAAGTTCAACTTCTTAAAGCTTCTGTGCAAAACCTTCTTGTTTATGCTCTTAGCCTCTTCAAAATCCCTCAAAAGTTTTCTGACATGATTGGGAAAATTCAAAAAATATTTCTTTGGTCAATGGTAGAAGAGAAAAAAAGGCTCGTCCTTATATCTTGGGACAAGGTTTGCAAGCCTAGGAGAAATGGTGGTCTAGGAATTAGAAGTATCAAATACATTAATATGGCACTGCTGGCAAAACAAATCTAGAGGATTTTTTAAGGGAAGAAATAATGGAACACTATTCTAAAAAATAAATATTTGTTGATCTCTATTGAACAATCTATAAACAATTAAGAGGATATTTAGGGATCCTATTTCTAGAATAGTATCAGTAAAGCTAAATATTTGATTAGAAAGGGGATTAGATGGAAGCTGGGAGATAGCAGGAAGATTAGATTCTAGGAAGATAATTGGCTGAAAGATAGTCCTCTCATTAACAACTAGGAAAGGATGAATTCTATCCAGCTCTGTAGAGAGATAATTGGTGAAATGGTTTCTGACTACTGGGATAATGAAAAATGGATTGACCTTGGTATCATTGATGAAAATTTAAAAAAATTGAATCTTCAACTAACCTCTTGGTTTGTTAGAAATAATGTTTAGGATGCTTTGGTTTGGAGCCCTAAAAATAGTAGCAAATTTTTAGTTTCTTTTGCTTTTGCTCTCTTTTTTAGAGAGGAAAATTACTCAGTTTTCTCTCAGGTTTGGATTGATAATCTTATCCCTAAGATAAACATATTCTACTGGTTACTGGTCCAAAATAAGATTCTAATTGTGGACAATCTCTATAAAAGAGGTTTTAATATGCCTAATAGATGTTTTTTGTATTGTGTTGAAGCTGAAACTATTAACCATATGATGATGCACTATCAATTCACAAGAAAAGTGTGGGAAAATATATTCAAAAAAATCCAGCTGGAATATGTTAACCCTCAGAATTTTCAAGACCTTGTTAAGAAATGGATGTTCCCTTTCCTAGGGAAAGAGATCAAAATTATATGGAAAATGTTTCTCCCTCATTTCACCTGGAGAATTTGGAAAGAAAGAAATAATAGAGTCTTTAGAGATAAACAAACTACCTTTGAGATTGTGGTGATCAAGTCTGTAGAAGCCTAATGGAAAACATCAGGACTAATTTTTTGAAGGACTCTTTTTTGTGAGAAATTTTCATTACTTCAAAGCAATCCACAGTTGGGAATTCTCTAGAAAAAGATCTAAAGATCCTAACTCTAGAGAAAATATAATATAGACTTCTCCACCGAATGGATGGCATAAAGGAAATTTTGATGGCTCAGCCAAAGGAAATCTTGGTAGGGCAGGGGTTGGAGGTTTAGTGAGAGATTGGACTGGTAATTGTCTGGGAGTTGATGGTGGGCCTCTAGGAATTCAAACGAATCATGTTGCTGAAGTCATGGTAGCTCTCCAAGTTGTGAAGTTGGCAAAATATCTGGGAAGTATGAAACTTTGGCTGGAGGGAGATTCTTTAAACATAATAAATTGTATTGAAGGTAAAAATAAGGCCTCTTGGACTATTGTTCATATCATTGATAAAATCAAAGCTATTTTAGGTACTTTTCGAGAAGTGTTTATTTCCCATGTGTATTGGGAAGGTAACAAGGCTACGGATAGTCTTTCTAATGTGGGGGCCCATAAAGAAGTGATCATTATTTGGAAAGAGAAAGTTAATATCCAAAAAGAGATCATAAGTCTAATCATGTTTGATAGACTTAACTAGAGGGAAGGATTCATCATTAATTCAAGTAATAATAAAGAGGACAATTAAAATTTTGAGGAGAGACATTCGTCATTTTAAGTGTGAAAAAATAATGAAAGAATTTATCACACATGGATTATGGGTTAGTTCTTTACTTTTGATACAAGGAAACCAATAGTATTTGGAAATAGGGAAATAAGCTAACAAGAGAGTTCAAAATTTGGCCGAAGATATGGAAGGTGGGTTGAGAAGGGAAGAGCTTGAGGATTGTGAGAATTGGAAAAAGGAGAAGAGTGTTTGGAGAAAGATCCAGTGGGGTGGGGTTTCTCCTTACCTGGAAAGGCTTCATGGATATGATAAGGAGATTTCAGAGAAATTTTTTGCTGGTTAAGAAAATGGTACAGTTAACCTGATGGGTAAATCCTTCCCTCTCTTATTGAATCTTATTTCAGAGATAATGGTAATGTATTTAGATGTCATGAAGTTTTATAGGAATAACAAGCACATGGGAATGTAGGATATAAAGATTTTCCATAAAAATGAAGAAGAAGAAGCAACGTTGGTCAAATGCTTGGGAGATTATGTTGAAATGAGTAGGATAACAGAGATTTGGGCTAAAGTGATAAATGTTATGATGAAATATTTCACTCTTGACGGGCATTTTTCAAAGGTCTACACCTTTCACTTTATTTTAGCCAACCATTTTAGGTATCAAAAGAAATTTTCTTTCCCCTTCTACCTATTAAGTTCCTTGAATAATAGTATTTTGGAAAATAGAAAAAATCATGGTTACCCGATGTTGCATGAAGGTTTAATTTTGCTAATTGCAGACTATGCTAGGGATAATATCCTTGATGCTATACCTAAAATGGTAAAAGGGAAGAAGGATAAATATAATAATGATATCTTTGGTTCTGGTTCTAAGAAGAAGGACAAGAAGGTTGGGAAGGGAAAGGGAGTTTTTAGAGAGGTCATAGAATATCATAACTCCTCAACCCAGGATAATGAGGAAGGGATGGAAACTGAGGAGAACAGGGATATCGTGGATGAGGAAGAGGATTTGGAACCTAAGTATTTTGTGAAGGGCTCTTCTTCAAAGGACAATAATAAGAGGAAGAAGAAGAACTAGAGTGTTGAAGATTTGGGTGAGGAGGAAGAGGTAAACAAGGAGGAAGCAAAAAATGACAAGGAAGAGGTAATGGAAGAGGAGGGCTTGTAAAAGGAAGAGAGCATAAAGAAAAACAATAAAGAGAAAAAAGAAATGAAAACTGAGAAAGGTACTCTGATCAAGAAGCCTATGACAAGGGCTGGGAAAAGAGAGGAGAAAAGGCTGAAAGATGGGAAGAAGCAAGAGATTCTTGTATGTTTTTTTGTTGATGATAATATTCTTCAGGAGGTTAGGAACTCTTATGATCATGGCATGGATGTGTAAAAATGGCTGAAATGGGACATTAAGGAAATGGGTTGTAACCTCAAGGCCCTGGAAGATGAAATGGTATCTCTCAAAGGTAAGCTAGAAAATTATACTGAAGAAGTTTTGATTAAGGTAAATACTAAAAACTGTGATGACAACCTGAACACTACTATCTTTTCTATTGTGGATGAAAAGCTCAAGGAAATTAATGAAAAAAATAATTATAATGGTTACTGCATTAGAGAGATTCTGAAACATAGCAATGAAGGCCTCAAGGTTTCTGTTATGAACCTAAAATATATGTACACCTATCTGGAGACCATTTTGTTGGAGAAAACAACCATAATGATGGTTGATGATGCTAGGGGAAAAGATCAGTCTACAAGGCCTCGTACAAGAACCATAAGCAACCTAAAGAGGAAAGTTCCTGACATCCCTAAGGAACTTATAAACCTCAAAGATTCCATCCAGAAGATGAAGGAAATGCAGAAAGAGGCTGAAAAGGCCACTGAAGCAAAGATGTAATTTCTGCAGGCTTTTTACTGGAAGGTTTCTGGTAGATATGTTATCGATTGTCTTTTTGGTTTTATGTTCTAGTTTGTTTAATTTTTTTCTTAGGGTTTGGGTCCTTCTTTTTGTCTTCTAGCAGGCATTCTATGGTTGTATGGTCTTTTTAAAAAATCTTATGTAATCTTTTGTAAATGGTTTCGGGGTCCATTCAAAACTTGTATTTACCTTAATAAAAAAGTCTTATTATAAAATCCTTGAAAAAGGTAGCATTCTAAAGAGTGTTTCAAGCCCTCTAACAAGGCCACTCCTAACAGGGTGAAGATCTTAATAGATCTAAGGTAAATCCCTTAACCGGGTCACACCTAACAGTGTGCATTATAATCTCTAACCAGATTGGCTCTTAACCAGGCGTACTTTAGAAGAGTATTTTCTTAGTGGGTGACAAGTCCCATGGTGGTTTTTCTGAAAGATGGGTTTTCACATCAAATATTGGTGTTACATGTGAATTATTTGTGTGAATGATTTACTGATTTTTATAGTTTAATTATTGTTTTCGATAAATAGTGAAGTTTGTTTTACTGAGCTACTACTGAGTTAATTAGAGAAAAGTTTTTAAAGGTATTTGGAATCGTGGATTACTTATTCACCCACCTCCCCTCTTCATAATCCAACATATTCTTGGTTCAACTTATTTTCCTCATCAATTATTCTTACCTCATTATTCTTTATATTCTCAGCCATATCATTTATTTCTTTTTCTTTTTGGTGCAATGGTCTCTATGGTTCTGAAAATGTCTTTGTGATCCCTTGCACATTCAATAAAAATGTATTTTCCTTCTAAGATTCTGAATCTTATATCTTTTATGCATTTTTCTAGGTGTTCCAAGCGTTTCTTGATGTTCTCATTTAGCTTATTAAACAAATGAGATTCATATTATGTTTGTGTTGTTATTTTTATTGTTTCTTTTAGTGAAGAAAATTGTGCATCAAACTCTTCAATAATTTTTTCTAATTTCTTCTCATTATCATTCTCAACAAAATGAATTTGATAAGGTAGTGTTTTTTGTATCCTTTCAAGTGCTATATTTACACATTTATCTACAAGTTTTGTTTTCCTTTTAGTTTCCTCAATTCCTTTTGAGAATGCTACTACTAATAATTGCATATACTTTAATGGATTTGTCATTCCTTGTAGTAGATTAGGAAGATCATCATGTGATGAAAATGTATCTACCTATTCTTTACCTTTATCTAATTGCACTAGAATGATTTGTTTTACATGCTATGTTTCTTCCTTCTTTTGTTCTGAACTTTCCTCTTATATCTCTGAATGTTCTTGTACTATGGGAGGTGTGGTGGAGGGTACTTGAGTGGTCTTTTATTTTGATTTATTTTATATCTCAATTCACTGAGTATCTTCTTGCTCCTTATTCTTCTCTTCCTTCTTCTTAGGTTCATTGATATGCATATCCCCGCCCAAATTATCAACATCTTGTGCTTGATCTATAAATGGGTCCTCTTTATCATCAACAGGGTCCAATGTAATCACAACTTCTTCAATAATTAAATATGGTTGATTAATGGTACTTGGCTTCTCATCCTTTGCATGTATTTGAATTGACTCTTCAACCAACTTTCTCAATGCATCTTTGGCTATTTGTTCTATCTCTCTGGTGATTTCAATGTATTTTCCCAAAATGAATAGATTCATTATTTTCTTTCTTCTAAGGGAATTATCCATGATGAAAAGTACCTTTTTCAATTGATCTTTAGAAATATTGGGGCTAAGTTTCCTTACAACATCATTTCTCAACTTTAAATCTTTTTCCTTTGCTCTATCCTTCCTTATTTATAATTTTTCATAAAGTTCTTTTGGTATGCTGCCCTGAATTTCTATGAGAGCTCTTTTGTATTCCAAAAGATATGTCAACACTATGATTTCTAAAGTTGTCTTCTGATTAAGATTATATCTATCAAATAATTTTAGTTGATATAGACTACCTTCTTTGAGTATTATGTTATTTAGTCTCTCAAGGTCAAGTTTCCAACCTTTCCTTCTGCTAGTAGAAGGTGTCTCTTGTTCTGTGACATTTTCTTTCTTCTTAACTTCTTTGACTGTTCAATTTCTTGTTCATCTTTCTCTTCCTCTTCTTCTGAATCTTCTTCATCTGATTCCTTAGCTTGAATTATCTTAGGATTCTTTGATGTGGGTTTTTGTGCCATAATTGGTTTTGGGTTTTTGTGATCTTAGGAGAGGTAATAATTGGTTCTATTTTTACTTTCACTTCTTTAGTTGCAGGTGATATTCTTATTGATCTCTTAGTGATTGGTGAAGATTATGGGCTTGGTTGTACATGAATTATCTCAATATATAGTGTATTTTTTATTGGTAATGGTGTTGCTAGGGTGGATAGGTGTGAAGGTCCTACTACTGCAATAGGTTCAACATATAGTACATTTAATCCTCCTTCACTCATTAACTTCGTAGAATATTTTGTGTGTTGCCATTATTCCTTAGACATTTTAGATTCCTTGGCTATCTTATCCATGATTTTATCTACCTTCTTCTTTATTGTGGAGTGTTCTTCTTGTCCTTTAATTTCATTAAATATTTCTTCACAAGTACCCCATCTAGGATTTTCCTCATATTTCTCTGATTTTAGTAAAGAAATAATGCATTTTGTCAATAAATCATCAGAAACTTCATACTCCAAAGGTTTAATAAAGTGAATTCTAGGTTCAACTTCTTCCAAACATATGCTATTAGTCTCTTCCATAATGCAAATATCATTCTTATATTTGTCAACTATAGAGGGTGAAACTCTAAATCTTTGTTTCATCTAGTTTTGGAATGCTTTCATCATTCTGGTAATGTCACTTTCAATTCTTTCCTTAGGTTTCTTTTTGTAATAGTTGTTGACTTTCTCCATTGTGCATCTATCTAAATTCCATTCAGATGAAGGTATTGTGGGAAATGATTTGGTAAGATGGAAAAGTAAGTATACAAGGTATGATCCAAGTCTAAATGGTGTATATGTGTTGTTAGAAGTAATAAAAGAATGGAAACAAGATAAAAAAATCCAAGAAAGTGAGATGCAAGAAGGATTTTACCATAAACATGTTAGGAATGAATGTTGAATGTTTGGCAGCCATCCTGTAGCAGTTTTTGTTGCATTCATGACTATGATTGTCATTGATGTCAACACAGTGATCTACTAAAGACTTACAGAGAAGTAGACAGTGTTTGGATTAGCGCATGTGGGATATTGTAGTTGGAGCTATGTGATGTTGAGGATATACTCTTTGATATGTTATATGTTTATGGTTAAGAGTGCAGAAAGTAATTCATTTATTCATGGAAGTTATGAACATTTTGGTGGAAGCAGTATTCATGCGGTGTTCCTGAGTAGCAGTTTGTGGAAATCGGATGATATCTCCTAATCAGGATGGAATCTGGTTTTGTGCAGTTAAAGGGAAGTTAAAGACACATTGATAGTGACATGGATGATAATGAAAACTTTGAGGTCGCATGAGTGAAGAATTATTGTAATTGAAAGCCGATAGTTTTATGTAATTTTGATGTAGCGTGTGGAAACTTTTATTTTGTAATTGGATGCTGACTCAATTGTAATTACTTGAGTGTGGTATAAAGGAAGGAATGTTTTTCCTTGTTTTAATATGGTTGGATGTCATGATGTATGCATGAAGTGAAGAAAAGAGCTAATGAATTGTGAAAGCGAAATTGTGAAAGAAGACATGCGAGGTACAGAGATCTAAAATTGACATCTGATGTAGAAGAGAATGCAGTTTGGCATAGTGAGAGAGGGGGTAACATATTTTCTATTATTCTGTTGAATAATCTAGAGATCAGTTGGACAACATGTTCAGTGATTTTTCCATTGAAGTTGTTTGGGCAGTGGGTCCATCTGTCTTCCATAACTCTTAACAGGGTTAGAATCTTTTAACAGGGATTCAAAATCTCCTAACAAGGATTCATATGTACTGAATGTATTTCATAAGACTCCTAATAGAGTCCATCCTTTCATAAGGAATATTCATATTAGTGCATATTTTGTGGGCATCATTCCCACCAGGGTTTACTCTTTGATCAAGAGGTTCCCTAGTCAACATATCTTGTGTTATTGTGTTATTGTGTATGAATATCTTTTAATGGTTGGTAATTATATTTCTTACATGGTTTAATTCTGTTGAAGTTGATAAAAGTTATAATTATTAGATAACTGATTCACCCCCCCCCCCCCCCTCTCAGTTATGTTGGTGGACTTTACTTTCTAACAAAACCAAATGTGAGAGAGTTGCAAGATCAAACACCAAAACCAAGATAATACTCCAAGAATCCAAAAAGAGCCAAGAGATTTTTGTAAGGGGAAAAACAAAGAAAAACTCCTTTGTGTATTATGAATGAGGCATGAAAATCCTAAAGATTGATAGAAAGAATACAAGCAAGAAGCTCAATACAATATGATAGAACTACTATGAAAGAGGAGAGAAATTGTGTGAAGGAATTGTGAAAATTGTGTCAAGTGTGTGGAGAAGCATCTCTTAAGTAGAGATGAGTGAAGGAGTTTGCATGTAACTCCCTATGTGTATGAGTTACATATTCATATTAAGTGTGTGCCAAGTGTGAGCATCCTCATAAGGAGGAATAACCTATTTTCCTTATTAAAGAAATTACAAAATATGATTTGTCCTCCCACTTGGACTAGAGGACAAAATTACATGTAGAGATTCCTCTAGGAATATCCTAAAATAAATAAAAGAAGATACCTTGGTTTATCGTCAAATTAAATAAAACAACCAAGAAATATTGCTAATTCTAACACCCCCCTTTAATCTTTACTTGGGGTGATTACATCAATGGGTATTAAACCCAAAATTTACAAAAATCTGCAACTTGATCTTCAATATGAGGAAGAAATGTATTATCTTCAAATGTGCAAGTAGTCTTCCATATGTTGTACATGCATCTTTTTTAGAGCCAAGAGAAGTGTATGGTTTCTTTAAATGTGTTCAAGTGTAAGAATATCTACATCTATAAGCAGACATGTGATTCATAGGATTTGTGTGAATGAATTGATGTCTTGAATTTTTGTTGAAGGATCACCTGAAACATAGAAAAAAGATTAGGAACAAAAGGCAACTATCTAGTAGAATATCATAGAACATTCAAGTTAGTCAAACTATGAAAATTTTGCATGAGATTTTATCAAAAAAGAAAAGGAACTAAAATGAAATCAAGATAAACCAAATGCTCAACAATCCACTCTCCTATCTCAAAATAAACATACTAATGCACAAAAGACCACAAATAAGGCCAACTAACAAAATTTGTATCAACACTACATTGATCTCATGGGTATAGATAGTCCATTAATGAGTCATCACTACAAGTGTATGGGTGATTAGTCCACAACTTGCATGACTCACGATCTAAGCAATGAAGTATGAAAAATCATCATCACATTAGTAAGTTTACAAAGATAAATGAGAAAGACAAAATCATAATTCAAGTAGGACATCAAGAACCATAATAAAGGAGACATAATAATCTAAACAAACATTAACCAAATAGATATAGAAATGTTGTGGTTTATGGGAATGTTTCAACTGACAATGCTGAAAGACCTTTATCAGACAAGGGGGAAAGTGCCAGTGGGTCAAGCGAGGCCCAACCCAACAAGGACATCGGTCATGTCTTGGGACTAGAGGGGGAAAAGGTTGATACCTCTAAGAAAGGTGAAGGGGAAACAAAACAACAAGAAGATTCCTCACATGGCGGGAACTCAAACCGAGGTAAGTGGAAATGGTCAGGCCTTTTTGGGGTCAAACCAAATGGAAAACCTTCTTTTTGTAAGATTGATATTGTTTCAGATTCATTAAAGGGGACATAGGTATAAACATTCCTGACCAAATCATAGACCATACTATTTCTATAATGGCCTCTACTTTGATAGGAAATTTTACAGGTCCTAGATCGAATATTGATCTGGTGAGAGCCTTTACCTTCCAGAAATGGAAACTTAAAGGACAGGTGGATGTTGTGGCTATGACTAAAGGATTTTTTTCCTTTGTGTTCTCCAATGGAGAAGATCTTTATAAAGTGTTGTGTGATGGCCCTTGGATGATTGGTAAATCTTCTTTATCATTGTAGAAATGGTCAATGAATATGGATTATAATGAAAGTTTATTTATCTCTGCACCTGTCTGGGTAAGACTGCCTGGCTTACCCCTAGAATATTGGCATGAGGACATACTGGTGGCTATAGTTGGTTCCTTTGGTGAACTGCTAACAATAGATCTGATGACAGTGGCCTGATCTAGACAAGTGTTTGCTAGGATTTGTGTTAATATCCAGCAAGATACAGAACTACCCCAAATAATAACTCTTAACTCAAAAGTTGGCAATTGGAGACAAGAAATAGAATATGAGTCAACATCTTTTGCTTTCTTCACCTGTAAAAAGTCCAGCCACTGGGCTAAGCACTACCCCCCGAAGCCTCCTATAGAAAAGAAATGGGAGTGGAGGGAAAAAAAAGGGGAAACCCAAAAACCCCCTGATGACCAGAACCCATGTTCTAACTTTGAGGAGAAGTGGGCTTCCCCTCAAATGGAGATGGAAGAAATAGAAGAACAAAAGGAAGCATCACCTCAAAATGAGAATAACAAATCTCAGGAAAATTCTTCTTTGATCAAATCTTCTAAGGAGACCCTTGATCTTTCAACTGATTCAGATCCTCAACTGATATCTAGGGTTGAAGATAGTCTGGATTCTACCAAGGGGAGGGATTCCTAGTAAGTTCAACAGGTGACTGATGAAGAATAGAAAAATCAAATTAGTAGTGAAGCCTCGAATGCTAATCTCTTAGATTTTGATTCAAGGTAGGATCAGCTCAAGGGACAAAATGATGACTCTAAAGTAGTTGAAGTAGAGAAAAATAAGAACCCCTGGATACAAGTTAAGAAAAAATCACCAGCAGGAAAAGGATCTGGTCCCCAGCCTAGAATGGAAGACTATAAAGACCAGACTACTTTATCAGGAAAAAATAGTTCAAGGGCTTCATTAGGATGCTTGACATCTAAATCAAGCAAAAAGGTGGGACAAATCAAAGAGGGAGGTGTCCAGACAAGATTTCAACAACAAAAGGCAGATACTGGAACCCCCAAAAGAAAAAGAGGAAGAGCATCTGAAAAAGAATAGAGGGAGCTGGAAGAAAAACATAACATAGCAAATGGAAGATAGCTCACCATCAATCAGGTCTGCTCTCCAAATCCTAAATGAAGATTCTATCTTGGAACATTAGAGGCCTAAATAGTCCTCACAAACAAGATGTAGTTAGGAACTTAGTTAGAGATTCTAATCCTGACATTTTGCTTATTCAAGAAACTAAAATGGTTAAAGACAAGACATCTAAAATCAATTTTCTTAAGCATGGAGAGAAGTTTGGTAGTGATTCGAAGGGAGCTTCTGGTGGCTTGGCCATTTACTAGAACTCTAATTGTTTTTACTACAACCTACTGAGAGAGGATAAGAACTTCCTGGTAGTCAAAGTAAGTAGCATTAAGGATAAATTTTCATGGACTCTGATTAATGTGTATGCCCCTAATACTAAATTAGGTAGACTCAAACTTTGGAAAATGATTCATGATCTTAGGAAAGATTAACCAGAAGAGAACTGGATGATGATGGGAGATTTCATTACTCCTCTGAAAGAAGTGGAAAAAAAAGGAGGAAACAATACCCAAGTGGAAATTAGGGTTGATTTAATGGAACTTATTAGTAATGAAGACTTGTTGGATGTTGATCTTGAAGGTATCGATTACACTTGGACTAATAGGAGAGTGGGTGCTGAACTTATCTAGGTTAAGATTGATAGGGTCCTCCTTTCTCATGACTGGTTAGCTAAGTTTTCTTGCACCCTCTCTTCTCTCAACTGTATTGGCTCAGATCACTACCCCATTTCCTTTCTAGTTAATCCCTTTAGTGAGAAAGGAAATTCCCCTTTTAGATTTGAAAAAATGTAGCTAGCTCACCTAGATATTGAAAATAGAATCAGGGAGTGGTGGAATATTAAAGTGGAAGGAAAAGCAATGTACCAAGTGGCTAAAAAAATGGCAAATGTAAAAGAAAAAGTAAGACAATGGAATACGGATGTCTTTGGTGATATCTTCCAAACCAAAAGAAAGATTCAAATTGACTTAAAAGAAATTCAAGATAAGATTTAAAGTACTGGATTGACTAAAGAAATGAGAAAAGATGAAAATCAAGTTCTTGTAGACTATCACAAAATCATAACAAAAGAGGAGACCTACTAGAGACAGAGATCTAGATCCCTTTGGCTAAAAGCGGGAGACAAAAACACTAGACTTTTTCACCTTACAGTAATGAAGCATAAAGATATGAATAGAATTAATTCTCTTGTTACTACCAGGGGTACTTTAACTAAAGAGGAGGAAATAAGGGAAGAAATGATGGGCTATTTTTCTTCTCTTCTCTCCAAAGAGAAATCTCTAAATCAAGAGAATCAAAACTCTTTGCTGAGATCCATTCCCTCATTGCTAGACTCTAAGGATAATGACTTTCTTAAATCCATTCCTAAGGACAAAGAAATTAAAAGGGAAGTTCACTCATTTGAAGGAGAAAAATCTCCTGGTTCAGGTGGTTTCCAAATGTTTTTCTTTCAATCTTTCTGGAGTATCATAGGGAAAGATGTGTGTGGTGTTGTGAAAGAGTTATTTGGATCTAAACCAATTCTTAAAGAACTTAACTCTACTTTTATAGCTCTTATTCTGAAAAGGCCGAGAGATAATGCTGCAGACTGCTTCAGGCCTATCATTCTTTGTAACTCCCTATATAAGATTATGTCAAAGGTCCTCACTACTAGGCTTTTAAAGCTTCTCCCTCACCTTATCTCTCCTCAACAAAATGTCTTTGTCCCAAGGAGACAAATTCTAGATTCTATTATGGTTGTGCATGAGAATATCCACTTGTTGGAAAAATAAAGGAAATAGGGCTTCCTAATGAAGCTATATTTTTCCAAAGCCTATGATAGAGTGGACTGGGAGATACTTTTCAAAATTCTTCAGGCTTTTGGCTTTGAACAGGGAGTGGTAAAACTAATTTTACAACTGGTTACTATGGTTTCCTCATCTATGATTGTGAATGGTGGATCCTTTCCCTTCTTCAGACCTTATAGGGGGTTGAGACAAGGAGACCCCATCTCCCCTATCCTTTTTTCCATCATGGCTAAAAGCCTTGGGAGATTCATTAATAACCTAGTTACTCAAGGGTAGATCTCAAGCCTTCAACCTTCTTCTATAGGGCTAAAGTGTTCTCATGAACAATTTGTTGATGATATGATTCTTATGGGAGAATCTATTTTCAAAGAGGTGAGGAATCTAAAAAATTCCCTCAATGTTTACTCTAATGCTACAGGTCAACTTATAAAATGGGAGAAAATTTTCTTGTATTTTTTTAACACACCTGAAGATAGAATGAATAAAATCTCTTCCATTCTTGGGTGCAAGATAGGGAGCCTTCCTGCCCCTTACTTAGGATTTCCATTGTGTTTGAAACTGAAGGCCAATTTTTGGAATGAAATTCTTGATAGATTTCATAACAAGCTAGCTAGTTGGAACAAGGTGACTCTTAGCCAAGCTGGAAAAGTTCAACTGCTGAAGGCTACTCTTCAAAACCTTCCAGTTTATGATCTAAGTCTATTCAAAATTCCTCTGAAGTATGTTGACCTAATAGAAAAAATTCAAAAAAGGTTCCTTTGGACTGGAGTTGAAGAGAAAAAGAGACTTAGCTTGGTGGCCTGGGAGAAGGTCTGTAAACCTAAGAAGCTAGGGGGGTTGGGCATAAAAAACATAACTAATACAAATAAAGCTTTATTAGCTAAACAATGCTAGAGGATATTTGAAGATGAAAAGAATGGAATACAATAATTAAAAGAAAATACCATCTCACTTCTCTTGAAGGTATTCTACAATCTCAAAATGAAACCCAGGGCTCATTTGTTTGGAACAATATTAGCAAGGGTAAGAACCTGCTCATTAAATGAGCTAGATGGAAGCTAGGAAATGGAAGGAAGATTCAATTCTAGAATGAAAAATGGCTATCAGAAAAGCCTCTTATAGAGAATGAGGAGTGGAAAATTGTGATCCAAAAATCTAAAGAGACCATTGGGGAATATGTGAGTGACTACTGGATTAATGAAGAATGGATCGACCTAGGATTGAGGGATATCAGATTTAAAGAGGTGAATAAACAACTTAACAACTAGTTTATCAAAGAAAATGTGTCTGATGAACTAATATGGGCCCCTGCTATCTCTCACAAGTTCTTAGTTTCCTCTACCTCAGCTCTTCTCATCCCTCTTAAGGATCAGCCTTTCTGCGCTCAGGTATGGAATAAAGATCTTATCCCTAAAATTAACATGTTTTTTTGGTTTCTTGTTCACAATAAAATCCTCACAATAGACAACCTTATAACAAGAGGATTCCAAATTCCTAATAGATGCATCTTGTTCTATAAAGAAGTTGAGACCTGTAATCACTTAATGATCCATTTCTCCTTTGCTAGAGAGGTTTGGGACTCAATCATTATGTCTCTAAACCTAAAGTGGGTTAAACCTCAAAATATCGAGGACTTTTTACATAAATGGTAGAGCCTTATTCATGAAAAAAATGCTAATGAACTTTGGAAACTTTTTATCCCTCACTTTACCTAGAAAATATGGAAGGAGAGGAATAACAGAATGTTTAGAGATAAAAAAGTGCCCTCCCTTTTGCTTGCTAGATTTGTTACCAAAATCCTTATGGAGAATTACAGTTGTATTGGTAAGAAGGATACTAACTCTTGGAATCCAAATCCTAAGAAGGACTATACCATTTCTTTGGAGAAACTAAAGATTAGAACTGATCTGAATCCTAGAGACAATGTAATGTGGACTACTCCTCCCTCGGGATGGTTAAAAGGGAACTTTGATGGTTCTACTAGAGGAAACCCTGGAAGGGCTGGAGAGGGAGGCCTCATAAGAGATTGGGCTAATAATTTCCTAGGAGCTATTTTTGTTCCATTGGGGATTCAAACTAACCATGTGGTGGAAGCTGAGGTAGCGCTTTATGTGGTGAAGATGGCTAAAGATATGGGATGTTTGAAATTATGGCTGGAAGGTGACTCCCTCAACATAATAAATTGTATCAAAGGAAATTCAGTGAGCTCCTGAACTATAGCTCATGTAACAGACAAAATTAAAATGATAATCAACTCATTTAAGGAATGCCACGTCACCCATATATACCATGAAGGTAATAAGTTGACGGACATGTTGGAAAACGAAGGAACCTAGAGTGATGTCATTAAAACATGGAGAGGGGATGCAAATCTAAATGTTGAGATCATAAGTCTAATCACTTATGATAAAATTAATCACAAGGAAAGGAAAATCACTTAAAATTATGATGACAAGGATGAAACATTTATTGAGGAGAGATGCATGTAAGGTGAAAAGTGGGATCATTATTTTGGTTTTAATGAAACACAGATTCTAGGTTATTTTAAGTAATCAGAAAAGAAATAGAAATAAAAGCTGTGAGACATAGATTACTGGTAAGAAGCTGAGCCAGAAAAGAAGTAGAAAGAAAAAAATGGGAGGAGGTCTGAGGAGCGAGGATCCTTTTGACTGTGAGAAATGGAGACAAGAGAAGAAAGTCTGGAAGAAGCTAAGAAAAGGAGGGGTCACTCAGTATATGGAAAAGCTTCACAGATATGATAAATAGGTAACTACCTTGTTTACTAATGACTGGGTTAATGGAAAAGTCAATTTATGGGGCAAATCTTTCCCCCTTACTCTTACCCTTATGGCCGAAATCACTGGTTTGCCCCTGGAAGCTATAAATTTCTATAGAGGCAACAAGTGGTTAGGAACTTAAGCTTTTAAGCTCTTCCCTAAAACTGTTGATGAAGAAGCTCTAATGACAAAAGGCAATGGGGATTATGTGGATATTACAAAAATAAAGGATTTTTGGGCTAAAATGCTAAAGGTAATGATCGAGTACTTTACGCTCGACGGGTGCTACTCCAAAATCTACAACTTGCATTTTGTTCTAGCTAATCACTTTATGCACAATAAGAAGATTTCATTTCCATATTTTCTTTTGAGCTCTTTGAATAGTAGCATAACAGAGCATAGGAAGAAAGTGAGTAATCTTGTGTTTCATAAGGGTTTGATTCTCCTCATTGCTAACTATGCAAGGGATATTATCCCAGACCCAATCTTGAAAAGGGTCACTGGAAAAAGAAAGGAGATCAAAGAGGTCGATAGAAAGGTTGATACCTACTAGAAGAGGAAGAGAAACAAGAAAAAAATCTCTAACAATAGTGATGAAGCTGGTAATAAAAGTGATAAGGAGAAAGAAAAGGACAGTAGAGATGATGCTTATGAAAATATCCCTCTTTCTCAAGGAAAGGGAAGTGTTGAGGATGATAATGCAGAGGTGGATTTTGGTAATGAGGAGAGAGCCCAAGAAAAAGAGGACTGGAATCCTGAAGAGAAAGAACAGGAAGAGGACATGAATGACATTATGGAAGATGATAAGGAGGAAGAAGGAGGTAAAGAAGAGAAAAATCAAGAGGAAGAAAAAGGAGCTGAAGAGGAGGACGAAGCTGCCCAGGACTTCCCTATTGAAGATGAAAAGGAAGCTGCTTAGGATTTCCCTACTGAAGAAGAAAAAGAAGAAGAAGAAATTGATACTGAGGATGGCAAGGACCAAGCTAGCAAAGAGGATAGTAAAAACCAAAAGGAGGACACCTTAGGCCTCTTGGTGGATTAGGCTAAAGAGGAAAATGATGCTGGTCAAAATTCCCCTACTGTAGATGATTAAGAAGAGGAAAAAAATGAAACAGATGATGGTATGGACCAGGCTACTAATGAGGAGGGTAATAGCCATAAGGAGGACACCTTTGGCCTTCTAATGGGTGCTACTAATCTAGAAGAGGTCAATAAAGTTGAAGGTCAGGGCACTAATCTGGGCAATTGGATCAAGTAGGAGATGCAAGATATGAAGATCCACCTTCAAGCTATGGAACAAACAACAAACACCCCGACTACTAAGTTGGAGAAGTTAGAAATGAAGGTTTTGGATAAGGTAAAAAATAAAAACCAGAAAGAGGATATGGCTGCTGAAATCAATAAGATAGTTGACAACAAGGTTAAAGATATGAAGGCAAAAATCAATAACAATGGGAACATGATAAATGAGGTCCTGAGTCACAGCAATGAGGGCCTTAGTGCTATTGTTATGAACTTGAAAATGTTGTACAACTATCTGGAAAAAAGCCAGCTAGAAAAAATGACCATAAAAATTGATGATGATGCTGGGAATGTTGGTCCTAGAATGAGAACTAGAGGGTGCACTCAGAGGAAGGTCCCTAAAAAGACAAAGGATTTGAAGGACCTGAAAGATGTTATCTAGAAGATGGAGGACCTGCAGATGAAGGTAGAGAAAATGATAAAAAATAATTAGTCTATTTTGGCTGGTTGCTAGTAGTTTTGCTAGTGACTATTTTCCTTTGTTTTTTTGTCATTTCTAGGGTTGTTTCAGGTCCTACTTTTGTCTTTCCAATAGGCATCTCTTTTCAAAATTCTTTAATTCTATATCTTTATGCTTTATTGTAAATGGTTTCGGGTTCCATTCAAAACCTATTTTTACCTTAATAAAAAATAGATATAGACATATGCTAAATAATAATTTGAACTAAAGATTAAGAGAGAGAAAAACATATTTCCTTACAAGTATAAGAGATATCCAACAAAATTTAGGAAAAAGTTCAAGACCACCATCCTCACCACGAGGAAAAAAAATAACCAATGGAACAAGTTGATAAACATCAACTGAGTAAGTGCATCCTAATGCAACTTACAAATGGAACAATTTGATAAGCATCAACTGAGTAAGTGCATCCCAATGCAACTTACAAATGGAACAAGTTGATAAACATCAACTGAGTAAGTGTAACTCAGTGCAACTTAAAAATGGAACAAGTTGATAAACATCAATTGAGTAAGTGCATCCCAGTGCAACTTACAAATGGAACGAGTTGATAAAAAACAACTGAGTAAGTGCATCCCAGTGCAACTTACAAATTAAAATAATGGATCAAATGGAACTTATAAATGATGCAACTAATTGCATAACAATAGATCATATAAAATATGAAAGCAAGTAATATCCAATAATTAGCCACTGGAAGACAATGTTGTAAGATTACTCACAATACTTGAACAAATTAAATATGAGCAGCATCAGTGATATAAAGTAACAATTTAATATACTAAAGAAAGAAATATCCCCTGAAGATGCACCAAACCACTTAAAAAGGGCTAGTAACATTACGATGAATTGTAAATGCATGACAGGATCAATTACCATTATCCTCCATAGAATTAGATGGTTGATTCATGGACATTTTATCCTTTTTCTTTTTAAAATAGGTATTAGTAACATGATCATCTTTCCCACAATAGGTGCAATGGGGTCTTTGATGATTTGAGTTATGATTGTTATTGCGATTATTGCTACCATTATGATGGGTATTGTTATGATTATTATAATTGTTACTATGATAATTATTATAATTAGAGGTATTATTATTATATGAGCTAGGATTTTGATTTTGATGCTTAGACATAAAAGCATGTTTAGAAGATCTAAGAGTACCAAATTGCAATAACTTAGCTTCCTCTTGACGTAAAAGATTTTGAAATATGCCATAAGTTAACTGAGGAGCTAAAGTAGGAATAGCAAGTTGTGAATGAATGTTAGTAATAAATTGTTGAAACTCTTTAGGAAGACACTTTTTGAGAATAATAGTAATTAATCTAAAATCACTTAAAGTAATATTCACACCATTTAATTGAGTTTTGATAGTATCAAATTTAAGTAAAAATTCATCCATGGATTTTAAGTCAATATCCCTGAGGTCTTCCAAGTTATCTTGGAGCTTAATCTTATGTGATTCGGTGGAGCTATCATAGGTTTGTTGCAAAATGGTCCACGCTTGATGGGCTTTGGTGCAATGTCCAATTAATACATATAAGTCAAGAATAATTGAAAGACCAATTAGACCAAGAGCTTCTTCATTTTGAACTTGTCATGCATCTTTGACAGTTTGAGCAGTAGAGGCAACTAGTTCAATAGAAGCATCTGTAGCAACTTGGAGTAAATGTTTAAAACAAAATATAAATGAGATGTGTGTTTTCCATTGATGATAGTTAGAGCTATTTAACTTGATTTTTGGAATTAGAGTCGACATGATTAACTAATTAAATGATTAAATTAACCTTAGCAAAGTGAGATACAAGGAATATTTAATGTTAAAGAACAAGAAAAAAAGAATTTACTCTAAGGTTAAGAAGCTTTGAATAAAACAAATTGAATTCTTTAAAAAATTTAAATTTTATTAAATATTTTAAAAATAAAGGAGATAAATTGATTAAAATTAGAATTAAGAATGTAAGAGTGAATAAAAAATAATTAGAGACAATGTATTGATGTTAATTTAGCTTGTTTACACAAATTGATAGAAGCAAAAAAATTAAATTAAATTGAATGTTAACAATTTGAATTTAAATTAGTATCAAACTATCTTTCAAATATAATAGACTAATTTAAAACCAAACTAACATTTAAATATAATATCAACTTAACTCTCAAATTTAAGCAAATTCATTTTCAAAACAGTCAAATAGATTTTTTTAAAAATAGTAAAAAAGGCTTAAATATTAAGCTAAGAATAGCTAAAAGGATTGAATTAATATAGAGGAATCAACTAAATAGAGATCAAAGACCAAGACTAGTTAGCTAAGTTTATATTTAATTAACCAAAATGCAGATTTTATTTACCAAAATGAAGTGAATAAATGATTTCTATGACGAATCTACAAAAAACGTCAGTAAAAAACCTTACATTTCTCTCAAATGAAGGCAAAATTTAGAAAATTGTTCATGAAACAGCTAAATTGGAGATTTCTACACAAAACCCATATCACAGACTTTTTAGATTCTGTCTTATCTATTCATAAAAATGAATTCAAAATGGCTATGCTAGAGTTTAGACATTTTTTTAAAAAGAGACAACAATACAAAGAGTTGTAGCTAGATAATAAACAATAGACAGGGATACAAAGATAAATATATATGAATTTTATCAAAACAATGAGTAGATATTTAACAAGGAACAAAACAATGAGCAATAATGCAACAAAAAAAAAATATATTGAATGGATTAATATTAAAGTGCAAAAAAAATTAATCAATAGATATTCTTATTTTAACCAGCAAAAAAGAATGATATTATAGAGATTAGATTTAAGAGATGAAATAAACAACAAATTGATTATAAGAAGATTAGATTTAATAGTAGATTTGCATAGAACATAGATTAAAATGAGAAATAAATAGAAGATTATTATGATATGAAAAACTATAAGTAAATAGAGATAAAACAATAGATAAATGCCTGCAACAAATCAAATATCTCCTACAAGCACGAAGGTTAGAAAGAAATGAAAGATAGATAGTTTGAAATCGATAACAAAGTTAGATTTAAATTGAGCTAAAGAAAATGAGAAATGCTTGCAGGGAAAAAGGTAAAATATCCTACTTGCAAGCGATTAGAAATCTGAAAAAAATGGAGTTAGGCCTGCAACAAAATAAAATAGCCTGCATGCACAAGATTTTTAGAAAACTAAAAAAAAAATAGTTAGATGAAACCTGCAAGAAATATTAGACTAGTTCTTGCAAAAAACTACTAGAAATGAAGAAAGATGAGTTGGGTTTGGCGGTGAACTGACCAAACCCCAAAAAAATTTAAAAGCTACTCTCTAGCAGCAAGCCTTCCAAAGAGGGTTAGAGATAAAGGAAAAAATATATGAAAGAAACAAGTTAGAGCTAAAAAGTATGACCCCTTCGTGGACTATAGCCAAAGTTATTAGCAAGGTTAAAAACATTATTGACTCCTTTGAAAAGTGTATGATAACCCACATTTTCAGGGAGGCCAACTCGGTGGTTGACTGGGCTGCGAATGTGGCTTGTAAAAGCCAGATGGATATTGACTGGAATGATGGTTTTGCTCTCCCTTTTGAAGGGTCATCATTAATTAATAAGGAGTGGATGATGAGTAAGCAACATGTTTTGAATGAAGAGCATATTAATGAGTATTGATTGTAGCAATTTGTGTGATGATCATGAAGGACAGTGGGCTGATTCTGAGATAATTATTGGGGTTCTGTGGCATGATTTATGGGTCCTTTGGAACATTAAAGGGTTTTATTACAATCTGAAGGCTAATCTATAAAGTGCTAGGATTAATCTTGAGAAGGGATTTTGATCTCTCATAGAGCTATGGGAGGTAGGAAGAGAAGGTGTTAGCCGGGGAACTGTAGTGATTGGAAACAAAACAAGGAGATATGGAAAATAGTCAAAGATGGGGGTCTAGCGGCTTACATAGAGAGATTGCATGGTGGGAAAGTTGTTGTGACCATAAATTTCATCAAAACATGGAACAAGGGGAGTGTTATGGTTGGCACGCAAAGTATGGAGGTGACTAAGGAGGCTATTGCAGAAGCAACAGGCTTGATGACTGAGGGCATCAACTTCTACAGGGATAGGAAGATTTTAGACAAAGCCTTGGAGGCTTTTGCACCTACGGAGCAAGAGAGAAATCACATGGTTAAGGTGGACAACTCATAATTTAATCCTAAGTGTATATCCAAGCCCTGGCGCCTTGTTTTATTTTTAATTATTGGCTACATTACCCTTGATGGTCGGTATACTAAAATTTACAGCCATCATCTTATCCTTCTGAATCACTTTAGGCATGGGGTAAAAATTAATTTTCCTTTTTACCTATTGAGCTCTTTGAATGCCTCTATCCTCCACTAGAAAAGGGATTCAGAGGGTGATCATGACTGCCATGAAGGGCTTATGGTCCTCATTTATGAGGTTTTGAAATTGAAGAAGGTGGAAAGACCCCGGCTTAATAGAAAATCCCTTGAGGATTATGACATTGATGGGAAAGAGTCCGAGGAGCCTTTTATGGAGGATATGAAAGAAGAAGAGGGGGACTCTAAGGAGTACCAGGAGTCTAGCCCCAAGAGAAATAAAAAGAAAAGGAAGGTGGAGGATTCGATCACATAAATGGATTTAGAGGAAGAGGAGAGCAGGGAGGAAAGTTCTAAGAAGCAGGGGAAAAATAGAATGGAGCCCATTGGAAAACACACTAGAGCCAAAAAAGAGAAGAAGAAAGTTGTGAAAAGGGTTTTTATATCCTCTGATGAGGGCTCTTCCTCTCAAGAAAAGATTAATCAGGAAGACCGTGTGGACACTAACCCTACTATGGAAGAGAGTGTGGGAACCAGAAAAAATGTGTGGATTGAGGATAATATCTTGCACGAGGTCACATAGGCTGTGACTAATATTGGGAAAGATGGGCACAAGAAGGATAGGGTCAACATGGAGAAGGAGAATGTGGAGATCTCTAAGGAGAAAATGGAGGAAGGGAACAAGGGTTTTGAGAAGACAGAGGGAGGGAATATGGATTTTGAGAATCTAGGTTGTTTGGCCTTTTTGACTACCCTCGGCAATATGAAAACTGACATTACTACGATGAAGTCCCATATTCACCAACTACAAAAAGAGACAGAGGTTCTTAAAAGGATGCACCTGGGGGAGAAAACTATGGGTCAGATAATTGATGAGCTCACTGACACTATCACCAGGGCTGAGGGTCTTGCTATCTTCAATGACAGAATTACTGCCATGGAGAAAAAAATTGAAAACAGTAATGGTATGACCAGGAAAATTGAGATTATGGAAAAAAGAATTGACAAGCTGGAGAAGACAATTGGGAATATTGTAGAGCAGAACATGTGAAGATCCTAGTGGACAAGCTCAAAAATGGGAAAGGGAACCAAGAGATCATAGAGACTAAAGATGATCAGGGCCCTAGTAGGCATACTAGATCCAAGTTCAAGAAGATGGAGGATGACAAGAATAAAAACATGGATGATCTGAAGTTTTTTGCTACAAACATGCAGATTCTTGTTGATCAAGTAGCAAAATTGATGAAACATGTTTAGATAGTAGCTTTCTGTCTTGCTATCCTTTTGTTGTCCTTTGTCTTTTGTGTGTTCTTTTTGTTTAAGGACTAATTTGTGTGGTTTTTTTGGTGTTGTTGCACTTGTCCTTTTGGAGCTTAAATGCCTATTCTATAATCCTATTGTAAAAGGTTTTAGGTCCTTTCAAAACCTATTTTTATGTAATCAAAAGAAGTTAGAGCTGCAACAAAAACAAATATTAGATCTATAAAAGAACTTGAAAAAAAACTTTCTCCTTTGAATATCACCTTCCTAGAAAATACTTAAACAAGGATTAGTAGCTCTGATACCATGTTAGAAGTAATAAAAGAATGGAAATAGGATCAAAGAAATCTGAGAAAGTGAGATGCAAGAAGGATTTTACCATAAACCAAATGTGAGAGAGTTGCAAGATCAAACACCAAAACTAAGATAATACTCCAAGAATCCAACAAGAGCCAAGAGATTTTTGTAAGGGGAAAAACAAAGAAAAACCAGTTTGTATATTATGAATGAGGCATGAAAAGCTTAAAGAGAGAGAGAGAGAGAGAGAGAAAGAATATGAGCAAGAAGCTCAATACAATATGATAGAGCTACTATGCAAGAGGAGAGAAATTGTGTGAAGGAATTATGAGAAATTGTGTCAAGTGTGTGGAGAAACATCTCCTAAGTAGAGATGAGTGAAGGAGTTTGCATGTAACTCCCTATGTGTATGAGTGCCACATTCATACTATGTGTGTGCTAAGTGTGAGCATCCTCATAAGGAGGAATAACCTATTTTCCTTATTAAAGAAATTACAAAATATGAGTTGTCCTCCCACTTGGACTAGAGGACAAAATTACATGTAGAGATTCCTCTAGGAATATCCTAAAATAAATAAAAGAGGATACCTTGGTTTATCCCCAAATTAAATAAAACAACCAAGGAAAGGTTACTAATTCTAACACTTGTCTTGTTTGATTCTCCTAACATTATCAATTAGTTGATTTCTAAATATTTCACAAAGATTTACATTTTCTTTATCAATTACCATCTTATAAGTTGCATGAACAAAGCCCATAGAAATAGAATTAGGCCTATAGGTATAAACCATCTTATATCCTAAGATCTTGCTCAACAATCTCACATCAGTTTGTTTTATGGTGTGAACTTTCATTCCTCTTCCATCATAATTTTCTTTTGTGTTCTTTTCCACAAGCTTCTTAATTTGTTTTTCTGATATAGAATTGATTCCATTCATGCTTAAGCTAGTTAGGTTGTGGATAATTTCATTTGTCAACTCTATAGGTTGGTCTCCAATCCAAAGTTTATCATTGTGGAATCTTCTTCATATTATCCTTATCCATTCCTAATTGTCAAAATCAACATGGAAAATATGCTTCATTAAGTGAATTTGCCCTAAATGTTCAAAGCCTTGTTTGTATGTTCCATCATGTAGGTTGTAAAATTTGTCCATATCTTCATAAATATTATTTTATCCTATTGATTCAATCTTGCAATGTATGTATGCCCATATATTCTCTACATATAAGACATCGCTAGGGATTTACAAAAATTCTCCCGCCGGATCATCCAAATACAGGGTGATGGATCTCTTCTTGAAATTGTGCCTAGGTTCATTCCTAATAGCTCCATCTACTTGATTTTACATTTTAACAACTGAATATCCAAGATAAGTAACTAGGTTAAGCTTTCAAGAGTAGCAAATACCTTTCTCTACTCATGCTAGGGTTTCATGATAATATGCTCGATGTTGCTTCAACCAAAATTAAAGTATTTAAGTCCTTTGTGCTTTAAATCTCTCTAAGTTCAAGTGGTGAGTAAATCCATTGATCAACATCCTTATATTTACCAAACATTTGAATCTACATTAATTTCTCAAACAAAACTTGTTTCCTTAAGTGAGTATCCTTCCATTCTTTGGCGCGGTCACATATGTGAATATTATTTTCCATGTGGTTCACTATAGCTTCCTTTAGTCTATTCCAAGGTGTTCCAAAATGTGCAAAAATCCATTCAACTAATCAGGGGTTTAGTGATATTTTGATATGCTTACCCCTTTAAGGTGTAATATATTTTAGTTCAAGTTACATTTCTCATCAGAATCTGAAGAGATTTTCTTTTCTTCATGAGATTTTTCTTTCTTCTTATCCTCTGATATATCCTTCTACTTTTCAGTCCAAATATATGAACTTATAGGTAAATTTTCTTTTATAAAGGTCTTATCAAGGTTATCCACTTTATTTTTGTTTACCTTCTGATCATTTCTTTCATTGTTGTTCATGTTTCTTCCAAGATCTAGCGATATTTTATTCCATGGTCTTCTATTTCTATTGAATCTACAAAATATTGATGTATGTCCCAACTTATTACAAACATAACATGTCAAAGTACATTTTCCTTGTCTAGCTCCAAACTAATTTATCTCAAGTCTACATTCTCTAGCAATGTGTCCAAAGTTTTTACATTTGTAACATGTAATAGGTATGTTTTTTTCTTCCATTGATCTTCTTCCTGTCATGTTAGTCATTTCATGCATTCTATTATCATATCTATGTTTCCTACATTCTTTAGTTTTGTGTCCAAAATTAGAACAATTATAACAATAAACAGAAAAGGGTTTAGAATAATTACTTATGTCTTCCTTCTTCATATGTCCCCTCATTGTATATAAAACACTTTCCAATGAATTTCCTTCTAGCTGGTTCAATATGATCTTGTGCTTGTTTTATTGGATCTGGTGTTTTAAAAGGTTCTTCAATCAGAATAGTATCATTCTTTATCAAATCTAGTTTTTGCTTGTCTTCAAGATCTTTTTCAGATTTCTTCAATGATTCTCCTTCATTGTAACCAATTATTGTCTTATCAATTTTAGGTATTTGTGCCATGATCTATTCATCAAGATTTTCTGCACTTGATTGTAACTTCTCAATATGTTTCTTTGCTTGTGTAAGTTCTCCTTTGATGATATAATTGTACTTCTCAAGTTTTGAAAACTTTAATCTAGAATCTTCAAGTTCATATGTTACTATCATAAGTTTTAATTTCAGATTTGCATTCTCAGATCTTGATTCCATACTTATATTTATTTCTTTAGGTGTCTTGCTTGTCTTCTAAGTAATAATATCAAGTTCATGTCTTAAGACTTTTTTTCCCCCTCAACTGACTTACAAACTTTCATTTGATCATGTAACTCTTTCTTCTTCTATCTTGAGTGTTCAGACCGATCTTTTAACTTCTAAATGTAATCTTGTGCATCTCTCATCTTGTTCTTTAATATATCTCTTTCTTGATTCACTTGATCTAATTCTTGAAGAGTTTCCTCAAGGTTTTTCTGAATATATTCGGAGTCCATAATGATCTCCTTTAAGGAGTTAGGCTTATCCCCCAAGGACCTGATGCTCTGATGCCAATTTTTGGAAATTAAAGATCCCTTAGTATAACTAAGAGGGGGGTTTGAATAAGTTATAGTTATTAAAGAACTTCCTGTCCAACTATTGATATCAATTACTACCTTTATACATGTGCATATAGTAAAGTACTGTAAAGTAAAATCAAGCTTAACATAATGAAACACATAACACCATATTGTGTTAACTAGGGAAATCCTGGCCAAGGGAAAACCCTAGTGGGGATGGCACCCACAAAATGATCCAATAATAAAAAAAGTATCTTGTGAAATATATTGACCCTCTAAGGAATCTATTACATCCATATAGTGTATATGTCCTTGTGAGAGGACTAGGCCCTATTAAAAGCCTTTGACCCTATGAGGATGATATAGAGGGGTGTGATATCATTCCTAAGCCCATACCCTAATTAGAAGGATTAATCAATCAGCTGATAAGTGAGATACAACTTCTCACATCAACATCCATTCAAGGATCCACTATCTAGGCCATTCCCATGCACCTAGAGCCACCAACTTGCCAAAACTCCAAGAAAGCCTTCCACTCTTGTTCTAGTGCCTTAGAACATATAACATGGCCTATGTACCATGTTCCACTAGCCCTCCAAGTCTAGTAAAGAGATCTACAATGAAACTCACTCCAAGAGCCTTCCTTCCTTGTAGCCCTGTCAAACCAAAAATCTGCCCTTTACTCACAAACTTCCCAAAAAACTAGGGAAGCCCTTGACTATTTAAAATACCATTTTTAGTTCTACAAAATATACCCAAACCCCAAGGTCAGTTACTTTGGACCAACACCTAGATCCAATACACTAGTAACAACCAACTATGCCTAATAAGCTCTCATTTACAAAGAAAATCATAAGAGAACTCACTCCCTTGACTCCCAACCAAGGAAAAGTCTTTAATAAGGGTTAGAAACAATAAATTTTCAAGTTTTTAGGGCATCAACTCTTACCTATCATCCAAGGTATCAATCCCTCATTCCTAGGGTCATTAGGCTAGGGCTTTCTAAAAATGGATCTTAAAAATCTCTCTAGATCCCCCCATTAGATCTAACACATCTCTAAGGATCCCCAAACACAAGATCCAACAAAAAATACCATCCTCATTAAGAGTATTTTCTCGAACAATGACTGGTGCAACTTAGTGCACTCTTCAATCAACAATAACCACTAATATTTGTGGTATCTCCTTCTCAATCACTGCACATCCCTCCATCCAAAGACTATTATACAAGGATATGATACATTTTATTACTCCTCCCACCAATCACATAAGCCACAAGGGTGGGAGAGACAATCCATAAATGGAGACTTCAAAACACCAAATGTTGATTGCAAGACAAAACCAGGAACAATTAGCAATAGACTTGTGTCCCTTGCCTCAAAACCTCATAAAATAATAAAATACTTGTAAGGAAATGACTATAAATCAATATAGAATCATCTCACACCATTATAGAATAAATATTTCATCATTAAACAAATTTAAAGCCACAGACACAGTGATTGTTCCCCTTATGGCAGAAAATGTGGACTTGAAAGAATATTTGTTTTTATTGATTCCAAACTATTTCAAATGGTTCCCAATGATGAGCCTCTTAAAAGGCCATCTTTATAAATGATTTTTCTTTTCTTCCAAGTAGTTTACTTGCAAACAGACACATGAACTTATGGTTTTTATATGTATATTATATATGTGTAAAGACATGAAGTGGGAATGTGGTTGATAAAAGGACATGGTATATTTGCTTGAAACTAATGGACAAAAATGGTAGAATGTAGTAGTTATATATGCTAATGAATGTTCCTTTGCCTATGCTATGTGTTTGGGTAGTTTCCTTCCTGTATCCATATGCCTTGCAAGAGTATTAATTAGAGCTTAACACTTTTTTCCTAATATTAATGATGAGAATATGTATGTATCGAAGGTTGTATGTGCATTAATCATTTTGTATGTATTAATCATGGCGTATTCAAGGATCGACATTGTGGTGCTAAAGAAGTCAAATCCAACTGTTGCTACAAGATCTTCACAAGTGGGGCAAGTCAATATCATTTCCTATTACATGCAATGCGCAGATCTAGTACCCTCAATGTGCTATATTCTGGGAGGACTTGTTCCTGATTAATGCTATTTCTATTATACTTATGAATCTGTAACAATCCTCATTTATGGAGTGATCTTAGATCCAGGAAGTAGTTGTAGTTTTTCTTTAAATAAGATGACTATTGTAACTCTTGGGAGTTAGTCAATTTTCTGAATAGAACTATTGTAGTTGTAATATTGTTTCAATCCAAGTGTACTTATTTTCCATGAATGAATAGAATGCATAGTTTGAGTTCAATTTTTTTATCTTGATTGTGTTTCTATTCACTCATCCAAGAGGGCCCACTTGGTGAGTGAATTTCTTAGTTAGAGTAGGAATTATTTTATGCTTACTTAGAAGTGAAGTAGAACTTTGTTGTTCCTGTAGCCACTAGTAACAGAACTAGTAGACTATCCCTGCAGCATAGGTGGTTAGAGTAATTCCTATCTGTGATTACTTTATTTACTAGAATAATTCATTTACTAGTATTAGTATAGATTTCATGTAGCTCAATGTATTTGAATTCCATGGATTAGGCATGAAAATCAAGAGAGTTTGAAGCATATACTTTGTGAATGTCATTCCAAGTTTACTTCCTTGGTCGATAATTAAATGAGACTAAATGATCTAGTTAGCAAACATTTAGGGTGCCCAATCCTAAAATAGGTAGTCCAATGCTATGGGTTTCTAATACCATTGTTTAGCCAAGCATTTTTGGCATCGCTGCTAGGGATAGTGTTAATTCAAACTTATCCTAGTGTTCATGTTCCCAATTTTCATAGTTTAGAACTTAGTTTTAAGTAAGCATTTTATGCACAAAAGAAGAGACCACCTTGGGAGATTCCTTCCTTGCAATATCCAAGTTGAACCATTTGATATTTTTAATCCTGAACCTGAGGAACCCCAAGTTGAGAATGAAGAAGAAGAACTCTTTGAAAACCCATTCGTTGATGCCCATGAGAAATTACCTTCACCATCATCTTGTGAAGGATCACTTCATTTGAATGACCTTTTTGCTGAACCAGAATATCAAGACAACCCATTTTCTCTTGTTATCTATTATCCACGACAACCAGGTTCTCCCCTAAGAATGGCTCAACCTAGCTTTCCTTTCCCCATCCCTACTCAACATGGTAATCATAATTTGAAAAATATACATGCCTCTACACTTTCCAAATTTTATGGCCTCATTACTGAAGACCCTGAAACCTTCCTGTTTGAATTTGACATCCTCTCTAGGATTTATGATTACAAAACTAATGCCCATAAGCTAAAATTGTCCCATCTACTCTCAAGGAGGCTGCTCTAAGATGGTTCATGGGGTTAAGTTCCAATGTTGTAGTGGATTGGGATGCAATGAGAAATATGTTTCTTTCTAAGTATAAAGAGTATTGTAGGGGTTGTGATTTGAAGGGAGATGACATTTTCAAAATGTCACAAAAGGAGGATGAAACCTTGGAAGAATACGTCTCAAGGTTTATGTTCAATTTTTAGTGCAATACACAACATCAGTTGAATGAGGAGTCACAAAAATATCTTTTCTTAAAAGGTGTAAATGATGGAAGCATTGAGGCCATGGACCTTATGGCAGGTGGAGACATCACTCAGAAGAACTAGGCTGGCATAAATAATATTTGTCTGAACTATTCAAGGGCTACTGTGAAGAAAGGTAAAGGACTCAGAGACCTACCTCATAAGTCCAATGGTTCAGAGGTGTCTAAGATGGAGTTTTCAAATCTTTTTTCTAACTTTAAGCAAGACATCATCAATGATGTTTCCACTCAGCTAGATAGCATGTAGGCAAGAAGGAAGAAGGATGAGGCAACAACTATGCTGGCCAAATTCTGATCTCATTGTAGAGAAAGGTAGAGAAACTATAGGTGCAAAACAGTTGCATCTATGGACACTAATTCAATGCCCTCTGAGTTTAAATCTATAGATGAGGAGAATGGAGAAGTTTTATATGTTTCTCAAAGGAGACCATGGGCTCAAAGACAAGGTATTCCTCCAAACCCCTTGAATAATTTTGGTTATAACAATAGTAGTCAATGGAAAAACCACAACCATCAAAATTTTGGCCCTCAAGGATAGAATTGTAATTATAACTAGTCTAACCAATAGCCACAGTATAACCAAGCCTATTAGAAACAACCTTCATTTAACCCATACCAACAACAATTTAACCAATATCAGTAGACACAACAAAATAACCAATGGAAACCACAAGGTAACTAGAAACAACAACCTTAGTGGGGACCCAATCAACATCAAGCTCTCATGCCTCCACCTTAACAAAAAGTTATTATGCCTCCACCTCATGTAGACAATAATATCCATCAGAAGCCAACACAACTTCCTACACAACCAACTCTAAATCCTAACAGTAAAGAGCAAGCTTATTCCTTGCAAGTGAATGATATTCATCTAAGATCAGGAACTAAATTGTCTATACCTAAGGAGCCTATAATAACTAAAGTTGTTGATACTGAGGAAATACCTATGAACCAAACCAATGTTGTTCCACCTATTCCTCAATCTACACCAGTATTGAAAAATCTACCTTATCCACAGAGATTGGACCAATTAGCACCTCCAAAAGAAAATCCTATAGAAGCTGATTTGATTCACCAACTTAAGAAAATGATGGTTTAAATTCCCTTGTTGGATGCCCTTAAAGAAGTCCCAATTTATAATAAGGCAATCAAGGAAGCCTGTATTAAGCAACCAGGAAGAAAGAAGAAAGACCCTCACACTGTCCATGTCCTTGGGCAACTTTTGAATCTCATGTTAAAAAAACTTTTAATGCCTAAGTACTTTGATCCAAGAAGGCCAATGGTTACTATTCATATTAATGGTATACAAATACATAATGTCTTGATTGACCTAGGAGCATCCATAAATGTCATGACTAGGGAAGTTTTGTTGAGGCTTAGCATCATTGGTTTAAGGGACACACCTACAATACTCCAGTTAGCTGATACTTCCACTGTTAAGCCAGATGGCATGGTAGAAGACATCATTATAACACTTGATTCCTTGGATTACCCTTTAGATTTCATAATCCTATCCCCCAAAGACACACTAGGATGATACCCATTAATCCTAGGTCTCCCTTGGCTAGCCACAACTGATGCTTGCATTGCATGTTGATCAAGAAAAATGACCATATCAGATGGGATAAATACCAAGAAACTAACTCTATATTCTCTAGCCAAACCTCAAGTTGAACTTGACCAAGTTGTTTAGCCAGATCTAGGTGATTTTTCCCTTGAAGCAAATTTAGTGCAACAGTTCATGGTTATTAAACGAGATCCATTTATAGTCTCACAGGAAGAAGATGACATACTAGCAAAAATTCTCACTAACCAGTATGGCTCTAAAGCATCTTCTTGTGTTGTCCCTAACTATTCCCTCCAAACCATACTACCCAAGCAGAACTCACCTCAATCTCCTACAACATTTGATTATCTCCATAGCTTGTTACCTCATGAGATAAATTCACCATCATTTGTAGAAATTATGATGCTAGATAAAGTTAAAAGAGTTGACATTTCCTTAGGAAAGGAGTTGAATGTCAATAAGAATCTCACTACATATCAGATGACTAGTCTTCTCCAACTTTTGCAAGAAATTCAGCAAGCCTTTGCATGAGACTATACTGATATGAAGGGGTTAGACCCTAAGATTTGTACCCATAGAATCTACATAAGTCCTAAGTGCAAGCCAATTAGACAAGCCCAGAGAATAATTAATCCTTCTCTGAGAGATATAGTGAAGACGGAGTTGTAAAAACTCCTTAGTGCTGGTTTCATATATCCTATTTCTGATAGCCAGTGGGTTTCTCCTCTAGTGATTTTTCCAAAGAAAGGGGGGAAATGGAGACTTTGTGTGGACTATAGGGAGCTTAACAAAGACACTAAAAAGGGTCACTTTCCATTACCTTTCATTGACCAAGACTATTAATCTTACTAGTAAAAAGTATTTTTCATTTCTAGATGGCTTTAGTGGCTATAACCAAATCCAAATATCACCAGAAGACCAGGATAAGACAACCTTCACCTATCCATGCGGAACATTTTCTTATTCAGTCTTTCCATTTTGATTGTGCAACACACCTGCTACTTTCCAGAGAGTAGTAATCAGTATTTTCTCTGATATTTCTACTAACCATGTTAAAATATATATGGATGAATTCACTACATATGGAACTACATTTGAGGAGGCACAAGCTAACTTGGATAAGGTTCTCAAGATATGATGGGAATACAACCTCTCCCTTAACAGTGATGAGTGTTACATGATGATGGAGGAGGGAGTTGTTTTAGAACACTACCTTTCATCCTTTGGTATTCAGGTTGACCCTTCAAAGATTGCATTGATCAGCACACTTCCAACACCATTCAAGCAAAAGGATGTCAGGAGTTTTCTTGGTCACATTGGTTACTAAAGGAGATTCATCAAAGACTTCAGCTAAATTAAAGCACCACTGTATAACCTATTGAAGAAGGACGCAGAATTTGAATGGACAAATGACTGTGAATTGTCATTTCAACAGCTAAAAGATGTTCTAAAAAAGACATCTATCCTTAGAGGACCTGATTGGAAGCTTCCATTTCACATTCACACTGATGCATCTGACTATGCCATTGGAGTAGTGTTAGGAAAAAGGAAGGTATAGTTGAGAATTATATTTATTACATTAGTAAAAACTTGCAAGGTGTTGAACTAAACTATACTACCACTGAAAAAGAACTGCTAGCAGTAATCTATGCTCTCAATCAATTCAAGCATTACATCACTAGTTATGAAGTATTTATTTACACTGATCATTCAGCCATCAAATACTTGATGAGCAAGCCTACCATCACTGGCAGATTGGCAAGATGGTTACTCCTTATGCAGGAGTTTGATGTGAAAATCATTGATAAACCAAGTAAGGCTAATGTGATGGCTGATTTCTTATCTAGATTAGATGATCCTGCAGAAATTTATGACAACTTCCCTAATGAGAACCTATTCTCCATTGATTCTTTCAACCCATGGTATGCTGACATAGAAAACTACCTTGCTATAAGAAGGACACCACCTCATTTATTGCCTAAAGAACACCAACTTCTAGTTGAGAAAAGTTTAAATTTCTTATGGATCTCAGGATTTATGTTTTACACAGGTCCTAATTAGGTCACTAGAAGATACATTCAAGAAGATGAGACTAATGACATTTTAAGGGCTTGTCATGATGAACTGTGTGGCTGCCATTTTTCAACAAAGAGGACAACATACAAAATTCTGACAACATGATACTATTGGCCTACCTTACATAAATATGTAGCTAAGCATACAAGACACTGTGACAGATGCCAGCACATGGGATACCCAACTAAGTTAGATGAAATTTTGTTGTAGCCTTAGGTGGTGGTGACACCATTTGACAAATGGGGTATCAATTTTGTTGGACCCATCCAGCCATCTTCTCATGGTAAGTCATATATCTTAGTGTGTACTGACTATGCCACAAAATGGGTCAAAGCTAAAGCAATGAGGCATGCTAGGGATCATAAAGTGGCTGAATCTATCTATGAATATATCTTCACTAGATTTGGAGTGCCTCAAAAGATAGTCATAGATCAAGGTGCACAGTTTACCTCTAATCTCATTATAGAATTGATGCATGAATACATGGTGAAACATGGTAAATCTTCACCATACTATCCCCAGGCCAATGGACAGGGATAAATAACAAACCAGGAGATTGAATCCATCCTAACCAAGATAGTTGTTGTTCATAAGAAGGATTGGGCTACCCACCTTCCTGAAGCCATTTGGGCTTATCGCACAACATGGAAAACAAAAATTGGTTTTACCCAATTTGAGTTGGTTTATGGAAAATATGCATCAATGCCTGTTGAGTTTCAGCATAAGACTCTCAGAACGGCATTGGAACTTGACATTGACCTTACCAAAGTACAAGAGGAGCAGCTTTTACAATTGAATGGGTTGGACAAGTATCATAAATCTGCACTCCACAACACTAAATTGATCCAGTAGCAGAGGAAGAAGTGGCACAAAAAATTCATCAAAGAAAAGAAATTTTATGTTGGTGATTGGGTACTACTATATGACTCACGCTACCAGCATACCCCACGTAAATTTCAAACATAGTGACTAGGCCCCTATGAGATAGTTTCAATGTTTGAAAATGGACCAGTTCAAATTACTTGTCAATGGTCATAGACTCAAGATCTATCACAAGCTAGTGAGTCACGAAGACTTCCTACAGTAGTTCCAACCACACGATGACAACATCACTCCTGCAATAGAAGCATCTAGGTCTTCCACCTAGATTTCCCCTAATCCTTGATTTCCATCAAGGACTCCATAATAAACATTTCACTTTGTGTGAAATTATTTCTCCATAATAAACTCCACCTCACCTCCTCTCTCTACCACTTTTCTACACCATCGCATCACTCCATCAATGCAGGTCATATTTCAGAACTCTCTTCCTGCATCGCTTACTAGGTTTGTGACACATACCTTTGTACATATTTTATTTTATTTATTTTTATTAGGATTGCGTGTTGTTTTAATTTTTACTCTTCCACATCTTGGCCTGGTGGGACCCATGCCTTAAACTTAGTTGGAGGGAGGGGACTATTCTATTTTTTTAAACTTAAAATTAGCATGTAAAGAATGAATTTCTTATCTTTTCGAGATGACTAACGACATGTGTTAAATAGTCTAACATTCCATGATTCCATCATCATGACTGAAAGGAATTAAATGATATTAAAATAGATATTAAAATTTGAAGTTTAACTTATGATGATATGTCCGCGTCATGCTTAGGGTGGCAGACCTTGACACAAGCAAAAATATTATGAGATTTCATGCATTAAAATGCTTTTAATTATCTAAAGTGAATAGAATTTTGTACTCTTCCTTTCTCATCTGCAACACCTTGAGTCTATAGCATTTTGAGTCTTGATTTTCTATTTTCATGCTTCTGTAAAAAACTTCTGCAAAAATTTTATGTTCATAACAATGGGGTGTGATCTCCAACAGCATGAACCAATCGATCATAGAATTTTACTAGGAGACGCAGCCAACTGCAAAATGTTCCAAAGAAAAGGTTGGTTGGACTAATATTTGAGCCTCAATGAATTTGATGAGTAAATAAATCTGCAATTTTTAAATACTCTCTAGAATGGGATTGTAGTGGTAAAAGGGTTGAGAATTGAATTGATAGAAGATATTGTGGCAGAAGTGACTAGATTTCCATAGGAAAGAGAGCAGTGGACTAAGGACCTTGATTTACATTTGGCTAGGGCTCAGTCCACCTTGCATGGTGACCCATGATTAGACATTGACAAAAAGAAAGGTACTTCAAGGGTGTCATTTCCCTTGGATTGTATCCAACTAGTTGCATTTATCATTTAGTACTTTACCTATGAAGGGTGCTACAAGTATCTACATGGTGTGCATTTCAAAATCCTACGCCATCTTTGACACAATAATAGATCAGTAAATTTACCTAACTTCTTGTTTAATATTGTGAAGAAGCAAGCTTCTTTATTTCAATCAGGAAAAGATCAATCAGTTTCCCATCATCATTTAATTAAGTTAATTGTGGAAAGAGAATTAAATAAGAAAACATTTAGGACTTGGGATGAATTTCTAAAAATGGATGAAATAGAACCTAGGATGGTCAATCCTAGAGGCCAAGGTATAGGGAGAAGAGAGAATAAAGCCAGTAGGGTTTGTAAAGTAATCCAAAGAATATGAATTGTTCTTGAAGCTTCCTCCTCCACTCCTAAACCATCTAGGAAGAGGATTTGTGGTTTTGGTGCTTCCACTTCTAAGAGAAATAAAAATATAATCAATAAAATTGATGATGTTCTTGAAACCCCACCATCTGTGAAGACTCGGTCTACCTCTAGAAAATACAAGGAAAAAACCCTAGAGATAGAAGAGGAAATTCTAGAACAACAACCTAGTAATGAGAATTTTAGTGATAAAGATGATGAAACTTTTCCCTCACACAAGGAAGAAACCCTAGAAGAACCTCTTGTAGCAGCTACAGAGAAAATGTCTACCGACAGGAGGAAATGTAAGAATCCTCCATGCTCTTCCACAACTCTTGCAAGAAGAAGTGCAAGGATATATGTAAATAACAAGGATTTTGTGTCTCCTGTTCCAATTGTTAATTTAGAATCCTCTGAATCTGTGGAGAAATCCTCTTTTGAGGCAAATGTTCAAGAAAATACAGACAGTGATACTATTTTACACAATTAGAATTTAGAAGTAGAAATTAACCCTAGTGTTAACTATATACTCATTGATAGTGATGAAGATTCTAAAGAGGCTGGAGAGTTTGTTGACAACTCTATAGGTGAGATATTCCTGATGATTCAGAAGATTCACCTTCTGATGAGTTCTCTAAATTTGGTAAGGATATTGTTGAAGAGGTGACTGAACAAATTGATGAGGATGGGTTAGATACATGAGCTAGGGCAGCAGCTGAATCTTATCAAGGGGACAATGTAGTGACAACCCTTGTTGTGTGGAAAGGAAACTCCTCCACATAGGAAAATATAGTAAAAACACCTCAGCTGGCACCTACATGGACTAATATTTTCAATCAAGAGCCCATGCCACCTCCAGACTTATCTACACCTGATTATAGGGTTAAATTTATATCAACAGTTATTATGGGAAAGAGCATAGTGGAAGATAGAGAAAGAAAAATTGAAACATACTATTGGTGAGAAAGCTCATCAATTAGAATAGAAAATAGATCAGATTGAGTTTTGAAAAGAAGGATTCATCATATAACAAATCTGATTCCATAAGTCATGGCATGTAGATCATTGTCTCCGGTGTATGCTCTATTCCTTAAGGAATAGTTCATTAATTTCAAATTGACAAGAATTGTGGAAGGGCTAAATCTCTCAGTTTAAACACCTCATGAGTTTTATGATGCATTTCAATCAGCTCCAATGTCCTTAAAGAATTTATTGTGTGAATTATATTTGCATAACCTTTTTGTTCCAGATGATAGGGATTGGAATCCACTCCTTTATGTAGGAGATGTTCAATTAAGACTAGTGATGTCCTGGATGCAAAATGAGATAAGAAGGGAGCATCAAGCTTCACCTTATAGGAATAGTGAGATGGTGACTCCCTTGCTCATGAGACCCGAGGTTCAACATTCGAGGCAAACATTTCTTGATTGTCTTTCTATTATAGTAAACCCGAGTGGAGCTAATTAAGTGTACCCAGTTAGAGAACAAGCTTATGCAGATTGGGATTAGCATCCAACTCATGATATTGCAGCAGCAATCAGTGCTTCTAGGAAGAGATGGATAAGAATGTCACATGACTTGAAGGCTAGGGAACCCCACTCTCCAAAAAATCTATCCCTTGCTACCAAAAGAGTTCCAAGGTATATCATGTTGGGTAGGACCATGCTTAATTACTGGTTTCCATTAAGATTTTAACCTCATATTATTCTGTAACCACTACTGGAAATGAATGAAAATGCTGCAGATCATGATATGGCTCAAGAAGTTTAGCGATGGGAAAGAATCAGGGAGAGCCATGGATACTTTAATTATGTTGATGATGAGGTTGGAGAGAAGATAGCTAGTGATTTGAGATTGAGAGAAAGAATCTGGAACTTCATGATTGCTGGGGACCAGCAATAAAGTAGTTGGGGGGAATGATGAACCTCTTAAAAGGCCATCTTTCTAAATGCTTTTTATTTCCTTTCAAGTAGTTTACTTGCAAATAAACACATGAACTTATGGTTTTTATATATATATTTTATATGTGTAAAGACATGAAGTAGGAATGTGGTTGATAAAAAGACATGGTATCACTAGTACATTTGAGGCCAAATTCTGACGGCCATTTATCAGATTTGCAATGCCTATTTCACAATAATTCAACAGATGTGTCTGTCGGCATTTTTGCGTTGAAAATTGCAATGGAAGTGATACTCGTCGGTATTCTGACATCTTTTTCCATCAGAACTTGTCGCATTAATAAAAACTTTACTATGGGATTTCATATGGTATATCTATTTGAACTCTAATAAACATCTATTGAAGAGTTTGTTGGATTGGAGACACCTTTGCAATGATTCTCTGATAGGTAAACCCATCAGAGAGATAGCATTCTCTTCATGAATATTTGTCAAAAAAGGACCCTTCGATAGGAAAACCCATCGAGCATATAGCACTGCTGTCAAAATAAATATAAGTCATGTGGAAAAAGTGATGGATACTCACATTAAAGATAATAGAGCTCAAGATACCATCATAGTTGGTCTCCGTCTTTGGTCCATATACTGACAAAACATTTTACCTTTTGTTAGTTCATCAAATGAGGGGATTTGAAAGAATTTAATAGAATATTTTCATGACAACATATATTATTTTAGTTGACGTTGCATGAATTTATCTACTTTGTGCACTTGTAGACTATGAGGATAGCGATAAAGAAGAATCTCCTCCCATGGCCTACATTACTCAAGCCATGGGAGGGGATTCTTATTTATGTCTATCCTCATAGTTTACAAGTGTGCAAAGTAGATAAATCTATTTAGCGTCAAACTAAAATAATGTATGTTATACATAAAAATATCATCCATTAAATTCTTTCAAATCACCACATTTGATGATCTAATGAAATGTAAAAAGTTTTGTCAGTAATATGGACCAAATATGGAGACCAACTATAATGGTCTCTTGAGCTCTGCTATCTTTAGTCCTAGCTACTAGGTAAGGCTTGGAAGAGTTATCCCTATCGATCGTCAAGAATAATCACCACCTTACCTTTATGTACACTACATAGTACCCAATATAAGAGAAGGGAGAAAATATGAATGGATAAAAGAAATGAAAGATATGATAATATTATCTTGTTGTTTACCTTCTCATAATTGATCCTAGTCTCACAAAATTAATTTTATACGATCACTAGCACATTTCGTGCATAGATGAGAAACAGTATCCAAAGTTTATAGATTCTGAGAGGAGGTATGAGTGGAGGCCAAAAAAGGGATATTTGTGAAGGTTTTATAGACATAGGTTATTGAATCATTATCTCTGCACTGGTTCTCAATCTGGAAACCCTCATATATATATAGCCACTCTAGCAAATATCCACATCTAGCTAATCTCCACAAAAATCCCTTCTGGCCTCCACTGCATATACATCTTCTCAGTATCTAAAAACTCTCCATCATTGATTCCCGTCATTTTTTTAGCATCTCCATGGACTGAGACCTTAGATTATTGAGGTTCTCTTTTTTTGAGAATAGTTTAACATTCTCTACTTAACAGGGCCAACCACATGAAGGTGGAAGCTCATCTAGCCCCTCCTAGGAGCCTCTTATGACCCTTTATGACATTTTAAGACCTCTAAGATGTATTCTTAGGGATCATAAAGGTTTGTAAAGGGTCATAAGGGGTCCTGGGACACAACAACTAAGAAACATAAATGTAGGCATCATGGTCACAATTTTTTGGAGACACAACATAATTGAGTGGTATACCCAGACAATGCAAAGAAACCACTACTCCTTCAGTTCCAAGTTCACACTGTGGGATCCAAAAACCATAGGTAAGGAATAAATTTAGAGAGTGGAGGAGGGCCATAATGACCAAAATAATATAGGACCCTGTATTATTTTGGTCATTATGGCCCTCCTCTGCTCTCTAAATTTATTCCTTATCTATGGTTTTTGGATCCCGTAGTGTCAACTTGGAACCGGAGTTGTAGTGGTTTCTTTTCATTGTCTGGGTATACCACTCAAGTATTTTGTGTCTCCAAAAAATTGTGACCATGATGCCTATATTTATGTTTCTCAATTTTTATGATATCTACATCGCAGTCTATAGTTGTTGCAGTAGCAAAGCATCAAGCGCCACCTTCAACACAATATGATCACTAGATAGGTCTGTATGTTTTACGAAACACCTATCCAGAACAAAATGGGAAGACATCTTTCTAGCTTGGGCATGGATCCTTCGGCAATTAGCTTCATAATAAATGAAGTAAATGAGAGCTAAGCAATTAGCTTCCTAAGAAAAATCTCATAAATGAACTATGTGTACCCCAATTCCTATGCCCTCTGTGAGTACCTAAATGATATATTTGAAACAACAAGGGTAAGGCTTAAAGAAGTTAATTTTGCATCATGGTCTGTAGTTGATGCAATAGTAGAGCATCAAACGCCACCTTCAGCACAATATGATCACCTATCCACAATGACCAAACTTCATTAAACATACAGACCTATCTAGTGATCATATCATGCTGAAGGTGGCATCTGATACTCTGCTGCTACAACAACTATAGACTGTGATGCAAAATTAACTTCTTTAAGACTTACCCTTGTTGTTCAAATATATCATTTAGGTATGCACAAAGGGCACATGAATTGGGGTACACATAGTTCATTTATGAGATTTTTCTTGGGAAGCTAATTGCTCAGCTCTCATCTATTTCATTTATTATGAAGCTAATTGCCGAAGGATCCAGGCCCAGGCTAGAAAGATGTCTTCCCATTCTATTTAAGCCATATTCCTTGTTCTTGTCAAAGTTCCTTGGTATGGTAGGCCTTCTCTCTGCAGTACTCTTCTTCAATCTATGTTCGACAATAAACATCTTCTTCTTCTTCCTAATTGTAGCCAGAGCTTCCTTTTCATCAAAATTCAACTCCACTTCCCCCATCTCCTCATCCTCAACTATCATCCTAAGCCCTTCTCCCCTCTCTAGTTCTTCAAGCCTCTGTAAGATATCTGGATCAATAAAGTCTACAACATTGTGTCCATCGATGATCTTAGGAATATCCATGATACCAGCTTCTTGGCCTCCTTGGTAGCACGCGCCCTGGCATCCAAAATAGCTTGAGAAATACAAGGGGGCCTCTCTTTCCCATCTTGTAGCTTGGGCATTGCAACATGAATCCTATTAAGACAACTACTGATCTTCTTTGAATTCATCTTAATTTCCTCTCTACTCCAACAACCTCTCGCATATCTCATTCTTCACCGCAATCACCCCTTCTTCCTTCAAAGAACTCATAGAGAGTAGCATGCCATCATCCCCCCTACTGATTCCCAAAGAACCCACCCATATTTTTCCCAGCCTTAGATCTCATCTCAACAACCAATTTTTCATCCTCCTCTGGTAGTGTCTCTAATGGTTGCAAATCAATCTTATTAAAAAGTACAATAAGAGGCTTATTGGCAAACAGAGGTTTTATGCTATGAACCAAAGCTGCCTATTGTGCAACAGTATAACCACAAGACCCTGAAACATAAAGGAAAAAAAAAATAGCCACCTTCAAATGAGCCAAGGCAATAATACTGAGCATCTCGATGGTGTTCTTGTCCTCCAAGGGATGGTCCAAAATACCAGGGGTATCAATAACCTAATACCTCAAATATTTATAATAAATATGCCCAAAAAATGGAGACTTAGTAGTAAAGGCATAAGGTTGCACATCCAAATCTTCCCTAGTAATCTTATTAATAAAAGAACTCTTGCCAACATTAGGGTACCCATAGATCAAAATAGTCCTGGTATTTGGGTCAATAGATGACAACCTTTCCATATGCTGCCTCACTTGTTCGAGGTAAGCCAAAATCGGTCCAATTCTCTTAACAATGGTACACATCCATCCAAGTGCATCAACCTTCAAATATTTGCAGTGGTAAAGAGAATCCCCATATTTTATCAGCCTAACATAGTCTTTGCCCATTTTGGCAATGAGATTGCCAGCAGTATTGATCTGGCCAAGGGCCAACTTGTTCCTCAAATTATACTGCACCATTTTTTCTCTCTTTCTCTTTGCTTGCACTAATTCTTCCCCAAATTTGATCACTCAGTCAAAAAATAGAATGAGTAGGGACCCATTGGCAACAAGCAGTAGTCGTGATGTTTGTGGTAACTTAAGTACTCTCAAACTTAGCATAAAATTTTGTCAGAAATCATACATAGATGAAGAGTAAATTTCACTTATTTTGAGTGCCTTTAATTGAATATATGATAGAGGATGACTAAGCACATGAGCTAATTTGCAATCCAAACTTAATAAGAAACCTATCCACAAATGCCTTGCCTAAGAAAATTGGCACATAACATTTTTTGAAAACCACAAATTGTCTACATTAAAAGAAGCTACACTACAACCTTCTATGAATAAGAAAATAAAATTTAAAATTCATTACTTACAACTACAAAATTAGAGAAAAGTTGAATTTTATTTATGCCCTGATGGATATCTATACCATGTCATAAATCTCCCATTTTGACATAGGATAAGAGCATAGTGATAGAAGATAGATCCATTTTGTGCATAACCAGAAGTCATCGTATTCCATGAGAGTTTATCTTTTGATAAAATTTTTTTGAACATTTCAAGGGACCAGTAGTTCTACAATTAAATCATCATAACTTTCCCATTACTTAACCATCACAGATGGCACAGACTATCCACAAACTAACAATACGTTGTATGTGTAGTACAAAACTATTAGTAATTGGTAGATTAAATTAGATAATGTTGGAAATTTGACTATACTGAAGTATATGACTATATCTAGTGTTTTCATTATGGAAAAAAAGTCATATGAAGTTTTGGAGTCAGAGCATATTGAAGAAGATCAGAAATATGACTAAGTATGGAAGACTGGATAGATTGCAGATCACCAGGTGATTAGAGCATCAACACACATGCGTATGAAAGAGTTATGATATGTTCCCTTAAAGATAAGCTTCTCAGTATGTATTCATGCTAAGTCTAAGAGCACATGATGATATGAGTTAGTATGAGGAAGTTACAATCAGATGAAGTAGCACAAATAGTAAGCAGCAGAAGAGGACATAGCATGAAGCCGACTGTTTGTATTTTGATTAGCGCTTGTAATTTTGTTTTGTAAAGGCTATGTACCTATTTTATTTAGGTCATAGACATGTTAGTATGAATATATGTAAACATTCTTGAGACAATTCATTTGGAAGCATTGTATGTAATAGGTTAAAGGGTTGACCTAGTAAATAATTTTGTATGTGCATATAAATAAGATATGCACCCTTGTAATTCAGGATGGTATGAAAAAGAGAGATTAGATAAGCATAGAAGAAGCATGAAAAGAGAAGATAGAATGTGGTAGAGCTTTACAAGAGGCTAAAGCATCAGTGCACCAAAGGAACTGATCAGACAAGCAGTGTCACTACACCAGTTCACATTGCAGATATAGTGTGCATCTGATATCCAGAAGGTTGTAGCCTTCATCACTTGAGTAGTGAGCTCTAGGATAGTGTGTCCCCACCCCTAATAGGTTTAATTATAAAAAGACTCCTAACAGGGTCTAACCCTTGACCAAGTCACTGTACTAAAGCATTGTAAAGATCAACTCTTAACTAGGTTGCAAGATCTTCTAACAAGGATCATAAAACACTAGTGCAATTCTTAGTGGGTGTCAATTCCCACCAAGGTTTTTACCTATTTGGGTTTCCCCGTAATCATATTTGGTGTCATGTTTTATGAATGCTCATCTTATTTACATTGATGTTCATTTCAGTATCCAAGCAATTAAGTTAAGTTTCAAAGTATCAGAAAAATTAATTAAGTACAGAACACTGATTCACCCCCCTCTCAGTTTTCCCAATCCTAACAGATAATTACTAATAGATTAAGAATATTATTACTAATAGATTAAGCATATTATTACTATTCTTAATCTTCCTTCATGCTAGCAGTCTACAGAATTATACCTTTATTTTAAATGCATTTAATGCAAAAAAATTACAAAACTAAACTAATGGCATGTTTACAACAAAGAAATAAAATGATAATAATATGCTGAAAATTCTAATCTGTTTAATACACCCCAAAGGACCAATCCCAACAATTCTTAAACATACTTTATCTAATATGATGAATTGTTAATAAAGGTCTAATTATGTAGACTGCTAGCACGAAGGAAGATTTGACCTAGCCAAATCTTCCTTGTACCACACAAAAAACTATGTGATAACTATGTCTACTCCAACCTTAATTGTTTAAGAATTCATCATATCAGATAAAGTATGTTTAAGAATTGTTGGGAGTTCTATTAGACCTTTGTTGTAAACATGCCATTGGTTCAGTTTTGTAAATTTGTTTTTTGTGTTGAATGCATTTAAATGGAACATTAAGAATAGTAATAATATGCTTAATCTAATAGTAATTAACAGATTAAATGCAAATAACACCTTTATCAGTTTAGCATGTTATTATAAGATACTAAAGAAGACCTATTTGTCAGACAAATATCCATTGTCCCCCATAGATAGAGGTCTAATTTTGTAGACTGCTAGGTTAAATCTTCCTTCGTGCTAGCAGTCTACAAAATTAGACCTTTATTTTAAATGCATTTAACACAAAAAAAAATTACAAAACTGAACCAATGGCATGCTTACAACAAAGAAATAGAATGATAATAATATGCTAAAAATTCTATTATGTTTAATACATGCCAAAGGACCAGTCCCAACAATTCTTAAACATACTTTATCTGATATGATGAATTCTTAAACAATCAAGGTTGGAGTAGACATAGTTATCACACATTTTTTGTGTAGTACAAGGAAGATTTGGTTGATTAAGAGTGAGGCCTTCTTTATAATCTCATGAGTTTTGTACTACACATGCAACGTATTGTGAGTTTGAAGAGAGTCTGTGCCATGTGTGATAGAACCTACTTTATCTAATATGGTGCATTATTAAACAAATTAAGAGTAGTTATTACTTAGTTTTTTGTAGGGGACAATGAAGATTTGTCTGACAAATAGCAAGTCTTCTTTAGTATCTCATGGATTTTTACCACATATGCATGAAACAAATATGTTATTTTTCATCTCTAATTAGTTGCTTTGTTGAGTGAGGGCTAATTAGGCCTAGGAGAAGAGCATTTGGGGATGGAAGTATTCACCAGTCAAAGGATGGAAGACTGAGATTGAGATGGGGTTAGTAACTCTGAAAAGGGTATTTGAAAAGGTAAGTAATTTTCCAGGTTGTTTGGAGACTTTGGGTGTAATTTATCAATTTCTATGTGTGTAGGGCTACTAGACAGGCCTATAAGGGTTGTAGAAGAAGAATGGTGTAATTTGAATAGATCAGAGTGAATGGGGTGTTGAAACATGGTGAATAGACCATGATGAGATGATACTTGATGTTAGGATCAAGGTGAAAAGCCTAGTTGAGGTTTTGACATGGTGGAGGCACTAGATGCACTAAATGGCCTAGGATGGAGATGGTGTTAGGAGGAATTGCCAAGAAATGAGGAAGTGAACTTGTGTAGCAGGGTTATGGAAGTGATTAAAAAATCTAGGGAACTCTACTTAATCCTTGAGTTGAGGCTAATTCCTTGAGTGGATTCCAAGTTACTTGTTGAATCCTCAAGTTGAGTTGGTCTCCTTAAGGTGATAGTAGAGGGATCTACATCAAGATGTATGAAACAAAGAGGAATATCAATAAAAGATTAAATTCTCTACAACTCTGGTAATCCACTGTCCCATGGAATAGTGAATAGAACAGTGAATCCATATGTGTGTTTGATCATTAACATAAGCATTACATGTCTTTGTAAAAAGTTTATTCTAACACTATATTATATCTTATTCTAATTAATAGTTTTAATTGGGAAAAATTGTGTTTAATAAAATGGAAGTGGTCTCAATAGCATAGATATATAAAAAGAAAATAAATTTAGATTTTAGCCCAAGAATTGTGGAATATAGTTTTTGTCATTTCTATGCACATTGCTGATTTCATTGCATTTCACAATGCATATTTCATAGTGCATGAATAATGACTAGATGCAAATAGTTTTTAAATTTTCAATTACAATCTACTTTTTACAAAGTCAACCTACAAACTAAGTACAAACTTCTGAGAAATTTGACGTATCCAATGACTCGTGTTGCTATGAAGATAGCTACAAGAGGTTGTAGAGCTTGATGATGAAGCTCTTGGGTCAAAGTCTCTCTTAATTCTTTCAGCCATATCACTATCCTATGAGTGCAAGTGATAGTATTAATTAGGTTGAACCTTTCATTTTATAGAAAGCTTATTTTCTTTAAAAATGATTTAGAATGCTTCTATGTTCTTGTCACTAGGATTAAAATGTCTTAATACAATGTTCTTTGTTGTGGGGCAGGAGGTCAATCTTCATTGTCTTCATTGTCGGGGACAATGAAGATTTTTCTGACAAATAGAGGGTCTTCTTTAGTATCTTATAATAACATGCTAAACAAATAAAGGTGTTATCTGCATTTAATATGCCAATTACTAATAGATTAAGCATATTATTACTATGCTTAATGTTCCATTTAAATGCATTTAACACAAAAAAAAATTTACAAAACTGAACCAATGGCATGTTTACAAAAAAGGTCTAATAGAACTCCCAACAATTCTTGAACACACTTTATCTAATGATGAATTCTTAAACAATTAAGGTTGGAGTAGACATAGTTATCACATAGTTTTTTGTGTGGTACAATGAAGATTTGGCTAGGTCAAATCTTCCTTCATGCTAGCAGTCTACAAAATTAGACCTTTATTAACAATTCATCATATCAGATAAAGTACACTTAAGAAATGTTTAGACTGGTCCTTTGGCATGTATTAAACATAATAGAATTTTCAACATATTATTATCATTCTATTTCTTTGTTGTAAACATGCCATTGGTTCAGTTTTGTAAAAAAAATTTGTGTTAAATGCATTTTTCCAAACCAATTGTTAAACAAGAAAGTAGTAGTAGTGAGGAGAGGTCTTCTTCTTCTGAGATTGATGAAGATCGTGCACCTCAAAAACCAATTCATAAGGTACCAATCATGTTCTCTATTCGCTTATATTTTTGGATTGGTAAATCTCCTTAGATTCATAAGGTACCAAATCAACTTTTAACATAAATAAAAAACACCAAACTGATTTCTTGCCCTTTCAACTTGACAAAATATTTGCATTTGACCAATAACTACAAGAAACTGGATGATAAATCCACATACCTGTATCTTTGTAAAATAAACGGAACATCAAAAAGATGGATAAGTGGTTTCCACCATGATTTTTATCTACTGAATATGGGAAAAAAAGCACCAAAAAGAATCATGTTCTGTTGTAGCTCAATATACTGAAAACCCTAGTGAAAACCCAACTAAAATTCTATCAAAATTGCACTCAAAATAAAAATCATGGCGGTAGCCACTTAGGGATCAAAATAGAGAAAATAAATCAAAATCATTCTTTGTCCTATTTCCTTTTAACAAAGTCTCAACTATCAATGATACAATACATTTGATGCCCTGACCTATCAATACAAATGGCACCTAGCTAGAAGCTCACAGGCTGTCCATTTGATAACCACAGTCAACATTTCAAAATAATGAATCGATATCCTTGAGCACAAGAACCAATAACATCAAATAATGGAGATAAAGCACCGGCTAGGGCATGACACTAGTAGAATATGGTCATTTCAGAGAGCGTCTCAGAAATATACAATGGTTGTGCCAGTAATATCAACACACGTGAATCCAAACATTTCAAAATAGTGAATCAATATCCTTGAGCACAAGTACCAGTAACATCAAATAATGGAGATAAAGCATAGGCTAGGGAATGATACCAGTAGAATGCGATCATTTTAGTGAGCATCTCAGCAATATACAATGGTCGTGCCAGTAATATAAACAAACGTGAATCCAATTTCATGATTCATGATCAAATAAAATGCAATGCCTTTGAAATTTGCGGTCGAATACAATGCCAAAGGCTCAAAAGATGTTGCTCGCCAAAGATACCAAATCAAAGATGAAGAAATCACATACCTTCTCTCACACTCAACTTTGACCCGCTCCTTTTCTCTGTAATCGAAATAAAAATGATATGGTCATTTCACTTTTTTTTTTCATCTATACCCTAAAACTATTTAAATTCTGATGGTCTATTTAAAACCCATCGAAATACCGACACCATCGGGGACTATTACAAAAAAAATACCAAATTCATAAAAAAAGAATTATCCGTCAGAAGTTTCTATCAAAATTTGGCCCCAAATGTAGTAGTGTATATTTTCTTGAAACTAATGGACAAAAATGGTAGAATGTAGTAGTTATATATGCTAATGAATGTTCATCTTCCTATGCTATGTTTTTGGGTAGTGTTGGTGCCCAAAAATGATGATTCAGATTTGGCCAACTAACAGGTACAAATTGATACCTCTGCAATTCTGGCTTAATCAAGCCAAGGCCAATGGGCCTAAATTCTCTATGTCACACAACTGCGTGCACAAAACAAAATTCCTCCAAAGGTGGTAAATGCTCCTTTGAGGAAATCAACAAATCTACTAAAAATCTCTACTCTATAAAACTTGACAAAATGATTATACTAAGAACTAAAAAGTAATGTTGTTGAAACAATGATTTAATGATTTGCAAACTATAAATGAACTTAATGTGATGATTTCCAATTAAAGATTAAATTGGTTCCTTCTAAGATTCAGGTTATAGAGTCAAAAATGCTTTCAATCCTATGTACAATCAGAAATGATTTTAACAACTTGCTTTAATAAGACAAGACCGTCACTTCATAGGCTTCCACTTGACTTATAATTCAGATCAATCTATATAACTAATCTTATCGAATTTAACTCAAATTAAGAGACTGATAAAAACAAGAGAAGATACACAGATCTTTCAATTGATATTTAAACTATATATATTACTTTTGAATTATGATACTTAGGGAATTCAACACAATGAAACACTTTATTTAATAGAATACCTGAAAGAGTAATCGAAAGCATACAAACAACTAATAACCATAAATAAAAGAAATGGAACTTATCTTTATAGATGTTGAAAAATGGTACATGAAAGTCCACAGTTGCAGTTGTGAATTGAATCCTTCTCAAGAGTCCTCAAAAATATTTTCTAATCTAAGGACTGTGTCATTTAAATGTTAAACGACTGACTATTTATATCAATTTCAATAGTTTCCTGTGAAAGGTCATACCTTTTCACAAATACCTAATCCTACAACTACCCTAAATAATTACAACAAATTAACCATATATATGGTTTGAGGGAATAAAATATTTCCCACATTTAGAAATAATATTTGTCACATCTTTGGATTTGGTTATCATCACCTGTTTATGATATAAAAATCCTACACACCAAATCCAAAATTAGATAACCTTAAATGAATTTCAATTTAGGCTTCATTATGATTTAATAATGTTCTCAAATCTCTAAAATGATCCCTATATTAAATATTAGTTTTAATAATAAATAATAAATCAAAATAAATTATCAAAAGGGCCATAATACAAGAACATTTGTCGCAATGCATACAAATGTTTCTCTGATAAAACAAGCAAAGTACCAATAAGGTTTAATAATTATTATCAAAGGCACCCTTTTTTTATTTATCAGAGCACAAAAATCCTATTAATAAGACAAACCCTAAAATCCATTTATACATAACAATATATTAACAGGAAAGGATAATATAATTTTATGTTTTAATTGAATTTTGATTTTCAGATTTCAAATATATTACATTTTCCTCTTAAAATGTTTTTCAAAATGTGAAATAATATGCGCCTCATATAAAAATATTCCTAAAATTTAGGGTACAATAGTTATAAACATTTTAATTCACCCTAGAAAATAAAAAGGGAAAACTTACCCTAGAATGATAATCCAAATAATTTACATAGGGTAAAGTAGAATATTTTATTTAAATTATTTTGAAAACCAAAATTTACAATGTCAAAAATATTAAATAATTTTAGCTTTAGCAATATTTAAATGCTTTAAAGAAAATAAATAAAATAACATATTTCAAAATAATTTACCCTATTATAATATTTCACTTTAGTAATTTAGCGTAAATTAAAATAAAATCTAAAAAGAATTATGTTAGTGAAAATCCAAATCTCATCATAATGTAAAATCTTTAAAAAGCACATAAGATAAAAGAAATGAGATAATATGATTTTCTTTAACAACTACTTTGAAGAAAACACATAAACTAATTGGTTAGAGGGGGGAAGGGTAGGTAGGTAGGAAAAAGGGTTGGCTTGAGAGGTCGAGTTTTCAACTCCTGATCACCACCCTTTTGCCCAACAACCTAATTATTTTTTTATAATTATTTTTATTTCAAAAATATACATGCATTTAATCCATTAAAATAAAATAATTAAAAGCTTATCCCATGAATATGAAAATAGAATAATGACAATTATTGAGGCCTTTTCAATTGTTTAATTTTTTAAAATAGGGAATAATATGAAAATGAAAATAAATATTATACTTCCCTGATATTTTGCATATTGAGGGCCTGAATTTTCAAGTGCCAACAGTGGCTCTTATTGGGGATGTGCATTCATTCCTAGATGCAGTGAGAGCCCAGTTATCTCTGGAAGAAGAAGACAATAGTAAGAAAAGAATCATAAAACTAGGATAAAGGAAAAATAATGTACAAGTTTAGAGAACACTTCTTGTTTTAAGAGAAGAAAGGCCTCAAATACTGACCATGAGTTGTGAACTCCTGAATAGTTTCATCGGTATCTTGTAAATGGTATGAATCCTCATCTGCTTCTGAGATGACCATGTAGGGTCCTAGCCATAATGTTTTGAACTTACCATGCTTTCCTTTTCCTTGATCTTTTGCATTCCATTTTAGTACCCAATCACCTTCTCTAAAAGGCTTGTTTGATGCTCTCTTGTCATGAAGGGTCTTAATCCGTCATTGTTGTCAAAGATTTATTTCTTGTGCTCTTCTTCTCATCTCATCTAGCTCTGATAATTGGCTCAACATGTCCCCCATAAAATTTATGTCTTCCAGCTCTTCTTCCTAGATGAATCTATAAACTGGCAATAGATTATTAAATGGTAACCTTTCTTGTTTCTCATAAACCAATTCATAAGGAGAAAAACCTGTCAATATTTTCATTGTTATCCTGTCTACCCATAAACCCAAACTTAGTTTCAAATCCCATGCCTTCTTATTATTTCTCAACATTCTCCTAATGATCTTTATGATATTCTTATTACTTGATTCCACTTGACCATTCCCTTGTGAATGAATTGGGGAAGAATATGATAAGTTGATACCATATTTATTGCAAAATTCAAAAAATTCATTACATCTGAAACACATACCATTGTCGCAAAGGATCTTGCAAGGTACTCCAAATCTGGTAAGTATGTTTTCTGTCAAAAACTTGATGACCACCTTACTTGTAGCTTGTCTCGTAGGTATAGCTTCAACCCATTTCGTAAAGTAGTATGTTGCAACCAATATCCATTTATGACCTCCACTTGAAGCATTTGAAATCTCCCCAATAAAGACTATTCCCCACATTTTGAAAGGTTCCTCAATTTGCAAAGGAATAAGGGGTAATGCACCATTGTATTTTAGTTTTCCAGAGAACTTCTGACAAGATTCACACTTTTTAACATATTCATAACAATCCTTGAATACATGGGGCCAATAATACCCAGCTTGCAATATCTTATAAGTTGTTGTCTTAGCTAAAAAGTGACCACCACATACCCCATCATGTATTTCTTTTGTAACTGAATTAGCCTGATAGGTGTCTAGACAAAATAAAAGGATACCATCATTATTTTTCCAATACATATCTCCTTGAATCAATACATACCTTGATGCTTGAAAATTTATAGTTCTTTTCTGACTATTACTTAAACCTTCTTGACACTTCATATGTTTTAAGAAGTAGACTATGTTTGTGTACCATGGATAATTCTCAATGCTAGCTTCTAACTTTTCCGAATCTACTTGGTTTATTTGGGTTGCATCTAAATTTGTCTCTACCATGAGTCTATCCAACCCTTCTCCTCTTACTAACTTAGTGATGTGAATCTCAATGTCAAATTCTTGAACCTAATTAATCCATCGACATCTTTTACCTATGACTTTCGATTGCCTCAATATGTCTTTAGTTGTTGCATTAGGAACAAATGCCACAATCTTAGCTCCAACTAGATAAGGTCTAAATGATTTTATTGCTTTTACTAATACATAAGCTTATTTATCATGTATATCATAGTTTAGCTCAGATGATTGTAAGGTTTTATTGAAGAAGGCTATTGGTTGCTCATGTCCTTCATCATTTTTCTGTAATAAAGACAACTGTAATTGTGTGAAAAGAAGCAAAAGAGAACAATTGAAATGGTTTTGAGAAATCAAGAGATTTCAAAACTAGAGCTTCTTTGATTTCTTTTTTAATGCTAGAAAAAGCCTCTAAGGCCTCATCTGTCCAATTTAGAACTAGATTCTTCTTTAGCATCTTTTCAATAGGCTTGACAATTTTTGAGAAATTTGAAATAAACCTCCTCAAAAAGTTGATTTGTCCAAAGAAAGATTGAATCCCCTTAATGTTTCTAGAAATCTGAATCTTATCAATTGCTTCAATCCTTTCTGGGTCTATTCTTAATCCCTCTCTAGATACAATATGACCAAGAAGTTTACCCTCGGTTACCCCAAAGTGATATTTCTTTGGGTTTAAGGATACTCCATACTCGAGGGCTCTTTTGAAAATTTTTTCTAAATTTTTACAATGGTCTTCTTCCCTTTTGGAATAATTTGTGATGTTTTCCTAATATATTACCATAATAACATCAATGAAATCCTCAAAATCCACATCCATAGCTCTCTGAAATATAGCCCTAGCATTCATAAGTCCAAATGGCATCCTAGCATAAATGTATGTACCCCATGGTGTAGTGAATGTTGTTCTATATTGTTCTTCTTCTTTAACTTTCACCTGATTTTACTCAGAGAACCCATCCATCATGCCTAATTGGCTTGATGATATCGGCATCCCTCGTCTTGATTAGTTCCTCCTTCATCTTAGGATCCAAAGTTGGATTTATTGGTCTTTTCCTTTGCCTAAAGGGCTTTGCATCAGGTCTTAAAGGTATTTCATGTTGGAATAGATCTTCCCTATATGCCTTAAGAGCATCGTAAGACAAAGAAAATACATGTCTGTACTTTCTTAGTAAACCAATAGTATATGCTTTAATTTTAGGAGTTAGTTTCTTACCAATGAAAACCTCTTTAGGGGTATGTTCATTTCCCAAATTTATCTTTTCCACTTCCTCTACAGTAGTATTATCAATTTTAATTCTACTATTTGAATCCTTATATCAAACATTCTTTCTAATCCCACAAGACCCTTTGGGATTTTATTAGTATTACGTTGAATTACTTCTTTCCCAAATAGAGTATTATTTGCTTCTACTGTTTCAACATAATCATTCAAATCAATAATCTAATTTTCATACCTTTCTTCACATGAAAGGAATTTTATGATGTCACTATCATCCTTAAAGACTTTCTAACTATGAATGTTATCAAGTATTGTTGGTCTTAAATTGATCTCTACATGTGCAATATCTACACACGGGATATCATTATGCTTAACTACTAAGTTAGCCATAAAATTAGCAAGAATATTTTCAGACATATCTATCCAAGTTATTGAAAAAGAATCAAAACACTCTATGGAATCCCAAACCTCATCCTTGTACCTTTTTAAGTTTTGATTTTTAGTAACGAACTTATCCTGAACTTGAGATACAACTAATTCAAAATCCCCATAAATATAAAGAAGTTTGATACCATGTTTACCTACTATTTTTAGACCTAGTAAGAGTGCTTCATACTCTATAGTATTTTTAGTACAATCAAAAGCCAATGAAAAGGAATATTTAAAATATTTCCCATTTGGGGATATGAAAACTACACCTGCTCTGTTACCACTTTTGCTACATGACCCATCAAAAAACATTTTCCAAATGAGATCACTATTTTCCTTAGCATGTATTTCAATAGGATTAGTATTTTCAACAATATATTTATGAATACTTACCTGTAAATTCTCCATATATGTATGGCAGAAGTATGTAATCTGACTTGGTTCAACTTCTTCGATGATATAAGTAGACCTTGGTTCCCTGTCAATCCTTATAACCCTATCATTCACTAGGATAGAAGCATAAGATAAATCTAATTAGACATTACCACCTACCAAATTAGACCACTGTCTAGATAATAACATCCCATAACTAGGTGGTACTTCTACAATAATAATATCAATTTTATAAGAATTTTCAGGACAAGAAGGACACTTGAATTCAACATTTTTCATTATTCCAATAACTGGGACAGATCTATTATCCATAGCATAGCATTTTCCATAAGTAGTATGCACATTCATTCCTAATTCCTATATTACTCCATGAGGCATAATATTAACTATTGTTCCAAAGTCTAACATATAATTTTTAACTAATTTATTATTTATCAACAAAGTCAAAAAGAAAGGGTCTACTTTAGTAGCATCTTCATTAATAGAAGTTCCTAGATAAATAACTGGTAGTTCTTCATTATCCTTTTTTCTTTTGAATCCTTTTTAAAAACATCATTTATTATTTTGAGCATTTCATTCCTACAATCAATTAATTTCATCATTTCCATTAGAGGGACAAATTTTTTTACCTAAGATAATGCTTGAGACATGAATGAAGCACAGTTAGAAATTTTCTTACCATTGCTTTGCTTGTCCATTGGTTTTCTTATCTTTAATGTTTGATCAACTTTCCTTTTAGGGATCTCTGCCTTTCCTTTCTTTATCTCACCATTCTTGTTCGAGATTTTAAACATTCCTGCCATCTGTTCATTACCTGAATTTACAATTTTGTTCCTTAGGTGATAGTTGCTATGAACTTGGTCTAGTGCTGCTACAATGTATGCCTCCTTTTCTTCTTTTTTTGTCCCTCTAATGTCTAGATTCTCATCACTGTCTGAAAAAACTTGCTACTTCTGTTGGTATTCCAACCTTCTATAATCTTCATTTGGCACATAATCTCCTTCAGAATCATCACTATCTCCTATGCAAAAAGGGGTAGATGACAAAGAATTTATCACAGGTCTCTCCTCACACGTCTGATGTTCTTCTTCCATAATTTTTTGTGCTATAAGGCATTGTTCTTGTGGGTGGGGCAACTTGCAAATATCACACCAAAGCTCATCCTTTATAAAATGATTATTCTTCTTAAGTGGATCTGGAGTATCCATTTGTTTCTTCAAAGGTTTCCATCATTCCAATCAGTGTGATAGGGCATGTCTTGTAACATGTACCTATTATTTCTATTAAAATTTCTATCATTTTTTCCTTCTTGAAAATGACTTTTATTTGGTTGTAATTTTTTCACCAAACTTACTAATTCATCCATCTTATTGCTTTCCTCATTCCTTTTTAGGGCTGTAGGGTTGAAAAGATTAGGATTATTTCTCTTATCCATTCTCCCAACAACTATTCTATTACTTTCAGTAGTTAATGCAATTTTAAAAGCTTGTTGTAATGTTGTTGCATTATGAGACCTTATCTCATAGTTTATCTTGACATCAAAAGTTGTCAAATAAAAGGTTATTAAAAAGGAATCCACAAGGCGAATATCTTTTGGAATTTTATTTAATACCATGTTAAACCTTTTGTTGAATTATTTTACTGTCTCATTCACATTCTTTTTTATGATAGTGAATTCGTTAGATGAAAAAGATGGATCTCTATGATCCTTGAATTCTTCCATAAATCGATTCACAAAAATTTGCCAATAATTAATAGATCTATCAGGTAAATTCCTATACCATTCATCTATGTTATCTTTAAGAGACTACACAAATAGCTTCATAAGCACATCTTCGTAAGCTATGTCAAATTCATTTACAATATTTTTGACATTGATAACATATTGTTCTACTAACAGTGACCCATCACAAGTAAACTTAGGAATAGAGGACTTCAATTTATTTGGTATCAGGTTAGGAAAACATAAAATATTTGAAAAATCCAACTATTTATATCTCTCATTTTCTATTGGAAATCTGACATTCGCTTGATTTCTAATTTGGTCATTATTCTGAAAAAATTAATTTTGTAAAATAGGATTACCTCTCTGATTTTGACCTCTTTGACTTCCATATTGGCCTCTGTGAAAATGTTGAGCCATATTCCTCTTATTATGTGCACATCCTCCATGCCCATGTTGTACGTAACTAACTTGACATGGCTCTGGACTGTGATGACAATGGTTTTTTTGTCTCAAATCTTCAGGCTTGCTATTTGTTCGGTGACTTCCATTTTGTTGGTTTTGATAATTCACATCATTGTCCATGATACTATTATTCTAATAATGATTAACTTGCTGGTCATGATATCTGTGATTTTGGTTCTGATGCTACATATTTTGCCGACCTTGTGCATGATGTAGTTGTATAGGATTAAAGTGAGTATACTTGTTCTGCACCTCATGATATCTATGTGTATTATCAAATATTGTGTAATCTATAGCATTTGGATCACAAGCATTGTAATATTTATGTGCATCAAAATTTTGATTTTCTTTGTGCACATATTCAGACACTTTATAATTTTGATTATGTATATTACACATATCCTCTGTATTAAAATAATTTGATCTATTTTTCTCATATACATTATGTGTATTAAAATTACCTTGGTCACTACAAACTTCTCCATTTATTTCATCCTACATCTGTACTTTATTTTGCATATTAAAATATTTTACCTCATTTTTACCTCACATATTATGGTAAATAGGTACACTATCACCTTGGTTGTGTACATTCTAAATATGGTCTATTGGAAAGTTGACTATACTATTGTATATGACTATGATTTAGTGTTGTCATTATGGAAACAAATTCATATGGAGTTTTGGAGTCAGTGCACTTACTCATTAGATCAAAAAATGGCTAAGTATGAAAGACTGGATAGTCAGCAAAGCACTAGGTGAACATAGCATTAGCACATGTGCGTATGATTGAGTTATGGCATGTGCCCTTGAAGATAAGATTCTAAGTATGTAATCATGCTAAGTATAAGAGCGCATGATCATATGAGCTAGTATGAAGAAGTTACAGCCAGATGAAGTGACACAGACAGTGAGTGGCAAAATAGAACAGAGCATGGAGCCGACTGTTGGTATTTTGGTTAGCATGTACAATATTGTTTTGTAAAGGCTATGTGCCTATTGTATTTAGTTTATAAAAATATTAATATCATTGTATGTAAACATGATTGAGCCAATCTATTTGGAAGCATTGTATGTAATAGGTTGAAGGTCGACTTAGTGAATAGTTTTTTTTGTGCATATAAATAAGACATGTGTCTTTGTATTTAGACATGGGATAAGAGATATAAAGTTGATAGTAGCAGAGAATAAGTATGTGAAGAGAATTTAGAATGTTGTAGAGCTTTACAAGAGGCTAAAACATCTGTGCACAAAAGGAACTAATCAAACAAGCAGTGTTAAAGCAGCATTTCACCATTGGCAGATATAGTATGTATCTAATATCTAGGAGGTTGTAGCCTTCTCATTGAGTAGTGAGCTCTAGCAGTGAACAACCACCCCTAATAGGGTTATTGTAAAAGACTCCTAATAGGGTCCGACCCTTGACCAAGTCACTATCTTAATGCATTGTAAAGATCAACTCCTAATAGGGTTGTAAGATATTCTAATAGGGATCACAATACACTAGTGCAATTCTTAGTGGGTGTCAATTCCCACCAAGGTTTTTACCTATTTGGGTTTCCCCATAATCATATTTGGTGTTATGTGTTATGGTTGTTTATCTTACTTGCATTGATATTCATTTCAGTACTTAAGCAATTAAGTTAAGTTTCAAGATATCAAAAAAATTAATAATATATAGAACACTGATTCACCCCCCCCCCCCTCTCTTAGTGTTCCCATTCCTAACAATTGGTATCAAAGATTCAGTCATCTAAAGGAAAGTTTAACCACTTGAGGAGATCATGGGTTCGAAAGAAATGAAACATCTAAAGAATAATCTTGAAGTAGCTCTTGAAGACCTTGATAGATCTAAAAAGAAAATCGAAGAACTGAAACTAAAGGTTAGCAGTTCTCAAGTATTCATCAAGAAACTGAGAAAATATTTGAAGGATTGTTCAAATAGTGATTTAGGGAAAATTGTCAAAAAGATAAATGAGGAAAACACATCTCTGAAGGATCAGATTGATGAGTTGGATGAAAAGCTATTTAACAATCAAGAAGCCTATGAAGAACAAGTCAAATAAAACAAGTAGTTGGATGAAGAACTGAGGCAAGAAAACATGAAAATCTTGGAGTTAGAGAACATCAAGAAGTAGATGGAATCTAAATTGACTGAAGAAAAGAATCATATTGACAAGTTGCACACAAGAAAAGATCTAATATAGTCATAGTTGTATGCACAGAAGATAAAAGGAGATACCTCTGGCATTGGATTCAATGAAGCACAAAATCAAATCAATGATATGCGAGGAAGAATGAAAGCCAAGAAGATTGAAGATCATATTGAAGCTAAAGATGAGTGCAAGTCAGTAAAAAAAACTTGTTATGCCTATAACAAGCATGGTCACATAGCAAGAGATTGTAAAGAGGTAAGACCTTTCAATGGTTACTGTTATTCATGCAATATGTTTGTTCATAGAGATATGAATTGTAGATCAAATCAAAGAAATTAGACTCAGCAAAATTAGAGAAGTCATCCATAGAAAAATGTCATAATTCCTTAGAACATTACATGTCAGATATGTAATTATAATGGTCACGTAGCTAGACAATGCAAAATGGTAACTCACATCAATGCGCCAAGGAATATAAGGCCTCTATTTATTTTTCACTCTTGCAACAAGGCTAGACATATCTCAAAGTTTTGCAGATCAAAGGCACAAAGACAAGAAAGCCCTAATAAGTCACAAAATTCAATTCTAGATGAAGAAGGAGAAGTCAAGTTTGTGCAAGCTACAGAAGATGTGAGCATGATTTGGAAGGAACAAAAGACAGACAATGTTGGTGAAATAGTTGAGGATGCATCTGCAATGGACACATCTCCTATTTATGGTTAAATGACCATCATGGTCATAGGGGAGCTAGATTAGCTCTAGACCCATGTGTAGCTGGTATACTCACCATCAGAGTATGCGCCTTTGGTTATATCTCTTTGGAGACTAGTAGATGTAGTATGCAAGAGCGCACCTCCTGATTGTTAGTAGAGATGAAGATTGAAATTCTCTGTTACATTTTGTGTTTATGCGAAAAGCATTAATGGTGAAAATTTGTTTTTATAGTCACTGAAGTTCCTTTATCCACACATTTACATTCAAATTTGAGCCTTTGGAGAGCACAGGAGATCAAGCAGTTAAGAGTTTAAATATTGTAGTTGGTTTATCAGTGAAGAAGTTTGAAAGTTAGTTGTGAAACCCTTGTTCAAATGTGATGGTTTAGAATTCATTTGGAAACCTATATAAGCATGATCAAGTAAGTTATGGCCACTCCTATTGTATTTGATGTTATTGAAAGGAAAAGATATGTATTTAAAAGGCATCCATTTAAGTCAACCCTAGATGATTTGGAAGGATCATTCTCTGGGACTCCTGTGGGACTTATGCACGTAGAGGACATACACGCATATATTTATTGCAAGAAGGAACCTGTTGGATTAGATAGAATCAGGTCTCACATAAAAACCATGATGAATCTAGACAAAACATTCATTGATGAGTTTGCACACTTAGAAAACAACCCTATTATTGATTATGCCACAACATATGAATTCTATGAATCTGAATGGATTAAGATTCTTTTGAGAAGAATTCATGATGACTTATTCTGGATCAGTGAAGTCCCTATTAGAATAACTATTGATCTCATTCATGAGATGACTAGATTACCTAAGACAAGCACCATCCTTCCCACTAGAAAGGATGTAAGAAAATAAGTAGAACAAGCCTGTAAATCTCAGAGTCATAAGCGTGGGATGACAATTGAGCCTATAGAAGAGAAAGATATAAAACTGATGTCTATGATACTTGGATATAGGTTCCAACATGAAAATAGGGTAAATAGTGTGTCCCCAAACACTATTTTAGCAGCCATAAGGATTCTAAAAGAAAATGGAGACTTCACCTTGTGTGAGATCTTGCGTGCATAGTTGATGGACAATATCAGGGCAATCAAACATGACAAGAGTAAGATATTTAGGTTTGGATCACTGATATAGAACTTCCATATAGTTGGTAAAGTGTCAGATCTTTATCTAGATAAGAATGTTCCCACAATGCATCAAATATCATTCAAGGCATCATCAGAGAGTACCTTGAAGGACTACATGGAATTAGAAATCAAGACATTCAGGATAAAGATACAAAGGAGGTATAGGATACCTGAGAGCATAGTTGAAAAGTACAAGGACAACATTTATTTCATGGTGGAGATAGACATAACTTGTATGGAAGTTGTAGAGCTTAGAACTAAGTGGATTCATCCACTTGGTTATGAAGTGGAGGAATAAATCCTCGAAGCATATGCACAAGTCCTCCTATCATTGCCAAAGGATCCTAATGAACCAAGATGGGGAAACTATGAAGAAAAGACTAGACAAGTTGATTCAGTCCTAAATAGTGTTGCAACCAAGAGGAAAGCATCTAAAATCACCTCTGAGATACTAAAGATTCATGGTGTCACTCAAGCTGACCTAGCTAAGGCAAGGGAAGCCAAGAGTGCAATGCAACTTGAGAGTGCACCCTCTTCTTAAGTGAAAATTGAGAAATCTAATGACCCTAAGGAGAAGAGAGTAAAAATTGAGAAAATAGATGATCCCAAGGAAAATAAGAGTAAGACAAATGATATTACTCATGCACCCACAGATACAATTGACTTGGAGTCCACTAAAGCATCTCATGAGCCAAGTAAGATGCCTAAGAGGAAGAAGCAGACAGTCTCAAGCCATCCATCAGCAAGAGCCACAAGAAGTTGAGGCAGAAATGTCCAAACACCTCCTAAGGTAGTATTCCTACCGAGTCTAGAAGTATTGAGATCAAGAGTAGTTGATGAAGGAAGAATTGATCAAATAGCTAAGTTCTATGAAAAGTACCATGAGATAGATAAATCATAGATCCATGGTATGATTATAAAGCACATGATCAAGTTTAAGAAGACAGTTCTGGAACTCAAAATAGTTATTCCGAATAATGTATGGAACATTATGGATTCCTTGAAAAGATAAGAAATAGAAGAATATTTTAGAATAAGAGAGAAGACACTAGATGATAACCTATCAGTATGTTCAATTGAAGAAAAATCCTTGTTGTTAAATTTGGTGAAGCTACACCTTAGAACCAAGATGAGAACTTTGCATATTATGAACAAGGATTATGAACTAGTTGCTAAGGAAAATGAAAAAGAATTTGAGAAGGCATTTATGGAACAACATACACATCCATCATCTGTGCCCACAACCCAAGTTCCCATTGAGAAAGTAAAAGTAGTTGAGATCCCAAATGTACCTATGATAGGTCCATAGGATTTTGCGCCTATGCTTGAAGCAAAAGATGACACAATTATGATTGATAATGTGGAGATATCAATGGCGGCCATAGATAATGACTTAGATAAGTTTGAGGAAGCCTTTGTAAGTACAAAAGAGGCTAAAATTCTATGCGGTGATAATTCACCTAAGAATCAAGAAGATGTGCATATTGAGGATCTAACAGGATAGGAAGAAGAAGAGGAGAATAAAAAAGGAAAGGAGAAAGAGGAGAAAAATGAACCTACAGATGAGCCCTCTATTGAAACAACAATGATTGTAAAGACTGAGGTAATGGATACCCCTATGCCCTCATTATCATTGTTGTCAAGTCTGACCCCTGACACAACAACTTTAGACTCATGGGGAGAAGAAGACCTGATTAAGATCAGTGTGCTTGTAATGGAAAAGGCAAAGGAAAAACAAGTGATGAGAAATCCATTGTTTATTGAATCGGTCAACATCCTGAATAGCTTACTGCCTGCAGACAAAAAGGTGTCTAGTGTACATTCAGTGGATGATGTTAGTACTATCATGACATGCTTCAAATAAAATTTCTCAAGCCTAGAAGAATCGACAGCCAAGGTTGCAGAAGAAAAGTATCTCAAGAAGAGGCTAAGTGAATTGATAGGAAAATTCACACTTGACCTTAGCTCTTTAAAAGTTGGTCAATCTTTGTTGAAGGAGATAGCAGCTAAACGAAGAAAAATCATAGCTAACTGTATGGACAAGGACAAATTAACTGCAGACCTCTCAAAGAAAATTTAGGAAGTTGAATCAATGATGGAGGTAGTAAGGAACTCAATAGAAGATCCCTCCAAAGATGTAAATATGTGAAATAATGTCTACCAAGGACAATTGGATAAAATAGAGAAGACAAAACAAGAAATGGCCAAGATAAGGGCAAGGCAAACTTAGCTAAGAAATGCACATGTGCCCTCTTTGGATGTGTTGAATCAAACTATCAAGGAGATTGATGCCACAATAGTGACATATGACCAAGGCCCATGTATAGAAATGGAAAAGATGGAGAATTTGACTTATGCTTTGTGCGCCCATCTTCAGACAGTAGATGCACTAAAGGCATTTTGGCAGCAAGAAATTGCAAACCTTCAGACTGCATATCATGATGTATTAGCAATGTAAGTACTTGAAGTTTAGTTTTTGTGCACCTTTGTCATTAATGTCAAAGGAAGAGTATAGTATATAGTAGAAGGGAGAATATGGAGCTATGTATATGATGAAAAGGGGAGTAGAGTATATAGTAGAAGGGAGATATAAGATAGAGTATATGTTAGAAAATTTTGTATAAAGATACAGTTAGTAACTTCGCCATATTCCTTTGTTGCCATTAATGACAAAGGGGGAGATTGTTGGAAAGTTGACTAGACTATTGTATATGACTATGATTTAGTGTTATCATTATGGAAATAAATTCATATGGATTTTTGGAGTCAACGCACTTCCTCATTAGATCAGAAAATGGCTAAGTATGAAAGACTAGATAGTTAGCAGAGCACCAGATGAACAAAGCATCAGCACATGTGCATATAACTGAGTTATGGAATGTGCTCTTGAAGATAAGCTTCTAAGTATGTAATCATGCTAAGCCTAAGAGTGCATGATCATATGAGCTATTATGAAGAAGTTACAGCTAGATGAAGTGACACAGATAGTGAGTGATAGAATAGAACAGAGCGTGGAGCCAACTATTGGTATTTTGGTTAGTGTGTATAATATTTTTTTGTAAAGGATATACACCTATTGTATTTAGGTTATACACATGTTAACATCATTTTATGTAAAAAAACTTAAGCTAATTCATTTGGAAGCGTTGTATGTAATAGGTTGAAGGCCGACCTAGTGAATAGTTTTGTTTGCATATATAAATAAGACATGTGCCTTTGTATTTAGACATGGGATAAGAGATATAGAGTTGATAGCAGTAGAGAAAAAGTATGTGAAGAGAAGTTAGAATTTTGTAGAGCTTTACAAGAGGCTAAAGCATCAGCGCACAAAAGGAACTAATCAGACAAGCAGTGTCAAAGCAGTAGTTCACCATTGGTAGATATAGTGTGTATCTGATATCTAGGAGGTTGTAGCCTTCTCATTGAGTAGTGAGATCTGGCAGTGAGCCACCACCCCTAATAGGGTTATTGTAAAATAATCCTAACAGGGTCCGACCCTTGACAAGGTCACTGTACTTAATGCATTGTAAAGATCGACTCCTAACAAGGTTGTAAGATCTTCTAATAGGGATCATAATACACTAGTGTAGTTCTTAGTGGGTGTCAATTCCCACCGAGGTTTTTACCTATTTTGGTTTCCTCATAATCATATTTGGTGTTATGTGTTATGGTTGTTTATCTTACTTGCATTGATATTCATTTCAGTACTTAAGCAATTAAGTTAAGTTTCAAGATATCAAAAAAAGTAATAATATATAGAACACTCATTCAGCCCCCCCCCCCCTCTTAGTGTTCCCATTCCTAACATGGTCATCTCGAATCTACATGATATAATGTCTCTTTGCATGCATATTTCTTACATTATCATGCTGGTCATAATTATTACTTTATACATTATTTCCATGGCGTGGATGATTTTGGTGTTGTTCAGCATGTCTCTAGTGATGCACGTGTTGCACATTCTGGGTGGCCTCTCCATGGTAATGAGCAAGACTTGGAGGATTATCATGCTACAACTTATCCAAGTTATCATGCTGTAAATTGTCACATTGAACACCGAATTTATTTCATGCCTCACCATGATCATATACATTTTGTGCATGATGTAAACTATATTCTTCTTTTTCCTCAATTTTATTTTGCGCTTTCTTATAATGGTCATGTGCGTACAAATTTAAATGATTTAAATAATTGTTACCTTGCATACCATATTGAGGTGGATGACTTATTTTATGCCACGTGTGATGTTGTTGTTTATGATATAGCTACTACTCATTTGTTTTCTACACATGACCATCCATTTGATTAGGCGCACTATTATTGAGCAACCCATGTGTACCCTTATGTTGTTGTGCGTGATTGATTTTCTGATCATCTTTTATTTGCTGGTAACGTGCATCTCTCTGTTGATGTGTGTCATCCCAGCCTTGTGTATTTTCATTAGGGCACATATAAACTTCAAAATTTTGTGCATGACCATTTTCTTTACAATGCTTATCCTCATTCTACCACCCACGCGCATGTCTATATTGTTGTGCAGGTTCATCTCCTTGGTAAATACCATTGGGTGGCACATTCTTACTGCTCATACCATACGCATGATGTACATTATATTTTTGATAATACATTTCCTAGTTATGAACATATTCATCTCCCATGTCACACGCATGTAAATTAGCATACTGGGCATTTGATTTTTGGCAATGCGTTTCCACATTAGGCAAGCCATGTGTACTTTTAGCTGGATGTGCATTCTTGTACTTCCCTCCAACATTAACATGTTGGTCACTCACCTCTTTAAATCTCAGCACATCTTCATATTTACCTTTGGTTTTAACATGTTGATCATGTAAATTAACATTTGACGGCAGGTAAGAATCATTTTTAGCCTGCATGTAAATTCTGGGGTGCACGTTTCATTTTGTGTATAGCCTTCATATTTTCCTCCATTATTAACATGCAAGCCAAGTTTTTCTTCACTTGGTTGTAGGTAAAGTAAATGTAAATTATCTTGCCCAAGAACTTTATCAAAATGCTCTTTCATTTCATCAAACCGCTCTCGTCCACCTCCACCTTACTAGGTGTGAACGTGCTTATCATCATTTAATAAACTATGGATATTTCCATTATGCGCAGGCTATCCTTAGTAATGAATATTTTCATTATGTAGATCATGTTTATTATTCTTATTTTGATCTTCATTATTCTAATATGTATTATCATGATGTCTAAATTGTTCATGCTGATCATGTATGTGGAGATTCATTCCACTGTTGTGGTCATGCTCTTCTCTATCACTTCTTCATTCCCAATGATCTTTCTCTCCCCAACCATTGTTGTTTCTTGCAATCCTTCCTCTATTGTTTGGTTCGAACAAAGGATTGGTATACTCATTGTTAAAGATATGTCCACCATTTTTTTATGAGGGGTGTAAACTTCATTTCTATCATCCTTAGGAGCCCTTTTATATCTGGGTGATCTGATTGTATTTCTTGTTATTCCTATTTTCCTTAGTATCTCTTATGGCTGCCTCTCAAGGGCCATAACCATTTCTTCCTCTTCTGATCTAGCTTCAACCATTTCACAAAATAGAGCTTCCCATTTGTTAATTATTTTTTGAAATGGGATATATTTGTTAATTAACAAATTGGAAGCTCTATTTTGTGAAATGGGAAGCTCTATTTGTTAATTAACAAATGGGAAGCTCATATATCCCTTTATTACCTTGAAAAAAGGGATTATAATTTTCATTACTGCTCTCTCAGCTATGATGGCTTGAATTAGGGAATTTTTCACAAGCAAACTCTTGATCATCCTTGTCAAGCTGCATTTTGGGTGGCACATACAATATCTTCCTTTCTGAATTCTTATTCCTCCTTATTGGTTCTAATTCAACAAATATATTGTTTTTTAGAAATCTTCTCCCTAACATAGGTTTTTCTTAATCTTTCTAAAACTAAATTTTAGAGTCACCACCTCACTTTCTGTGAGGAAATAAAATGTCCTAAGTCTTCTTTCCCAGTAGAGTCCTTTTGAATTTTACAACTGTAACCAAAGATTCTACAAATATTTTTCACAGATAGCTCTTCATCAGCAGAGTCGCCAATTTGTTGGTGCAAAAAAAAGATGATTCAGATTTGACCAACTAACAAGTACAAATTAACACCTCTGCAATTCTAGCTTAATCAAGCCAAGGCTGGTAGGCCTAAATTCCTTTTTGTAATATCAAATTCTCTATGTCACACAACTGCATGCACAAAAAAAAATTACTCCAAAGGTGGTAAATGATCCTTTGAGGAAATCAACAAATCTACTAAAAATCTCTACTCTATAAAAGTTCACTAAAATGATTATACTAAGAACTAAAAAGTAATGTTGTTGAAATAATAATTTAATGAACTACAAACTATAAATGAACTTAATGTGACAATTTCCAATTAAAGATTAGATTAGTGCATTCTAAGATTCAGATTATAGAGTCAAAACGCTTTCAATCCTACGTATAATCAGAGACAGTTTAACAACTTGCTTTAATAAGACAAGACCATCACTTCACAGGCTTCCACTTGACTTATAATTCAGATCAATCTATATAGCTAACCTTATCAAATTTAACTCAAATTAAGAGACCGATAAAAACAAGAGAAGATACACAAATCTTTCAATTGATATTTAAACTATATATATATATATATATATATATATATATATATATATATATATATATATATATATATATATATATATATATATATATATATATATATATATATATATATATATATATATATATATATATATATATATATATATATATATATATATATATATATATATATATATATATATATATATATATATATATATAAATTTTGAATTATGATACTCAGGGAATTCAACATAGTGAAACACTCTATTTAATAGAATATCTGAAAGACTAATCAAAAGCATACAAACAACTAATAACCAAAAATAAAAGAAATGGAACTTATCTTTATAGATGTTGAAAAATGGTACATGAAAGTCCATAGTCGCAGTTGTGAATTGAATCCTTCTCAGGAGTTCTCAAAAATATTTTCCAATCTAATGACCGTGTCCTTTGAATGTTAAAGGACTCAATATTTATATCAATTTCAATAGTTTCTCATGAAAGTTCATACCTTTTCACAAATACCTAATCCTACAACTAACCTAAATAATTACAACAAATTAACCATATATGTGGTTTGAGGGAATAAAATATTTCCCACATTTACAAATAATATTTGTCACATCTTTGGATTTGGTTATCATCACCTGTTTATGATATAAAACTCCTACACACCAAATCCAGAATTAGATAACCTTAAATGAATTTCAATTTAGGGCTTCATTATGATTTAATAATGTTCTCAAATAATATATCAAAATAAATCATCAAAAGGGCCATAATACAAGAACATTTGTCGCAATGCATACAAATGTTTCTCTGATAAAACAAGCAAAGTACCAATAAGGTTTAATAATTATTATCAAAGGCACCCTTTTTTATTTATCAAAGCACAAAATTCCTATTAATAAGACAAACCCTAAAATCCATTTATACATAACAATATATTAATAGGAAAGGATAATATAATTTTATGTTTTAATTGAATTTTGATTTTCAGATTTCAACCATAATACATTTCCTTCTTAAAACATTTTTCAAAATGTGAAATAATATGTGCCTCATATAAAAATGTTCCTAAAATATGGGGTACAATAGTTATAAACATTTTAATTCACCCTAGAAAATAAAAAAGGAAAACTTACCCTAGATGATAATCCAAATAATTTACATAGGGTAAAGTAAAATATTTTATTTAAATTATTTTGAAAACCAAACTTTGCAATGTCAAAAATATTAAATAATTTTAGCTTTAGCAATATTTAAATGCTTTAAAATAAATAAATAAAATAATATATTTCAAAATAATTTACCCTATAATAATATTTCACTTTAGTAATTTAGGGTAAATTAAAATAAAACCTAAAAAGAATTATGTTAGTGAAAATCCAAATCTCATCATAATGTAAAATCTTTAAAAAGCACATAAGATAAAAGAAATGAGATAATATGATTTTCTTTAACAACTACTTTGAAGAAAACACATAGACTAACTAGTTAGAGTGGGGAAAGGTAAGTAGGTAGGAAAAAGGGTTGGCTTGAGAGGTCGAGTGTTTAACTCCCGATTGCCACCCTTTTTCCCAACAACCTAATTATTCTTTTATAATTATTTTTATTTGAAAAATATACATGGATTTAATCCATTGAAATAAAATAATTAAAAGCTTATCCCATGAAGATGAAAATAGAATAATGACAATTATTGAGGCCTTTTCAATTGTTTATTTTTTTTAAATAGGGAAATAATATGAAAATGAAAATAAATATTATACTTCCCTGATATTTTGCATATTGAGGGCCTGAATTTTTAGGTGCCAATGGGTAGTTTCCTTCCTGTAGCCATATGCCTTGCAAGAGTATTGATTAGAGCTTAACACTTTCTTCCTAATATTAATTATGAAAATATTTATGTATCGAAGGTTGTGTGTGCATTAATCATTTTGCAAGTATTAATCATGGCATATTCAAGGATCGACATTGTGGTGCTGAAGAAGTCAAAGCCAGCTATTGTTGCAAGATCTTTGCAAGCAAGGCAAGTCAATACCATTTCCTCTTACATGAAATGTGCAGATATAGTACCCTCAACGTGCTATATTCTAGGAGGACTTATTCCTGATTAATACTATTTATGTTATAAGACTTTATGAATCTATAACGATCCTCATTTATGGAGTGATCTTAGATTTAGGGAGTAGTTGTAGTTTTCCTTTAAATAAGACAACTGTTGTAACTCTTGGGAGTTAGTCTATTTTCTAAATAGAACTATTGTAGCTGTAATATTATTTCAATCCAAGTGTACTTATTTTCCATGAATGAATAGAATGCATAGTTTGAGTTCAATATTTTTATCTTCATTATGTTTCTATTCACTCATCCAAGGGGGCCCACTTGGTGAGTGAATTGCTTAGTTAGAGTAGAAATTATTTTATTCTTACTTAGAAGTGAAGTAGAACTATGTTGTTCCTGCAGCCACTAGTAACAAAACTAGTAGATTGTCCCTGTAGCATAGGTGGTTAGAGTAATCCCTATCTGTAATTACTTGCTTTGCTAGAATAATTCATTTACCGGTATTAGCATAGATTTCCTACAGCTCAATGTATTTGAATTCCATAGATTAGTCATGAAAATGAAGAGAGTTTGAAGCATATACTTTGTGAATGCCATTCCAAGTTTACATACCTAGTCGATAATTAAATGAGACTGAATGATCTAGTTAGCAACCATTTTGGGTGTCCAATCCTAAAATAGGTAGTCCAATGCTATGGGTTTCTAATACCATTATTTAGCCAAGCACCCAATACGCACCAACCTCTACATACTATGAAAAATTACATGGATCTCCTCTAAAAAGACCCTCAAACTTGACAACCAACTCTAATAACTAACTCCTAAAATAGTCAAAAATTGACTGTCTTGCATGATTGCAATTTGTAAAGTTGTCAAGTTGACAACTACCTTTGTCAACTTGACCCCAACTTGACATTTTGCATTTTTTTTATTTAAAACCATCATCAAAAGGTCATTTAGGATTCATTCCTAATTTCAAGACCTGCACTAACCCCCCAAACTCACTAATAGCCCTCATTAAGCCAATTTTGCCAATAAGGCAATCTTACAACCTTTTAGCACTTTGAGTGCATTTACATCTTTTTAATGGCTTCCATGGCCATATTAAATTTAGTAATGACCCTCAAGGCCTTCAACCACTCCATTTACCCTTGGATCAATCAAGTGACCCCAAGGTTTCTGTCTAGCCTCCATGCCAATCAATGGCTTACATAGCTTTTTTTCATGATCATATTACCAATTTATCAACAACATTACAAAATATTATGTGGGTCCCGACAACATGGCTTGATGAGGTACCCAATCACAACCAAATCTCTATGAAATAGAGAAACGGGGAAAACCACATGTGAAAAATCCTCCTCCAAAAGAGATAGAAAGATGTGGAAAGTAGAAAAAAAGAAAGGAAGGTAGGCCTCAATGAGACCCCCAAAGGACAACTTCCTTCACCCCAAGCATAGAACATAGCTAAAGATACCACAGGGATGCAAAAGGATTAGTGAAGATGTCAACAACCTGCTCCAAAGTGGGAACATACTCCAAGCTAAGAGAACCATCCTAAATCAGCTACCTAATGAAATGCATATGGATCTCAATGTGCTTGGTCCGCTGATGCTCAACTAGGTTGCGGGAAATATGAATGGCACTTTGATTGTCACACCAAAGAAGAGTCGGACTATCAGGAGGAAATCCAAACTCTGTTATCAATTGTCAAAGCCATAAATCCTCCTGACTAGCTAGCATAGCTGCTTGATACTCTACCTATGTAGATGATAATGCAATAGCAGTCTACTTCTTGCAATACCATGTGATAGGACTAGAACCAAGACAAAAAACAAAGCCAGAAGTATACTTTTGACCATCTATATCACCACCCCAATCGGCATCTATGAAACCAAAAATGTGAGGATCTCCTGATGTATAGTGAATGCCATATGAAGTAGTGCCCTGAATGTACCTCAAAATATGTTTGGAAGCTTGCCAATGACTCTCATCACAATCATGGGAGAATCGAGAGACAATGCCAACCGCAAAGGAAATGTCAGGACAAGTGTGTGTTGAGTACAACAAACTACCCACAAGTCTCATGTATAAGGTGGAGTCCACTGAAGGAGTAGAGCAAGTGGTAGACAAATAACACCTGACTGAAAAGGTGTGGGAGAAAGCTTGCAATCAAGCATGTTGAATCTCTGAAGCATGTCAAGAGCATACTTCTACTGGTGTATGGAAATCCCATCCAAAGACTAAATAACCTATAGGCCCAAAAAGTAGTGCAAAAGTCCAAGATCTATCATCTCAAACTACTCCATCAATGCTCTCTGAACACTCTGAATCATAGAAGATGAGCTACCTATGATGATGAGATCATCAACATACAACACAAGTATTGCAAGATCAGCCCCATGATGTTGAATGTACATTATAGGATCAAAATGATAGTGGGTAAAGTGTTAGACTAGCAAGAAAGAGTCCATCTTCTCATACCAAGCCTGAGGGGCTTGTTTGAGACCATATAATGACCTCCAAAGTCTACACACAAGAGAAGAGTCCTACACAAAACCCTGAGGTTGTTCCATATAGATTTCCTCATGTAGATCCCCATGCAAGAATGCACTTTTCACATCCATCTGATACATTGTCCAACCCTGTGAAGCTACAAGAGAAAGTACCAAGCAAATAGAATTCATGTTGGTGATAGGAGAAAAGGTTTCAGAGTAATCAATACCCTCCACCTATGAAAATCCCTTCGCAACAAGATGTTCCTTATACCAATCAATAGAACCATCTGTAGAATACTTGGTATGGTACACCCACTTGCACTGAACTAGCTTTCTTCCTTTCGAAAGAGTACAAAGATCCCAAGTGTGATTCTTCATCAAAGAAGAGTACCCCTCATCCATAGCCCTATCCCACTTAGGATGTTTTTTCACCTCTAAAAACTTTTGAGGATCATCTGAAATAGCATGACTCAAAATACAAGAACTAGATCATTGAGCACGAGTACGACAGGTATTTGAAGGATCTCCTACCAAAGAACCAGTAGCACTGACTATATCCCAAGCCCACTTGGGCACTTGTGTAATATCTAGTGGAGGAGGGGAAGGTGGATCATCATCTAAATCATCCTCAGAGGATATAGAATCCTAAAGAGGAGAAGAGGAAGTACTAGGCAGTGAGGGAGAAGCTGGTGATGGAGGCTCCATATGAGGATAGCGCTCATCAAACTAGACATCTCACCAAAACAATACCTCTCTGGAATCAAGATCAAATAGCCTATATGCCTTCATATCCTCACAATAGCCAACAAATATCAGTGGTTGGCTCTTCCTCTCCATGGCTTTCCTCTGAGCATCTAGAATAAATGCCCAAGCCTCACTACCAAACACTTGAAATGTAGAAACATTAGGCTTGACATGGGACCAAGCCTCCTTAGGAGTCAAATGTCATAATTCCTTACGAGGCATCTGATTGAATGTAGTTTTCATAATTGACTACCTCTGTCCAAAAGGAAGGCTGCATATCTCAAGACTGTATCATATAATTGGCCATCTCACACAATGTTTTGTTCTTTCTCTCAACAAACCATTCTACTGAGGGGCACGAGGAACTGTCAATTGATGCAATATACCCTACTCTATGCAAAAATCATGAAAATATTGATTCACATATTCCCCCCCATTGTTAGTGCATATCCACCTGATAGAAAGACTAGACTACTTCTCCACAAATGTCTTAAAGACCTGAAATAAATCAAAGACATCAGACTTGTACTTTAAGAAGTACACCCATGTGCATCTAGAGAAGTCATCAATAAAGGTGAGCACATAATGAGCACCAAAAAAAGGAGTGGGAAATGACATGAGATCATTATGTATCAACTCCAATGGTGCCTTAGCACATGAGGATCTACCTGTCAGGAAGGGATTTCCATGATGTTTGCCAAGTGCACAACCTCGAAAAACACCATCAGTGCAAGAGATCTGAGGAATCCCAATCACTAAATCCTGTGTACTCATCTCTTGTAGATATTTGTAGTTGACATGGCCAAAACACTCATGCCAAAGCTTTCTCACTATATCCGCATGCAAAACAAGAGAAACACCGGTATTATCAGAGCTCTCAAAGCCATCAAACCTATATAAGTGAGACTCTAAATCAACACTCCCAGTAGAAACAACCAAATTAGGATCATGGAGGTCTCTAATAACTACATCATGCGGTGAGAACTCAACTATCTTACCAGAACTAGAATGGAAAATCTGATAGACAGACAAGAGGTTCATAGAAATATCAAGAACCAAAAGAACATCCTATAGAAAGTTTCCATCCAATGAAATAGTACCAAAACCTATAACTAAAAGTTGTGTTGAGTCACCAACTACAATCTGTGTAGTAGCACTCTGAGCAAGTGAGGTAACAAAACTAGGTGTGTGTGTCGTATGGTGATAAGAACCTAAATCAATGATCCAAGTAGCAGTGGAAGATAATGCTCATGCAGAAAGAGCATGGCCTTTCCCTATGGGAGTAGGTGAAGGCTATGGAGAAGCAATAGTATGGTACTGCAAGGCTTCCTCTAGAGCCTCAAGATGTTTCGAACACCTGGAAACTTGATGGCCTTCCTTGCCACAAAAACTACAAGGTTCACCTATGAACTTCTTAGTCTTGGAGGAAGACTCACCAGACTTAGAAGATTTACCCTTATGGGTGGATTTCTTAGACTCCATTTTTTGAGGTGGCTTGGAGGAATGCTCACTACCAACTAAATTTGTTTTGGGCTTCTGCTTCTGCTTCTGTGTCCCCTTAGAAGTTTGAGCAACCAAATCTTGGTTCTTAGTCCTAGATAAAGAATCCAACTATGTTAGATTGGCTTTCTCTCTAGTCAACCGATCACAGAACACCTCAAAAGTGGGCATTTGGAATCGCTAACTTAATGCATCCATGATAGAGTGGAAGGTGGAGGATAAAATCTGAAAGTTTCCCCGAAGCTTTGATAGAATCAGGTAGATACACTATGTGTTAGTCTTAGCCTTTCCACATCCCTGTAATAAATACTTCTACTGCTTGAACTTCATCAAGAAGTCCTCAATGGATGGAAAATGATCTGGTATAAGAGAGGTAAGCTCTGCCTCAATTTGAAATGCTCTGAACTCATTCACTGTACCAAACAAGGTGTTAAGCTTGGTCCACATAGCTAGAGGGGTATTGCACCCATCAAGATAAAACTGTAGACTATTTGATACATGTAAAGAAATCAACCCCATTGCCTCATCCATCTTGTTCATGTGTTTCATGACCTCGAAAGGTCTCTGTAAAATTGGTTGTACTGTGTCTAAACAAGACCACAACCCTTTTGACCGGAGAAGTCATGTCATCAGGGATTTCCATGTGTGATAGTTATGAGGGGTCAGAAGTTCTAGACAAGAAGAGGTCTTGGCCATTTTTTTTTGGAAAGGGTTTTTGTTTTGATATAATTTCAAGTTTACTGAAGTAAATTACAGAAAACAAGAAATAAAACACCCCCCCACAATTTAATAAATTGAACCCTAGAAGCTAGAAAATATTGCTTAAAATGAGAGAAAAAAAAAATCTTCAAATGAGTATCATGTGTACCTTTGAATTTTTTATGAAAATATCCATAAATATGGATAGCAATCATAGGAAAAAAAGCTTTCAATTCAAGGTACGGTGCTTGTGAGGGTTTGAAGTTATGTCATTTCAGATCTACCAACGCAGACATTAGCTCATGCATGGCAATAAATAGCACTGGGAAGGACACCCCTAAAAATGCCCTTTCACATGCATGCACCTGTAAAAAGGCTAAATTTTTATTTATTTTTTTTGCAAGCAAAAAAGAAACAAAAAATAACATCCTACAAAGAATACCAGATCTGAAAACTATAACCAAAACCTCTCAAATTAGCTTAAAAATCCCAAATTTCTTCTGTCAAACCCTTCTTCCTTTTTTTTCTTCAAAAATTAACAAGCTATAGCAAATCAAGCTCTGATACCATGTAAGATTTGATGAAAAACAAATCTATTAAGCCCAAGAAACCTTCATGCAAAAACCTGTCACAAGGAAGAAATCTGTAGGAAACAAATAAGGGTTTTTCTCTGAAAATATGAAAGTTTATTATCAACCAAAAGAATGAATACAAATATACAATGGATCAATCCTTATAGAAGGAGATCAAAAAACCTAAAGGGAAACCCTAATAGGTAAATAGGCATTTAATAATTAGATTTAATTATTAAATGACTAATGCAACTGCATAAAGGGAAATCTTAAGAAGTAGTAAAGTTAATTTAATCAATGTAATTAAATTAATTCTTTACTCTAACATAAATGACCATCCATGGTTCATTACAATGCCAAATGGCCCATTATGGTCATGTACCCATCTCCCTAGGATCAAATAGTGATCCTGGTGTGCCTTCATGACCTTGGTTCTCCTGCACCATACTCCTCAACTTAAAAAAATTTCCAAGTCCTCTTGGAAACCTGCAAACACAATATGTCATCAAATAAAACACCTTTATCTTCACCTTTGGTTTAAAAAGATAAACATTCATGATCCATGGAATCCTTTCATGATGCTTCCCAAAAATGTACTCTTGCATCCTTTCTCTTGGTTTGCCTCCCATGGGAAAAATGTAGACCACCAACTGATCATACAACTTCACTCTATCTTTAGTCTCAAACCATGAGACCTTTGCAACCATCTGAAACTCTTCATAATTTTAATATATATAGGCTCCTCTCATTGATACCTTTGCATCTTGGACCACATGCCTCTCCTCTAGCCATTCCAATCCTTCTTCAAAATTCATGACTTCCTCCTTAGCCTCACCAATGATCCCACAATCAAGTTCTCCCTCACTTAATTCCATCTCTTGTTGGTCTTCCTCATGCCATTATCCTAGGCATACCAACAACTCACTAGTCATATTGGCTTCCTCTTAGCCATGCTACCATGTTGTTTTCTATCTTCCATCACCAAAGGACATAACACTTCTGCTACATAAATAATTTATTTATATTTAAGCCTCTCGTGACTCTATACAATTATCCAACCATCAACAACCTCATCCTCAATCTCTGATTTAGATTTTAGAGCCTATTTTATCTTAGGTTCATCCACTTCTTCATGGGAAATATGTTTCTCATCTTCTTCATCTTTATCTACTTCTTGTTCAAGGAGTGATGCAATCCACTCCAACTTCTTCTAGTTCTTATCCAAGGCTTCTTCAAGGCTTCTTAACCTTTCCTCTTCTTCTCTCTTCTTTTCATCTCTTCTCTTCTCCTCGGCTAAATACTCTTTGAGAGCATTGTGCATCTCCTTATCATTCCTTTCCAAGTACATCTTCACCAATCTAGGATCTCTCAGATTTCAAGCCACCACTTTGGAACACTCAAGGAGGAAATGGACACTCCAAGGCCTCAACAAAGGACTTTCAATCTTCAAAATCCCATAAAGCTCTTCCACCACTACACCTAGGATGCTCCTAGGATTTGATACCACCTAATGCAAAGGGATGTGATATCATTCCTAAGCCCATACCCTGATTATAAGGAGTAATCAATTATCTAGTAAGTGAGATACAACTTCCCACATCAACATCCATTCAAGGATCCACTATCTAGGCCATTCCCATGCACCTAGACCCACCAACTTTCCAAAACTCCAAGAAAGCCTTCCACACTTGTTCTAGTGCCTTAAAACATCATCACATGGCCTATGTAACATGTTCCACCTACCCTCCAAGTCTTGTTAAGATATTTTCAATGCAACTCACTCCAAGAGCCTTCCTTCCTTGTAGCCCCGCCAAACCACAAATCTGCCCTTTACTCACAAACTTCCCAAACAACTAGGGAAACCCTTGATTTTTTAGATACCCTTTTCAGCTATACAAAATATACCCAAACCCAAAAGTAGGTTCCTTTGGACCAACACCTAGATCCAATAAACTAGTGGCGACCAACTAGGCCCAATAAGCTCCCATTTACAAATCAACTCATAAGAGAACTCACTCCCTTGAATCCCAATCAAGTAATAGTCTTTAATAAGGGTTAGAAAAAAAAAAATTCAATTTTTTAGGGCATCAACTCTTACCTATCATCCGAGGTATCAAACCCTCATTCCTAGGGTCATTAGGCTAGGACTTTCTATAAATAGATCTTGAAAATCTCTCTAGATACCCCCAATGGATCTAACACATATTTAAGGATCTCCCAACACAAGATCCAACACAAAATACCCTCCTCATTAAGAGTATTTTCTCAAACAATGACTGGTACAACTTGATGCACTCTTCAATCAGTAATAACCACCATTCTATGTGGTCTCCCCATCTCAATCATTGTACATCCTGCATCCAAAGACTATTATAAAAGGATATGATACATTTTATGAATCCTCCCACCAATAAAATAAGCCACAGGGGTGGGAGAGTCAATCCATAAATGGAGACTTTAAAACACCAAATGTTGATTGCAAGACAAAACCAAGAATAGTCATCAATAGACTTGTGTCCCTTTCCTCAAAACCTCATAAAAAAAAATACTTGCAAGGAAATGACTACAAATTAATCCAAAATCATCTCACACCATTATACAATCAATATTGCATCATTAAACAAATTTAAAGCCAGAGACACAATGATTGTTCCCCTTACGACAGAGAATGTGGATTTGCATGAATGTTTATTTTTGTCGATTCCAAACCATTTCAAATGGTACCCAATACACACCAACCTCTACATAATATAAAAAATTACATGGATCTCCTCTAAAAATACCCTCAAACTTGACAACCAACTCTAATAACTAAATCCCAACTCCTACAACAGTCAAAAATTGACTTTATTACATGATTGCAATTTGTAAAGTTCTCAAGTTGACAACTACCTTTGTCAACTCGACCCCAACTTGACATTTTTCATTTTTTTAAATTTAAACCCATCATCAAAAGGTCATTTAGGATTCATTCCTAATTTCAAGTCCTACACTAACCCCCCAAACTCACTACTAGCCCTCATTAGGCTAGTTTTGCCAATAAGGCAATCTTACAACTTTTTAGCACTTTGAGTGCATTTACATCTTTTTAATGGCTATCATGGCCATATTATGTTCATTAATGGCCCTCAAGGCCTTCAACCACTCCATTTACCCTTGGATCAATCAAGTGACCTCAAGGTTTCTCTCTAGCCTCTATGCCAATCAATGGCTTACATATCTTTTTTTCATGATCATATTACCAAATGATCAACAAAATTACAAAACATTATTAAAACATATTCAAATAACCATCCATGGTTCATTACAATTCCAAATGTTCATTTATGGTCATGTCCCCATCTCCCTAGGATCAAATAGTGAACCTGGTGTTCCTTCGTGGCCTTGGTGCTCCTGCACCAAAGGAGTCAATTATACAATACAAAAATGGATCTTACTATTTCTACAAAGTGCTCATTGCACATATAGTATATATACAACTTCACAATACAAAACTTTGATTATTTTTGATATCTTCAATATCTTATCTGTCCTTGTAAGTGATCACATAAAATAAAACATACAATTGTTCTTCTCTTCTCTAATCATCAAATTTGCATCTACACATAACATATAAAGTGTACATATCTCAATCATATCATTACAATACAATTGGCCATCTCGCTTAAACAAATGTACCTTCCTTTATACCTTTCTCTCTATCCAGTCAACTTTCAACTTAAGAATATGTTATCAAAACTTTAATATCTTATTCTATCATGTTAGGATGGACATTTAGGATGTCATCCCAAACTAATTCATAACTTTATTTCACAATTAAAAGTAACTTGTTAGCCAAAACTTGCTATACTCTAACTTGCCATGTTTCTGTGATATACATATTGTCTCAGAAAAACTTCAAAAATCATAACCAAAACATAGTATCTTATTTAGTGTGATTGTACACATCATAAATAATGTGCATAATGTATGTAGTGAAGCTCACTAAAGTCTAACTATCCATACTAAACCTTGCTAAATAGATCTTTGTGTCTACTCATTGTAAACTACCTTATACTTAGACAATTTCTAAGTATCCCTTTATCCAAACTTTAGCTAAAACATAACTATCCAAAATATGTCTATATGTTTCCATAAATGAAAACCCTATCATATCCCTTTAGAAAAATTTCCAACAACCCCTGCATACTAGAAGTTCATATCTTGCATTTTAGTATCATTCTTACATCTAGAGTTTAGAACCTAGCATAGTTATTTACCCTTTTTGCATAGTCATCATTTTAGTTTCAAAATGACAAAAACATAGCTTTTCATATCTTAGGGCCAAGTATTACACTTTCTAGAACCATTTTTCAAATTAGAAGATAAATCTTCTTAGGACATCCCTATAGTGGTCTTTCGTATTATCTTGACTTCATTTAAATTTTGGTTACCATCTTTTGTCTAATTGTCTTGTCTTAGGAACTTGTCATTTTGGTCAACATTGGTCTTATTCATAAACATCATTGTCAGAATTATCACCTTTATTCTACCCTCAAAGTAAATTCCTCAAAATCCTTTTAGGTCTTTCCTTAGAGGGTTTACATTTGAATTTTTTAAAATATCTCTTAAGGTACAATACCTACACCTTACACATCATACTATTCTTTCATTCATAATTTGTATTAGCATCCCTAAATCATCAAAAAATCCTCAAAATCATTTTGGGTCTTTCCTTAGAGGGTTTACATTTGAATTTTTTAAAATGTATCTTAAGGTACAGTACCTACACCTTACATATCATACTATTCTTTCATTAATAGTTTGTATTAGCATCCCTAAATCATCAAAAAATCCAAAAAAAATAGTTTCCCTTATTGTCACTATCTTTTGCATTTCCAAAAATCCAAAAATCCAAAAAAAATTAGAGTCCACAGCTAATCCCCTTACCACTATAGTAGCACCTTCCATATTGTTCCTGACCCATCTAGCGGCTACTTCACAAGCAATGACAACAAGTTTGTCTAGTATGGCTCCCCAAGGTCACAACCCTAACATGTTAGGAATAGTCCCAAGAGATAACTAAGAGGGGGGGGGGGGTGAATCAGTTATCTACAAGTTTCAATTCTTTATCCAATTAAGTATACTTAAACATAAAGCATAAACACAATGAAAGAACACTTGAACACAACACCAATGTTTTGGTTATGGGGAAACCCAAATAGGTAAAAACCCCAGTGGGAATTGAGACCCACTAATATTCTGCACTAGTGTATTATGATCCTTGTTATAAGATCCTTAACCCTGTTAGGAGTTTCTTTATAATATATTTAGTATAGTAGACCTAATCAAGGGTCAGACCCTGTTAGGAGTCTTTTACAATAGTCCATGTTAGGGGAGAGGATGCACTGTCCGAGAGCGCACTGCCCAAAGGGGTGAAGGATACAACCTTCTGTTTAATAGATACACACTATATCTAGATCTTGGTGAACTACGCTTTGACCTGTTGTCTAGATCAGTTCCAATGTATAGCACAAATACTTTACTTGGTCACATAGACCTTCTTCTGATGGCTCAACACTTTACACTCTCTTCTCTACTCTTCTTGTCAACCATGAACCACACTTCATCAATCACAAATGACTGCCTATAAATATCTTTCCTCTAAATGATATAATCAATTCAGCCTATTAGAACCACCTTGAAATCATATTAGAGAAATCATAATAAGCTCCAATAAAAATTCAGTCGGCTCTACTAAGCACCCAACACATTCTGGGACCTGTCCAACAAGATAATTGTAGACGCATGCTACACACTATCTGCTCTACCAAATTAATTATATCTTTCTCCTCAAGCTAAATTACTTCATTCACTCTTAATTGAACATCACTAACTCTTCTCTAAGCTTAAATCCAAGGGCACATACCAAAATGATAGGCGCAACTCCAGAACCAATATAATCTATGTCGGCTCTTCTGAATAAATACAGGAAACTATTACTGGCGAATAATGACTGTATAACTTCACATCTACTAATCATCAGACTCTACATCCATGAATGTAACATCACTAACATGTCTTCAAGATATATCCAAGTGTGCAAGGCTCCATGATAACTATACGATCAACCATACATAGAACACTGCCTGTTACTTTGTCAAGAACATTGCTGACACAAGCTGCTATATAATTGTCTGTACTAACAGTTAACCTATGCGCCCATGATATCATGATGATATCATTTCCATGCTACATATACTAAAAGTTTACTACATAAGTCTTCCACACATGCTACTTACCATATGTTTTTATTAATGACAAACATACAGTCAGTACTGCCCTACTGGCAAATTTCCAACAATCTCCCCCTTTGGCATTGATGACAACATATGGAATGAAAAACTCCACCAATCCAAATGAATAATTATTTTATAACATTCTCCATTTCCTCTTCAAAACTCCCCCAAAGATGATTTCTCCATCTGCTGCAATATTCTTCAACATTCTCCATTTCCTCAATTGAACTATTGTCATAACTGAATACTACTCCCCCTTAGTATATTACTCCTCTTTTTACTTCAGTTTTTCATGACTATATATTACTTCCCCTTTGATATCAATGGAAAAGGGTGCCAATCAATTTAAGCATTGGTACTACTCTAGAAGTAGATTAGTCAACCATCCATCAATCCCTGAGGACTGATGCTTTTCCTTCTTTCTTCTAAGTAGAATCAGGGAAGGGAATTACTCCCAACTTCTCCCTGAGATACTCAAAAGTATCCTTTGGCAAGGGCTTTCTAAATATGTCTTCCAACTGGTCTTTAGTACTCACATAGTCCAGCTTGACTTCCTTCTCTTCCACTTTCTCTCTTAGGAAGTGATACTTGATCTCAATGTGCTTTGTCTTTGCATGCATCATAGGGTTCTTCAACATATTGATAGTGCTAGTGTTATCACAGTGAATAACAATAGGATAATCAATTTGAATTCCAAAATCCTTTATCATATACTTGATCCAAACAATTGTAGAAAAATTCAAGGCTGCTACAACATACTCTGCTTTTGTTGTTGACTAAGAAATACAATTTTGTTTCTTGCTTGTCCAAGTGACGAGTCTATCACCAAGAAATACTGCTCCACCTGATGTACTCTTTCTATCATCAATACATCTTGCCCAATCTGCATCAGTATACACATGAAGCTCAACATTTTCTAAATTAGGATACCATAGACCATAGTCTATAGTGCCTTGCAAATATCTGAATATCCTTTTTACTGCCATGAGGTGACTTTGTTTAGGTTCTACTGCAAATCTTCTAACTATGCCAACTGCATTGGAAATATCAAGTTTGGTCTAAGTAAGATAAATAAGTTTGTCAATCATAGACTTGTACAATGTTATATCTACTACTGGTGAGTCATCTTATTTTGTAAGCTTGCATCTAGTTATCATAGGTGTCTGTACTAGCTTGCAATCATCCATCTTGAATTTCTCTAATATTTCTTTCACATACTTGGACTGATTAATCAAAATACCTTTCTCTGACTATTGCACATTCAATCCCAAAAATTATTTGATAGGTCCAATCATACTCATCTCAAATTCATTTTGCATCTCCTTAGAAAATTCAGCACTAATTTTTTCATTACCTCCAAAGATAATGTCATCGACAAATATAGCTACAAGTAGTAAACCTATAGATGTCTCTCTTATGAATAGATTACAGTCTGCTACTCCTTTCTTGAATCCAATCTTTGTTAGATATACATCTAGTCTCTCATACCATGCTCTAGGGGCTTGCTTAAGTCCATAGAGGGCCTTCTTCAATCTACATACCATATCAGGTATGTCTGATAAGGTGAATCATTCTGGTTGTTCAATGAATACTTCTTCTTTCAAATCTCCATTCAAGAATGCTAACTTGACATCCATCTGATAAACTTTGAAGTTTTTGACTATAGCATAAGCTAGAAACAACTTAATAGCTTCTAATCTTCTCACTGGTGCAAATGTGTCTGAATAATAAATGCCTTCTCTTTGCCCATATCCTTACATACTAGCCTTGCTTTATTTCTTACTATTGTACCATCTTCATTCATCTTGTTTCTAAATATCCACTTTGTTCCAATCACATTCTTATCACTAGGTCTTGGGACCAGTTCCCAAGTGTCATTCTTAATAATCTGATCAAGTTCTTCTTTCATAGCATCATTCCAATCTGAATCATTACAAGCATCTTCAACACTTACGGGTTTAATCTGAGATAGTAAACATACTGCTTCACTAATGGCTAAGTTCTTTTCTTGTGATTTTGTTAAGACTTTGCTTCTCTCATCTCCAATGATGTCTTTCTTGGAATGGTTTCTAGAAGTAAACATTGGAACTTTAGGTGATGTTGACTCATCAGCCTTAGGAGTATCTTCTTCACTTGTCTCGGGTTCATTGAATAACACATCAATAATGTCAAACATTTTTTCAATAACTGTCTCACTAGTGGAGGGTCTGGGTTCTTCTTCAATCATGGGTGAGTAATCATGATATCTTTCTTGAACCATAAACTTTTCATCAATCTTAACATGAGCACTTTCAATGATATTTTTCAATCTTAAATTGAAACATCTATAAGCTTTACTTTTAGTAGAGTAACCAAGGAAAATACCTTCATCACTTCTTGCATCAAACTTGCCTACTACTTCATCCCTCTTGATGTAGCACTTGCTTCCAAAGATTTAAAATATTTTATTGTGGGAACATTACCAAACCATAGCTCATATGGTGTTTTGTCGGCGTCAGGCCTCAATTGAATTCTATTGATGGTGTAGACTATTGTATTGACTGCATCTCTCCAATAGGTGTGTGCAACTTTTCCTTTAATCATGATGGTGCACGCTGTATCAAGGATGATCCTATTCCTTCTCTCTGTAATTCCATTATGCTGAGGGGTTCTAGATGCACTCAACTATCTCTTTATGCCATGTTCTTCACAGTACTCATAGAATCTATCAGAGGTGAATTCTCCTCCTCTATCTGATATCAAACATTTTATCTTTAGTCCAGATTCATTCTAAACCTTAGCTTTGAATATTTTGAACTTCTCAAATGCTTTTGACTTATCTTTCAAGAATGCAACCCACATCATCCTAGTATAATCATCAACAAAAAAAATGAAATACCTTTCACCATAGTATGATCTTGTTTGAGTTGGACCACATAAGTCTGTATGAATCAGATCCAACTTGTTCTCTGCTAAATTGTGCTTCCTCCTGAATGAGTTTCTCACATGCTTTCCCATCACACATTCCCTTCATATAGTATCAACTAGTTTTTCTATGATAGGTAGATCTCTAACTTCCTTTACATTGCTTATCTTTACTATGTTATCAAAGTTGATATGACATAGTCTTTTATGCCACAACAAACTGTCATCAACTTTAGCAACAAAACAACTTGCTTTTGAATTGAGTTGGAAAACATTACCTTTAGTCTTTGAGCCTGATGCAATCATAACACCATCCTTGTTGTTAATGATGCATTTGTCATTTTTGAACTCCAACTGATAACCTTTTACAAGTAACTGTCCAACACTAAGAAGGTTATGTTTCAAACCATCAACATAAAGAACATCATCAGTACTATTCTTTCCATCCAAGGTGATGGCTCCTCTACCAATGATGGGTTTAGGAGTGTTATCTCCAAATCTAACCATGCCACCATTGTATTTGTCCAAATGAAAAAATCTACCTTTATCACCTATCATGTGATGTGAACAACCACTATCTATAATCCAATCTATCCTTATATCAGTTTGGGAAATCAATGCTAGCTCTTGTTTCCCTTTCTCATCTTCATGATCTATCTTATTGTTCATTTTCTCTATGATAGCAATAAATCCAATTTCTTCTTCAGATGAATCATCTCTAAAACTCCATCTCCAGCATAGTAACATTCCTTAGAGTATTTTGGCTTGTAGTCATTTTTGAACTTTCTAGCTCTTAAGGGACATTTAGATGCAAAGTGACCAATCTTATTACATGAAAATCATTTAAATGGCAATTGACCTTCATATTTTCCTTTTCCTTTCTTTTCTCTTTTGGCAATCATAGAAATGAAATCAGCTAGTGTTTTCTCTTCATCATCATCATCAAAATTACTATAAGTGTTTGCATATTTCTTATCATGAATTTTTTCTTTGAAGGTTGTCTCACTTTTAGGTTCTATCTTCAATCTTGAAATCTCAAAAGCTGATATTTTGCTGATCTAGGTCTCTCTCTTGAAATTTTATGTAAGCTGCATGGTTTCATCAAGGATGTTGATTTTGTTTTCATATTCAAGGGTGAGAGTAGTCATCAATTTGTCCATGATGTCTTCTTCTGAGAGCTCTCCACCATTGTTCTTGATTCCAGCAACTGCTTCATTGATCCTTTGATTATAAGCTCTAATGTTTTCTTTAGGAAGCATATCTAATGCATTCTATCTTTTCTTCCATGTCTTTCTAGGTGCATCCTTTTCTATTTTATCTCCTTCAAATATGTCTTCTAGGTACTTCCATATTTTGTGGGCTATATCTACCTTCTTTATTTTTGAAAACTCACTATCAGATAGGGTGTTGATAAGGGCTTCTTTGGCTATTTAATTCTGATGAAATAATTCCTTTTTCTTATCAGTAGCATCATCTTTTGCAAGGTCTTCTAAGGTAGGAATCTTGATTGCTTTGATAGTTACATCAAAAACTTCAAAAGCAATGCACTGCAAATGAGTCACCATCTTGTTCTTCCAATCAAGATAATTCTCTCCATCAAACTTAGGACTTTATTTTCTAAAGAATTCCATATGATCAACCTCAAGCTATTAAAATTTCTCTCCAAGGCACTTAGCTCTGATACCAATCGTTAGGAATAGTCCCAAGAGATAACTAAGAGGGGGGGGGGGGGAATCAGTTATCTACAAGTTTCAATTCTTTATCCAATTAAGTATACTTAAACATAAATCATAAACACAATGAAAGAACACTTGAACATAATACCAGTATTTTGGTTAGGGGAAACCAAAATAGGTAAAAACCCCGGTGGGAATTGACACCAACTAATATTCTACACTAGTGTATTATGATCCTTGTTAGAAGATCCTTAACCCTATTAGGAGTTGCTTTATAATATATTTAGTATAGTAGACCTAGTTAAGGGTCAGACCCTGTTAGGAGTCTTTTACAATAGTCCTTATTAGGGGAGAGGATGCACTACCTGAGAGAACACTGCTCAAAGGGGCAAAGGCTACAACCTTCTGTTTAACAGATACACACTATATCTAGATCTTGGTGAACTGCACTTTGACCTGTTGTCTAGATTAGTTCCAATGTATAGGAAAAATACTTTACTTGGTCACATAGACCTTCTTTTGATGGCTCAACATGTTGCACTCTCTGCTCTACTCTTCCTGTCAACCATGAACCACACTTCAACAATCACAAATGACTGCCTATAAATATCTTTCCTCTAAATGATATAATCAAGTCAGCCTATTAGAACCACCTTGAAATCATATTAGAGAAATCATAATAATTCAGTCGGCTCTACTAAGCACGCAACACATTCTGGACCTGTCCAATAAGATAATTGTAGACACACGCTACACATTGTCGTGGCTCTACCAAATTAACTATATCTTTCTCCTCAAGTTGAATTACTTCATGCACTCTTAACAAAACATCACTAACTCTTCTCTAAGCTTAAATCCAAGGGTGCATACCAAAATGATAGGCACAACTCAAGAACCAATATAATCTCTGTCGACTCTTATGAATAAACACAAGAAATTGTTACTGGTGAATAATGACTGCATAACTTCACTTCTACTAATCATCAAACTTTGTGTCCATGAATATAACATCACTAACATGTCTTCAACATATATCCAAGTGTGCAAGGCTCCATGATAACTGTATGGTCAACCATACACAGAACACTGCCTGTTACTTTGTCAGGAACACTGTTGACACAAGCTACTATATAACTATCTATACTAATAGTTAACCTCTACGTCCATGATATCATGTGAATATCATGTCCATGCTACATATACTAAAATCTTATTGCATAAGTCTTCCACGCATGCTACTTACCATATGTTTTCATCAATGACAAATGTACAGTCAGTACTGGCCTGATGGCAAATCTCCAACATAACAATCTTCAACTAGATGCCCCACCCCATCTAAGAACACCCCTACTAGGGGCACCTCAACAAAAAACATGTATTTTTCTTAGCCAGGTGTCCCTTCCAATTCAAGACCACCCCAAATCATTCAACGGTCACCTCTAGCCAACCCTACTTACTCAACAATTCTTGATGGCTTTCTCAAGATAATGAAAAAAAATGGGTCCAAAGCTTCTTGTCCTATAGTGCCACATTACTATGTCTCAATACCTTAGTATGTCCCAAAACCTCAGCATGTCTTAGCACCTCAACATGTCCCTCCAACTTAGTATGTCCTAGCACCTCAACATGTCCCAACACCTCAGTGTGTCCCAACACCTCAGCATGTCCCACCACCTTAGAATATCCCACCACCTCAGTATGTCCTTGCACCTCAACATGACCCAACACCTCAGTATTTTCCACCACCTTGTGCTTGCAATTCATATAAACATGGGATACATAACCCCATACAATCAAGCGCCTCCCTATAATAGTGGGATCCCATTTGTTGACCCTAATGCAATATCCTCCACACTATCCCCCACTGAAATATGTTCTCAAAAGCTCCAAACCCTCCAACAATAGGTTTTTAATGTCCCTATTAGGGGATCACTTAAATTTTGGACTTATTCCTTAATTCTACAATTCCAAATTGTAAGTGACTTGTCTCTATCAGTAGCTTGCAAGAGAATCATCCCTATACTAAAAATATTTGTATTATATATGATAATTGTATACAAAATTAATATCCTTCATTCAATGAATTTAGACCATAGAAGATCAAAATACTTAGAAATGAGTTGATTTTATAGGTAAATTTTCACTTAGTTCAATGATTCTTATGATCTTGACAATATTAGATATGGAAGATTAGTATAGAATATCATATTATCTTGTAGTATGTTATTATAATTATGTTTCTATGCTAGTTCTAATCTTTAAAGATACGCAACAAAATGTATCGAGATATTGCTTGTGGTGATAGGATTATGGTCTCATATATTATACTTCAATTCATGTAATTTTTGTTATATTAATAACTCTATAGCGATATAGTTGCCATTCAGATAAGAGTTTATAACTTGCATAAAGTCTGATGTTGTTTCTAATGTATATGTTAGAAATAGGGAATACTGAGAGGGGGGGTGAATTAGTATTCTACAAACTTTTTCTTTTGCCCAATTATGGATATAACAAATTATCTTGATACATGCATAATAGAGTAACTTAAAGAACATGCATAACAGTAAAGAAAAATAACTCATAACACATTATTTATTCTCGAGGAAACCCTGGCTAAGGGAAAACCTCGATGGGGATGATACCCACAAAGATCCACTAATCAAAAGTATCATGTTAAGGATGTTGACCCTGTTAGGAGCCTATTACATATGTATAGTGTCTCAATCCTGATTAAGGGACTCTGGGCCTTGTTAGAAGCCTCAACCCTGCTAAGAGTTGGTATTATTGATTACAAATGATTACAAGATGAGCCCACTACCCAAACAATTAATGTACAATGATTACTGATTACAAAATAGGGAAAGGTACATAACCTTATACTACTTGCTTGTCTTTCACAACTTCACATCAATACCTTTTGCATATATGTTCACTATATCGTCTATTTCATTACACTACTTCGCATTCCATATGCCTTACATTTATACAGGTTATTAGGAATAATAACTTTTACAGTCGGCTTTACTAAACATAAAGCACTTTACAAAATACATTAGTATGTTCTGCCCAAGGTTTAACATCTAGGATGTCATCCCTTCATATGATTAAGACATTATTTTGATAAACAAAATAATCCCTTAACTCTTTACCAATTATGTCTTCTATTTTGTCCTGTCGGCTTTAACATTGTTCCTGTAATACTGCAATAACTTCTTCCATACATATCATATAGACTTGTATTCTTAGGTGACTCTTCAATATGCATCATAGTATCCATGTTCAAGTGCTCAAGTATTGAACTTACTTCAATCGATGTCACCAATCAAAACTATCTTCGGTTACACTGGGAAAATACTGCTTACACTAAGACAATTTTGCTCTGCGCTCTGTCATACTTTCTCTTTGTCATTTTTGTTTTTCACATAGATCATATGTTTCCATAATGACAACATCTAGATATCTAAGTCATCCAAATTTCCAACAATCTCCCCCTTTGTCATTGGTGGCAACATATGAGAAAATTGGCTAAGTCTCAAAACTCAAAAACTCAAAATTGTGGCCATAACAAAAAATATTATATCTTCATAATCCTTATGGCTCCATATATCTTATCTATGCTCCCCCTAGGAATATAATTATTTATCATATATATCAATTTTCTTCTATCACTCCCCCTTTGACAACAATGACAAAAAAAAGGGTGCCAAAACTGTGTTGACAAAATTGTTTACCTTGATTCAAATTTGCAGAGCTGGTAGGCTTGCAACACAATCTGCAAAGTTCACTTTTATGCTCTCCAATTATTTCTCCCATTCCTTCTTAATGGTGTCTGCAACACTGAGTAGTGCACATAGACCATAAGATGTGATCTCACATGCTTAGAGATTTGCAAAGCTAAACTTCTCATAAGATGTCTTTGATGAAAGACATTCTTCCAACTGTCCTTCAATGATATTTATCTTGATTGAAATTTTCTCTCTTAGAAGAGAGAATCTTTTCAATTTTGTATCGTATTCATCATTAAGAATCCTTATTTCATCATTTATCTTACTGATTCTTTTCTCTACATCTAGTATCTTTATATTAGGACTGGCTAACAGATTCACTTCTGTTTGAATTTCAGTCATCTTTTCTTTAATCTTCTCAGTCACTTCAAATACATGACTATCTAAATTTGTACATTGTATATACAAGGCTTTTCCTCTATCCAAATTCATTCTCAAGTCTTTTATATAGACATCCAAATTACTGATATCATTTCTGATATTTTGACTTATATCAAGAAACATTTTGTCCTCATAGGCTACCTGAGCCTTCACTATAGCAATGTCTAACAAATTAGTAAATTCATTGTCAAATGTCTTCATCAATTCTCTGGCTTTAGTATGTGGATCTACTTCTGTTACTTGATTAGTCACAACACTCTGCAACTTTACTGTTACTTCTTGCAGTAATCCTTCAAGGATTTTTCCCTTCTTTTTCTTTCCAATTATCTTGTTCAGAGATGATATCAACTCCATTTGATCATCATCATCAACTTCTTTTCCAATATTAGCAAATAGTGATTCAATATGTGGCTTCTTTGCTACAATATCAGGGGTATGACTGATTTCCACTTTGCTAGGTGTTTATTTATGTCCTTCACTCACTATGTTCACTTCAATTTATGTTTGTGTCTCTTCTTCTTTCCTTATTTCTTTCCTTTCCTCTTCAATTGACCTATCCTGCTCTTCAAAAGCTGAATTGTCAATAATGTTCTCTAGGTGGCTAAAAGGATTATCATCAATGTTTAGTGTAATATTCATTCCTTCCACATTCATTGATTCATCTTCAATGTTAATTGAAGGTAGTGGATAGGGACTCTTATGATGCTCAGCTTCCATAGCTTGTTCTACTACACTAGACTACTTTCCAACACTTGATGTCATTACTTTTACAACTTCCTACTTAGTTTCCTTATTTATTTCCTCATAATTGCCTCCCATTATTTGAATTATTCTCCTCTTTGTCCTTAGAAGTGTACCAAGTTCTTCAATGATTTCTTTAAAGTGGTATTCATTTCTAATGTCATAGAGCTTCCTTACAAAGTTCTCTCTCATTTTGTTATCTTCTTCAGCTGCTCTCTTCTTTCTATTTACCAGCTTCTCAAATAGATCATCAGGGATCTTTCCTTGAATTGTATCAAATTTCTTGTCACCTAGGATCATATGCCTCACAACTACATTTTCCAAGTTTAATCTCTTAGAATAGTTATAGAGATCATAACACTTGTTAATCTTTGAAAAATCTCCATCATTAATGATTTGATCATTTACTTTCTCAATCTTAGGCTTCCATTTCTTCTTCTTCACTTCTGTGTCCTCATCAGCTTTTATCTTTGCTATTTTCCTCTTAACTGGGGCAACTATTGTCTTCTGTCACTTACCTGGTCTAGTAGCTATTTCTTTTACTCTTTTCCCTAGTGGAGTGGAGGAGGATATTATAGACTTCCTAATTTCTTGTTCCTTCTCAACTTTCTCCACTTTTACCACATGCTGAAAATTTCTAGTCTCAACTACTGATAGGGGTGGAACATACAAAAATTCCTTTTGTCCAATATCTCTAAGTGCTACTATTGTATTCTTTGCAATTAGAAATTCTTGTTCTGTCATACCTGTATCCTTTAGAATTTTCTTTATAGTACTTTCTACTCTCTTCTTGGATTGTTTTTTCTTCTTGAATAGACTTTGCAGAGTTGAAGTTCTCCTCATAAGTCCCAAATCTATTTTTGTTTACATCCAACTTACATTTTAGCAATCTACTCACATATTCTTCTGCCTCAACTTTAGAAATTTCATAGCCAAGAGGGTCTATGAATTCTATTCTAGGTTCAATTACTTCAATGTAGGTAAAGTCAGTGTCAACCATAAAGCATACTTCATTCTTATATTTCTCAACAATAGACTGTGGAATCTTGATCTGTTCTTCATCAAGTTCAAAAATATTTTGATTACCAAAGTTGCATTTTCATTGAATTTGTCTATAGGCTATCTCCTATATACTCTATTGATTCTTTCCATTGTGGTCTTTCCATCATTCCAATCTTCACTAATAGTGTAAGGGAATCTTCTCAACATATGGAAAAACATATATGTGGTCAAGGATGAGAATCTAAACTGGGAATTCTTAGTCTTCTTAATCTTTTCTAGGTTCTCAAATAACTAAATTCTCAAAATTTCACACATATCCACTTGCACTTTATCAACACACATTAAATAAGTTGCATGAATCATACTAGATGTCATATCATCTTCTCTATAATTAGCACAAAACTTATATTTTAAGATCTTGCATAAGTATCTAACATCATCTTGCTGAATCTTACTAATCACTATTCCTCTACCATTGTAGGATGACTTAGTATTATCCAGTACTATTTTTCTCATGTTCTTCTCACTTAATGGTATAACTCCAGATTTAGAAAAACTAGTTATATCATGAATTAGGTCTATTGTTATATCAATCACTCTGTCATCTAACCAAAACTTCCCATTATGAATTTTGCTCAAAATTATCTTGGTGCATTCATCATCATCAAATTCATATTGTAGTGAATACCTTATAATTTCGTTGTCCTTCAAATGCTCAAACCCTACTTTCAATGAAATATCTTGATTGTAAAGCTTCTCATACTCTTTAGTAAAATCTTTATCACCGAGGGTTTCAAGTTTACATCCCAAATAGCTTCTAACATTCTCTAAATGTAAAAATCCATCTGGTACAGATGACAATGCTAATTTAGGGTTTTCTTCCAAGTGTTCTACTAGTTCCCTTTTAATCTTAGGTCTGATTTTATCTCTTATACTATGAACCAATGAAACATCCATATCTTCAACAAATTTTCTAACTAACTGATAGATTTTCTTAGTAAAATACCTTAATTCCACAATTTAGGGCTTTGCATAGATTCAGCATGAAGTTCTTTCACCAAATCCTTGCAAACTGCTCTTAATCACTACTGCTTGATCTCCTTAGCACTTGTATTCACTTTAATGATCAAACAATACCAATCACAATCTTTTAACCTTTCAATCTCACAAGATTCTGACATCACATTCAATTCTTTTGCCCCTTCTTTCCAAAAAGTTGTTCCTACTTTCCTGCAAAACTTAAAACTTCTTGCGAACTCGCATAACTTCATATTATCTCATGTGCTCTTAACCATAGCATCATTACATCATAAAATACCTTGCATTAACTGTGCAAGACTCAATTCATCCTATGCTAACTTCTACACTATCCTAAGTTCCTATTCTACTGCATTTTGTTTTATGAATTAAGTACTTTGAGATGGGTTAGGAAGAGATTCACTCTTACCATTTAATACTTCACCTTTCTAATTACTTTCAGTGCTAAATGTGTCTCCTTGATTTGTGGCTTTAACAAACTTCACTTCTTCTGAATTACTACAACAACTTCTTTGACTGTTTCTTGCATTCTCATTTCTCCTTGTATGATTTATAGGATTAGGGTTTCTCATATTGTTCATTCTATAAAACCTTGTTGTATGACCAAATTTGTTGCATATCTGACAAACTACTCTATTGTTTCCATATCTCGGTCCAGTTTGGTTGATTTGTGATTTGCAATTTCTGGCAATGTGTCCAACCTTGTTGCATCTATAACATACTACTACATTTCTTTTGTTCATATCTTCAGTAGGTTTCTTATCTGCATGGTTAGTAGCTCTAAACATTCTACTATTATTATTATTATTATTATTATTATTAAATTTAGGTTTCCTACATTCAATAGCTCTATTTCCAAAACCATGACAATTATAACAATAACAATTAAGAGGTTTAAATTGCTTACGTGTACAATCTTTCTTCATATCACCAAAATTATTACATGCAAAACATCTACCTTTAAATTCTTTCTACATACCTTTAGGTGATTCTTCCTGTTTAGGTGGTTCTTCTTCTTTATGTGTTTCTTCAGATTTGTCAGCCTCATCAGATTTCTTTTCTTCTATGTTTTCAGAAACTTTCAGATCCGGTTCCTTTCTTTCTTCACTTACCTTAGATGAGTTAAATCCAAGACCGGTTTTATCATAGAATGGCTTTTGATAAGACATTTGTTCATCAATCTTCTCACTAGTAGAATATAGTTTCTCAAGTTGTTTCGTAGATTGAGTTAGTTCACCTTTCACAATTGCATTGTGCTTTTCAAGTTCAGCATACTGCAATTTGGTTTTCTCAAGTTCAGATGTCACTTTACAAAGTTTAGATTTCAGATCTTCTTTCTTAGATTTCATATTTTCATTCTCAGATTTTAGATTTGCTTCATTCTTGTTGTTTCCATCTTTCAAACTCAATTTCAAATTTACTTTCTTTAATTCATGTTTAAGGATCTCATTTTCTTTTTCCAGATCATTATCACAATCTTCAATTTGAATTGTAGATTCCTTTTCTGATTTCAGTTCTTCCAACTTCTTTTTTAGCTTCTCAATGAGGTTCTTTGCATCATCATATTTTCCTTCCAGATTATCTCTTTCTTCAGTAAGTATATCAATATGTTCAAGAGCTTCTTCAAGATTCTTCTGTAGCTGATCCATATCCACAGAGATCTTATTCAAGCTACTAGGCTTTTTCTGAATGATTCTTTTCTGAGTAACTATGCCCTGATACCAATTGTTAGAAATAGGGAATACTGAGAGGGGGGGTGAATCAGTATTCTACAAACTTTTTCTTTTTCCCAATTATGGATATAACAGATCATCTTGATACATGCATAATAGAGTAAACTAAAGAACATTCATAACAGTAAAGTAAAAGAACTCATAACACATTATTTGTTCTCGAGGAAACCCTGGCTAAGGGAAAACCTCGGTGGGGATGATATCCACAAAGATCCACTAATCAAAAGTATCATGTTAAGGATGTTGACCCTATTAGGAGCCTATTACATATGTATAGTGTCTCAGTCCTGATTGGGGACTCTAGACCTTGTTAGAAGCCTCAACCCTACTAAGAGTTGGTAGTATTGATTACAAATGATTACAAGATGATCCCACTACCCAAACAAGTAATGTACAATGATTACTGATTAAAAAATAGGGCAAGGTACATAACCTTATACTTCTTTCTTATCTTTCACAACTTCGCATCAATACCTTTCACATATATGTTTTCTATATCATCTATTTCATTACACTACTTCGCATTCCATATGCCTTACATTTATACAAGTTATTAGGAATAATAACTTTTACAGTCGGCTTTACTAAACATAAAGCACTTTACAAAATACATTAGTATGCATTTCCCATTAAGGGTTAACATCTAGGATTTCATCCCTTCATATGATTAAGACATTATTTTGATAAACAAAATAATCCCTTAACTCTTTACCAATTATGTCTTCTATTCTCTCATGTTGGCTTTAACACTATTCCTATAATACTGCAATAACTTCTTTTGTACATGCTGTATAGACTTGTGCTCTTAGGTGAGTCTTCAATATGCATCATAGTATCCATGTTCAAGTGCACAAGCATTGAACTTACTTCAATCAATGTCACCAATCAAAACTATCTCCGATTACACTGGGAAAATACTACTTACACTTAGAAAAATTTTCTCTACGCTCTATCATACTTGCTCTCTGTCATCTATTTTCTTCACATAGATCATATGTTTCCATAATGACAACATCTAGATATCTAACTCAGCCAAATTGCCACCAGTATACCCTTTTTCCTCCTGATATAAAGTATTGTCCCTAATCTTCCTTTTACTTCCCTTCCTAATAATGTATAGTTGGTACTCTCATATTTGTGGAAGGAGCGATTCCCAGTTGGTACATATAACAAGTTGAAAATGAAGAGGTTTGGGCCATGTAAGATACTAAAGAAGCATGATTCTAGAAATGCCTATGAGGTCGAGTTGCCTATGTAGAGCTGAATATTTCACCAGTATTTAACATTTCAGATCTGACAGAGTATCATGAAGGGGGTGTTTAAGATTCATCATGGCTAAAAAAGGAGGAGGTTAACCATCTTGGTTTCCCTCTTCACCCGTGATTCATGACAGGATCACTTCTCAAATTACCCCAGGTGTCTAATGCAGGAGCATCCTGGGTGTAAGAGCAATCTTGCATCACCCAAAAATATTTCTGGTTTCTTTTCAATAAGGGCTATCTTGTGCAAAGTTGTTATTTATCAAAATTAACTATTTTTAGTAAGTTTTCTGTTAGAGCTCAAAACGGTCTATTTTCTTCCCTAGAGGTTCATTTTGGTCCTATCACCCTAGTAGTAAAGTTTCATTGTCAGATCAAGTCTAGTTTTGAAGATATTACAAATTTTTGATTTTGGCAGCAGGGTACAAAAACTTTGAACTCAGTTTTGAAGGCTATAGAGGCCCCATATGAGGTTGAAAATTTGGCTGAATGAATCTTGCTTGATTTAAGTGTTGTAGAGCACTTCACGCCCTTTCTGAAATGGGGTCATAATAGTCAATCGGGTCAACTGATGATGACTTATGGTCTCCGAAAGTTGGGCCACCTGAAATATCAGAAAATAAATTTCCTTCAAAATTTTTGTTTGGCTTTCAAAAGTTGTTTTGAGCCGACTATGATGTAATAAAATGAAAAATAAAATAATTCTAAGTTTGGTCAGCCTTAAAGGCTAAATTTCTAGAACCTTCCCAGGCGGTGGAAAATTGCCTATATAAGGAAGGCCCGTAGTGTTGTTTAGGGTAGTTGGGAGCAGTTCTGGGTAGTTCTGGGTAATGATCTGAGGCTTTGTACTACATAATATTATAAGGAAAATACCCATGTGGCTTTGCATATTGTAATTCTAAAATTTGTAATTCCACATTTATGGAGATAATAAGAAGCACATTTTATGTTCTTGCAATTTGTTGTTGTTTCTCTGTTTCTGTTATGTGTTTGTGGTATTAAGGGGAGCACCCTTCATCAAGTGGTATCAGAGTAGGATTTCTTGAGTGTGTAGATAGATCACCGACTGTGAGGTAGTTTACACCAGGACCGTGGTTAGGGTTTCAGTGAGCAGCGCAAAAATGCCTCCATGAAGGGAACGTGGTGGAAGAGCTGGTGGTATGACACCTGAGGTTAGAGCACTCCAAAGACAAGTGAGAGCATTGCAAGAAAGGATTCACAAAGGAATGAATCTTAATGTTAGAGATGAAAGCGAGGATGAAGCCAAAGAAGAAGGAACTTTTGATCAAGAAGGAGAAGGAAACATTATGAACCAGGAGGAAGAAAGACTTTTTTGGACCATTTCCAAGATCGGGAAAAGACCTAAGATTGAGGTTCCTTTATTTTTAGGAAATCTTAACCTGGAGGAGTTGATCAACTGGATCAATGAATTAGAAGAATATTTTGAGTATGAAGACATTGAGGATGCCTATGAGGTCGAGTTGCATATGTAGAGCTGAATATTTCACCAGTATTTAACATTTCAGATTTGACAGAGTATCATGAAGGGGGTGTTTAAGATTCATCATGGCTAAAAAAGGAGTTAACCATCTTGGTTTCCCTCTTCACACCTGAGTCATGACAAGATCACTTCTCAAATTACCCTGAGTGTCTGATGTAGGAGCATCCTGGGTGTAAGTGCAATCTTGCATCACCCAAAAATATTTCTAGTTTCTTTTCAATAAGGGCTATCTTGTGATAAGTTGCTATTTATCAAAATTTACTATTTTTAGTAAATTTTCTATTAGAGCTCAAAACAGTCCATTTTCTTCCCTAGAGGTTCATTTTGGTCCTATCACCCTAGTAGTAAAGTTTCATTGTCAGATCAAGTCTAGTTTTGAAGATATTGAAAATTTTCAGTTTTGGCAGCAGGGTACAAAAACTTTGAACTTAGTTTTGAAGGCTATAGAGGCCCCATATGAGGTTAAAAATTTGGTTGAATGAATCTTGCTTTATTTAAATGTTGTAGAGAACTTCATGCCCTTTCCGAAATGGGGTTATAATAGTCAATCGGGTCAACTAGTGATGACTTATGGTCTCCGGAAGTTGGGCCACCTAAAATATCAGAAAATAAATTTCCTTCAAAATTTTTGTTTGGATTTCAAAATTTGTTTTGAGCTGACTATGATGTAATACAATGAAAAATAAAATAATTCTAAGTTTGGTCAGCCTTAGAGGCTAAATTTCTAGAACCTTCCCAAGTGGTGGAAAATTGCCTATATAAGGAAGGCCCGTAGTGTTGTTTAGGGCAGTTGGGAGCAATTCTGGGTAGTTCTGGGTAATGATCTGAGGCTTTGTACTACATAATATTATAAGGAAAATACCCATGTGGCTTTGCATATTGTAATTCTAAAATTTGTAATTCCACATTTGTGGAGATAATAAGAAGCCCATTTTATGTTCTTGCAATTTGTTGTTGTTTCTCTGTTTCTGTTATGTGTTTGTGGTATCAAGGGGAGCACCCTTCATCAAGTGGTATCAGAGCAGGAGTTCTTGAGTGTGTAGATAGATCACCAACTGTGAGGTAGTTTACACCAAGACCATGGTTAGGGTTTCAGTGAGCAACGTGAAAATGCCTCCATGAAGGGAACATGGTGGAAGAGCTGGTGGTCTGACACCTGAGGTTAGAGTGCTCCAGAGACAAGTGAGAGCATTGCAAGAAGAGATTCACAAAGGAATGAATCTTAATGTCAGAGATGAAAGCGAGGATGAAGCCAAAGAAGAAGGTACTTATGATCAAGAAGGAGAAGGAAATATTATGAACCAGGAGGAAGAAAGACTTTTTTGGACCATTTCCAAGATCGGGAAAAGACCTAAGATTGAGGTTCCTTTATTTTTAGGAAATCTTAACCTAGAGGAGTTGATCAACTGGATCAATGAATTAGAAGAATATTTTGAGTATGAAGACATCGAGGATCCTGATCGGGTCAAGTTTGTGAAGGCCAGACTAAAGGGTCATGAGAAGATATGGTGGCAAGAGATTCAATTGGAGTGAAATTGAAGAGGAAAAGATAAAATCACAAGATGGGATCAGATGGTGGATACATTGAAGTGACAGTTCATTCCTGTTGATTATGAGCTTGATCTATTGAAGAAAATGCAAAGTTTGAAGCAAGCAGGGAAATCTGTTAAGGAGTATACAGATGAGTTTATCAAATCCTCATCAAAATAGGCCATGTGGAAGTTGATAAGGAGAAAGTTTCTTGTTACCTTAATGGGTTGAGGCCGAGCATTCAAGAGAAGTTGAATCTGGTTTGAATGAAAAGTATTGAAGAGGCATACCAATTTTCCCTAAAAGTAGAGGAAAAGTTGAATAAGAAGTTTGAGAGTGGACAAAATGAAAGAGGTCATGGTGGAAGATCTAGTGGATGGTCATATGGAGGCCAAAATGAAGATCCAAAAAAGAAGGATGAGGCCAGTAGTAGTCAAAATCAAAGGGGAAGCAATTTCAATTATTTCCATGATCAAAATAATAAAGATCAAAGAGGAAGAGGAAGAGGAAGAGGAGGCTTCCATGGAACATGTTTTCACTGTGGAGAAGAAGGTCATAGGGCATATGAATGTCCTCAACACCAAGGAAGGACAAATAGGAGAACTAAAGGACAAGATAGAGTTGCACATGTAGATGAAGATGCTAGATCACATTTTGAAGATGCTAAAAGAGCAGAAATGCTAATTAACAAAAGATTCCTACTGAGTGGTGAAAATGAACCTGAGCAAAGGAGGAGCCTATTTCACACTAGGTGCAAGTGTGAGGGTAAGTGTTGTGATGTGATTATTGATAAAGGAAGCATTGACAATCTAGTGTCAAAAGAGATGGTCATAAAATTGAAGCTCAAGAGATAGAGACACCCACATCCATATCAAATCTCCCAGGTGCAGGATGACCACAAGGTCATGGTCAATGAACAATGCCTAGTGGAGTTCAAGATTGGCAGATACCATGATGAGGTATTGTGTGATATCATATCTATGGATGTATGTCATATGTTGTTGGGTAGACCATGGCAGTTTGATAGATGTGTTGTACATGATGGTCATGCGAATACCTATTCCCTCACGAAGGATGGAGTGTGACATAAGCTAAAGTCATTGAAGGAAACAAAAGAAAAGGTATGTGGTAATGCAAGAATAACTTTTGTTGATGGAAGAAATTTCCTAGATGGAATGAGGCATGAGAATATGTGTTTTTCTTTAATCTCGAAAGCTAGTAAAGAGGAAGTAGAAGATGTACCTATAGAAGTTGTAGATTTGTTGAATGAGTTTTAGGATATTGTATTTGATAATGTTCCTGATGGATTACCACCAGTGAGGAAAATCAGTCATCAGATGGACTTGATTCCAGGAGCCAGTTTACCAAACAAGGCAGCACATAGAATGACACCAGTAGAAAGTGAAAAGTTGAACAAACAAGTACATGAGTTGTTACAGAAAGGGTTGATTCAGGAGAGCCTAAGTCTATGTGCCGTACTAGAAATATTAGCACCAAAGAAGAATGGAGAATGGAGGATGTGTACAGATTCCAGGGCTATAAACAAGATCATAATCAAGTATAGGTTTCCATTGCCACAGATGGATGATATTATGGACTATTTGAGTGGAGCTACATATTTCTCAAAGATAGATCTAAAGAGTGGATATCACCATATTTAGATTAGAGAAGGAGATGAATGGAAGACTACTTTCAAGACAAAGGAAGGACTGTATGAGTGGTTGGTCATGCCTTTTGGGCTAACCAATGCACCAAGCACTTTCATGCAGCTCATGAATGAGGTTCTGAAAGAATTTCTGGCTAAGTTTGTCATTGTTTACCTAGATGATATTTTGATCTTCAGTAAGACATTAGAGGAACATATGATGCATATTCATATGGTTTTTGAGAAGCTGAGGGAAGAGAAACTATTGATTAATTTGAAGAAGTGTAGTTTTGTGAAGAAAAAGTTAGTGTATCTGGGATTTGTAGTTTCAGGAGAAGGTCTAAAAATGGACCTAGAGAAAGTGCAGGCTATCTTTGAATGGCCTACTCCAAGGAGTGCAATTGAGGTAAGATCTTTTCATGGTTTGGCTAGCTTTTACAGAAATTTTATAAAAAAATTTAGCAGTATTTGTGGACCCTTGACTGAAATAATGAGAGGGGATAGAAAAGAGTTCAAGTGGACTAATGGAGCAGATAAGTGTTTTAAACTATTGAAACAGAAAGTTACAGAACAACTTGTTTTAGCACTTCCAGATTTTAATAAGGTGTTTCAAGTAGACTATGATGCTAGTGGTACTACAATAGGAGTTGTTATGAGTCAAGAAGGTAAACTTGTTACTTATTTTAGTGAGAAGTTAAATGATGCCAAGAGAAAATATTATGTTTATGATTAGGAATTTTATGCTATAGTTCAGGCATTGAAGAAGTGGAGACACTATTTTCTTCCTAAGGAGTTTATTTTATGTACTAATCATCAAGCTTTGCAATATTTGAATAGTCAAGGAAAGTTGAATCAGAGGTATTTGAAATGGGTTGAGTTTTTGCAGAGTTATACATTTGTTTTGAAACACAGGAGTGGAAAGTCTAATAGGGTTGCAGATGCTCTTAGTAGAAGGAAACTATTTCTAATAGAGATGCAGATTGAGATGGTTGGGTTCAAGGAACTCAAGAATTTGTATCTAGAGGATCCTAATTTTGGAGAAGCTTGGAAAGCTTCTAAAGAACCTATTACTCTAGACAGAACAAAGTGGTTGGATTTCATCATTTAGGATGATATGCTATTCATAGGGAGTCAATTGTGCATTCCACAAAGTTCTATGAGGGAGAATCTCATCAAGGAGAAGCATAGCGAAGGATTGGCTGGACATTTTGGTCACAATAAAACCCTTGCTTTGGTTAGCGAGAATTATTATTGGCCACAGTTGCAGCAAGATGTCAAGAAGTTTGTACAGAGTTATAGAGTATGTCGGATGGAAAAGGGAGTAAAGCAGAATACAATGTTTTATCAGCCATTTCCTATACCAGACAAGCCTTGGAAGGATATCAGTATGGAATTTTTTCTTGGTTTGCTGAGGACTCAACGGGGACATGATTCAATTTTTGTTGTGGTTGACAGATTTTGAAAGATGGCACATTCCATTCCCTGCAAGAAGACTAATGATGTTGTTTATGTAGCTGAATTATTTTTCAAGAAAGTGGTGAGACTACATGGTTTGCCAAAGAGCATAGTTTCAGATCGAGACACTAAGTTTGTTGGATATTTCTGGTGCACATTGTGGAAGAAGTTGAAGACAAATTTGAAGTTCAGTTCATCGCATCATCTACAGACTGATGGACAGACAGAGGTGGTGAATAGGAGTTTGGGGAATTTGTTGAGATGTTTGGTTGGAGATAAGACAACATGATGGGATTTGATTTTACCACAGGAAGAATTTTCATACAATAATTCTATTAACAGGAGCACTAGTAGATCACCATTCTAGATTATATATGGAAGTAGTCCCATAAATGCATCTAAATTGAGAAAGATAGATAAAGGAGAAATAAGTAGTGCTGAAGCTGAGGATTTTGCAGAACATTTGAAGAACATCCATGAGGAGGTGAGGAAGCACATTACCAAGATGAATGCATAGTATAAGGCTAAGGCAGATGAGAAAAGGAGGCATAAGGAATTTCAGGTTGGAGATAAAGTCATGGTTCATTTGTGAAAGGAGCGATTTCCAGTTGGTACATATAACAAGTTGAAAATGAAGAAGTTTGGACATGATTCTGGAAATACCTATGAGGTCAAGTTGCCTACAGTGCTGAATATTTCACTAGTATTTAACATTTCAGATTTGATAGAGTATCATGAAGGGGGTGTTGAAGATTCATCATGGCTAACAAAGGAGGAGGTTAACCATCTTGGTTTCCCTCTTCACACCTGGGTCATGACAGGGTCACTTCTCAAATTACCCCAGGTGTCTGATGCAGGAGCATCCTGGGTGTAAGAGCAATCTTGCATCACCCAAAAATATTTTTGGTTTCTTTTCAATAAGGGCTATCTTGTGATGAGTTGTTATTTATGTAAATTTACTATTTTTAGTAAGTTTTATGTTAGAGCTCATAATGGTCTATTTTCTTCCCTGGAGGTTCATTTTGGTCCTATCAGCCTGCTAGTAAAGTTTCATTGTTAGATCAAGTCTAGTTTTGAAGATATTGAAAATTTTTGGTTTTGGCAACAGGGTATAGAAGCTTTGAACTCAGTTTTGAAGGCTTTAGAGGCCCCGAATGAGGTTGAAACTTTGACTAAATGAAGCTTGCTTAATTTAGATGTTGTAGAGCACTTTGTGCCCTTTTCGAAATGGGGTCATAATAGTCAATCAGGTCAACTGGTGATGACGTATGGTCTCCAGAAGTTGGGCCACCTGAAATGGCAGAAAATAAATTTCCTTCAAAATTTTTGTTTGGGTTTCAAAAGTTGTTTTGAGCTGACTATGATGTAATAAAATGAAAAATAAAATAATTCTAAGTTTGGTCGGCCTTAGAGGCTAAATTTTTGGAACCTTCCCAGGTGGTGGAAAATTGCCTATATAAGGAAGGCCCATAGTGTTGTCTAGGGCAGTTACGAGTAGTTTTGGGTAGTTCTGGGCAATGATATGAGGCTTTGTCCTACAAAATATTGTAAGGGAAAATGCCCATGTGGCTTTGCATATTGTCATTCTAAAATTTGTAATTCCACATTTGTGGAGATAATAAGAAGCCCATTTTTTGTTCTTGCAATTTGTTGTTGTTTCTTTGTTTCTATTATGTGTTTGTGGTATTAAGGGGAGCACCCTTCATCACAAACCCCCCATCCAAACAACAAAAACCATTTTTCTTGCAAGTACAGGTATAGGACAGTGAATTGCAGTTCAGATCTAGATACCCTTTTCAGTGAACTTTTGAGATCTGTGAACAAAATTTTCATCGAAGCTGTTTCAGGTCAAGGTCGACCTTCAATGGGGGGTAAGATTGTGCCCCGGGGTAAGATTGTACCCCGCTATTTGGGTCAAGGTCGACCTCCCTCAGAATTGAAAAAGTTTTCTAGGTTTTTTTTGTCTCGGCATTTCCATTGGAGTAGGTTGCAGAATCTCCCAAATTGAACACAGACATCAAAAATCAGCATTTTCTAGATTTTTCCTATTTTGATGTTAGTGTTTTTTTTCAATTCAATTAAGATTTCAAGCACATAGTTTCTATAGAAAATTATAATATTTTCTCCTTTCTTCATATTCTCCATAGTTTGATTCATTTGTGTATTGATCACTTCTTTGTGATTAATCAATTTGGATCTCTCCTTTTGGGAATTTGGATTAGGGATAGATCCTATATTCCTCCATCTACATTTTCCAACCATCCTCATATAGATATAAAAATATTTTATAATAGGATAAAGATAGATCCAACATATTCTTATCTCCTTACATTTTTGGTGAACCCGACATGCTTTTCTTTTGTTGAATTAGATGCCCTATTGTTCTTATGGTGTTAGATTTCCCTTTATATTATCTTTTTGGTGCTAGATTTTCCTTTTATGTTAAATCTTGCATGCTTATAAAATTAGATTTCTTGCATTTATATTTCAAAAATACAAAAAAAAATTACAAAATCTCTTTAAAATATAAAAATATTCATTTGTTCATGTTTTATGTTTTCTTAGTTTAGTTCATTTGCATTGCATTGGTATATGAGCTTTACTACCTCTAGTCCTACTTATAATATTCCAGTTAGATGAAGTCGTAGACTTATGGGTGCCTTTGATCATCAGTCTTCCTCTCCTTTCCTTAGGATCCCGAATGACAATTTGATTATTCATGATTCCAATCCTATTATGGAGCAAAACTCTTCTCACTCATCTCATGATGAGGATGATGCTTTAAGAGTTCCTCCTGAACAAGTCCAAAAACTTTCAATTAAACTTGATAAAATGGGTAATTGTCTTATTCAAGAAAACCATAATCAATATTCTATTCAAGCTTTCGAGGCTCTTAAGAAAGTTCTTCATGATAGTGATCAAGGTGTTCATCCCTTGCGTGGTATTACTCATCTTGTGCATTCAAATGTTAAACCTTTAGCTCAAGAAGTTCAATATTTAGGGTTGATTCCTCTGGTTACTAGTGTCGAACCTTCTTCTATTCCTTTATCTAGTATTCCTACCTATACTCCTTCTTTGGTGACTATGACGGTTTCCTCTGTTCCTATGAGTGTTCCTCTTGTGTCCCTTCCTACATCACAACTTTCTTACCATAATGTTCCTTTTACTTATTCCAATCTTCTTCCAACTGTGGTTCCAAGTGTTCCTCCAGTTGTGTCTTCCATTCCTACAACTTCATACACTTTACCTAGTGTTTCTAATGTTACTATTCCTCCTATTTCTTCTAATGATTCAACAATCATCAGTTTGGCTCAAATTGTGTCATCTTTACAAATACAACTTGCTTCTTTAACTCAAAACAAGTTTAGCATTCCTACATGTGACATGGGAAGTCCTTTGTCCCTAGACATCATTCGTACTCCCATTCCTTAGCAAGTTGATATGACTCGTCTTGAGAATTACAACGGAAAAGGAGACCCTGTTCATCATGTTAAAACATTTCAAATCCTTTGTAGTGATTATGCTCATGACCATAGGATTTTAGCCAAGTTGTTTGCTAGAAATTTTTGTGACAAGGCCTTACAATGGTATTTTTCCCTGCCTCCTTATTCTATTGACTCATTTCCAAAACTTGCTAACACTTTTATTCAAAAATTTCAAAATAACATTGGCCAGCAAGTGTCTTTGACTGATTTGATGCATTGTAAACAAAGTGCTACGGAAAAATTGATTGAATTTAATGGTAGATTTAAGCATTTACATGCTCATATTTCCTATCATGTTCCTGATATTGATATTCAATGTATGTTTTTTTCAAATTTGTAAAAGGATATTAGAGATAAGATTTTGCTTACTGAATTTACCTCTTTTCAACAACTTTGTGCAACACTTCATCATTATCAATTACAAGTGAGTCAATTTGAGAGAAACACTCCAATGGCTCTTGTTCTAGTTGATAAGAGTGATGGTGCTCCTACTCCAAACTAATTTCAAAAATTCAACAACTATGTCAAGACAAACAAGTGAATGTAGTTGCTGATCAAGTTGTTGTTGCATCTCACAATGCCACTTTTGAATCCACTACTTTTCGATTAAATCGTATGTTTACTCCTCTTTTTGAATCTTTGCATTCTATTATGAATAGGTTGTTAACTGCTAATATGATTACTTTACCTCCTATTCGACCTCTTTTACCTGCTACAATAGCATCCAAATCCTTTGATCCTAAATCTTTTTGTCAATATTATCATTAGAATGGTCATGATACTAAGAAATTTTATTCTTTAAAACATAAGGTTCAAGACTTAATCGACTCTAATACCTTATCTATTGATAATCTTGATGGTAGTGGGAACAAATTTGTCTCTCCTCCTAATCAAAATCTTTAAATCTATATGAATCCTTTACCTACACATGATACTAATACCATTTGTCAGCCATCTTCTATGTATATTGTGTATGATTCAAAGATGGATGATCTTAATCACATTTTTAATCAAGTGGAGCATGTTTTTCAATCTGTATCTCCACCTCAGCCTCAACCTTGGCTTCAATCTCAAGTTCCATCTCAACCTCAACCAAAACTGCAGCCTAAATTGAAAACTCAACCTAAACCTCGATAGCAACCTAAGAATAAAAGACCTCGGGAACTTTTGATTACCTTTGATGATTCTGAGACTATTAAGGCTCCTGATGGTCCCATTTACATTTATGCTAGGATTTCTCAAATACCTACTCATGGTTGTCTTGTTGATCCTACATCCTTAGTCAATGTTATTACTGAAGAAAATAATTTTTATGAAAAAGTTTCAATGTGATCCGCATGATACATATGATGTGTGGATTCAAACTTGTAATGGTTTTCTATATCCATCATTTGGTTCTATTAACTTACAAGTTGAACTTTGTGGTAAAATTGTGAACACTACCTTTGTTGTTGTTCCTACTTCTGATCAGTTTCAAGTTAAGCTTGGTTTACTGTGGTTAAATGCCATGCATGCTATTGCTTCTCCTATCCATAAGTGTCTTAAATTCATTCATGATGAAGAAGTGAAGATGATTAATCATAGTTTATATCAACCTTCTATGCCCAGGGATTGTGCTACTCTTGACTTCTTTTGGCCCTCATTACCTAATTCATGTCCTTCTCAACCTGATAATCTTTTCTGCTCATATCAAGCCTATAAGCATCGTAAGATTCTCAAATTAAGTATACCTCCTATGGATCTTAATTGTTGTCTTTTTCCTACACCTTCCATACCTCCTTTATCCATGACTTCTACATCTATTAATCAATCTCCTAGTATTGCTTGTCAGTCTACTGATAATCCTCCTATAGAACCTGTGAAGGATCTAGTAATTTCTCCTCCTAGTTCTCAACATATTTCAAGTAAGAAAAAATGTAATTGATTTGCTAATGAACATTGTAAGAAGCATTGTGCTCAAGCTAAATCTCATAATTCTATTCTTATAAATTCTTTACCTTCTTTTGATAAGCCTATGCATGATGTGTTAGAAGAAGTTGTTTCTAATAATAATGTTAAAATGCAAAATTATGATGATCCTATTCATATCTTAGATCCTATTTTGATTAATCTAGATGAAGAAGATACTCTTGATGATGTTAATGATGAATATGAGACTATTGACATTGATATTGATTTACCTAATATGCCTTCATCACAATAAAAAACATTATGATTCTCAAGAGGATCCTTGTTTGGAACTGGCTATCATTCCTATTGTTTTGGATATAGTCCCTCTTGCGAGTTACCCACCTTCCCTAAATGATATAGAATGAGATGGGGAGAGTAGGTGGCATGCTTGATTGGCTTGTCTTTTATGTTAGCTTTTTTGTATATTTACCTGTAGTACTGTGCTTTTCCCCTGATGTGTTTCCTAAATGTTTTTAGATTATTTTATAGGACCCTTGTTACTTTGTTGGTAAAAGGTGATAAAGGAATCAAACTTGTTTTACAATTTCTCTATATGTATCTCTATTCTTCCATATGTTGTTTCATGTTATGTTGTACCTATGCTATTGTTTGTTAATGTTTCCTTGTGTAATCTGCTTGGATTCGTGACTTGGTAGCACTGATTATTTTTGGTCTCCATGTCATGCTCCGAAAAGATTCTTCTTCGTATCTCTAATGTGATCTTTCCTCCATTGTGATTTTAGTTCTACTTTCTTTGGGGAATGATGTCAATTCATTTTCAATAATATCGTATATATATTATCTTATGATCATACTAACCCCACGGTAGGTAGATCCCTTATGTGTTCTCTGTATGTTTATGTGGCATTTCCCTTGATTTTTCTTTGTTTGGGGGCATCTCGTAGTGGAAACATAATCAGTGGAGTTTTTTATGTTTTTTTTAAAGCCATTTCTCTTGTTAAAGTGTTAGCAATGACTTTAACGTGGGGGCATACGCCCTGCTCACCTATTGCACACATGAACATTTTGATATACATATATTATTTTTCAAGATACTTTTCTCCCTTTATGGATTAGTGGCTAATCCTTAAAGCATGGATTTTTATTTAGGGTCTCTAGATCCCTCCAATTTCTTTTTTTTTTTTTGATCCCTTAAGGTCAAAGATGTCCTTAAGACTGGATCTCTTTTATTTTTGGTTTTATTCTTGTGGAATAGAATATTCCTAAGGGTGAATCCTTGATGGGTTGACTAGTGAGTAGCCACATTCACTAGGTAGTTCAATTCCATCTTTCCAGTTGTGATGTTTCCTTGTGTGGTTCACAATGGGACATAAGTTCTCATTGGGTGAGGTAATCAAACACACACTCTCTCTCTCTTTCTCTTTTTCTAGAGATGTCTCGCTTATTGTAATCTTGGAGTTGGAAAAGACTTGAGTCCTTGGGAGCTTGAGGATTACTTTGTCCCTTTGATTTCAATAAGATTATCTTTTCATTATGATATCCTTTACCAAGAGTTTGTATCAAGTCCATACTCTTGCTAAAGTGGGGGCTTAATGTATTGTCTTAAAATGGAAGCACTTCCATGTTAAGAAAATTTAGCCCTTCGAGTAAGTGGTTTGAGGTCATGTCAAGTGCCTTGAATAGGTCTTTTCATGGATCTCTCTTTTTCCCCCTGTTCTGCTTCTCTCTTCACCCATTTCCAGCCTATTTTTGGCACCTAGTCCTGAGAATTTGAGATCTGTGACCTCAGGGTCAAGGTTGACCTTGAACCTGACCTAGGGAAGAGTCAATCTCAACCCTAACCTAGGGAAAAGTCAACCTCAACCCTGACCCTGGGTCCAATTTTCAAGTTTTAGAGGTTTCAGGATATCGGGCTTCAGAAAGTTTTATTTTCCCGCTTCTGAGTTAGCTATTTTAGATTTTGGAATGGTAAACTCTTAAATTGCATTTAATCTAGGTCCATTTCTAGGGATTAAGGTTAATTGTGATCTAATTCTCCAATGTTAGCCTCTCTAGAAGTTTGTAGCCTAGATCACTATAAAAGGAACCCTTCCTCTCTCATTTCAATCCATCTCATATCATATCCATCTTTTTATAATCTCTCAAGCACTCAAGAAAGAAAAATCAAGAAATAAAGAAGCAAGAAAGAAGGAGAAAGAAAGAAAGCAAGCATTCATCCACCTTCAAGAATTCAAGATCCAATTCATCAAGGAGATCCATTAGTAGCCATTGAAGGATTCAAGCTCTATGGAGCCCTCTTGTTGAAGATGTCTCCATCCATGTCCATCCAAGCCTCTTCCTAATCAAAGATCCATTCACTATTGGTGTTGAAGATCTAATTCCATTGATTTTAGACATCCTAAATACAATTCTACATTCATTTGGAGCATCCCTACTTGTGGATTCAAGGATTCAAATCCTCCACAAGGATTTCAACATAAGCAAGGTGAATAGTTCCATTTACTTTGTTTATATATTGCAGTTTCAATTACATTTCAAGGTTGATTCCAAACTAGGGTTTGACCAAGGCAAACCCCCCATCCAAATTAAAAAAACCATTTCTATTGCAGGTACAGGTATAGGACAATGAATTGCAGTTCAGATCTAGATACCATTTTCAGCAAACTTCTGAGATCTGTGAATAGAATTTACATTGGAGTTGTTTCAGGTCAAGGTCGACCTTTAGTGGGGGGTAAGATTGTACCCCACTATTTGTTTCAAGGTCGACCTCCATCAGAATTGAAAAATTTTTCTAGGTTTTTTTTGTCTTGGCATTTCCAATCTGAAGCAAGTTGCAGAATCTCCCAAAACTGAACACAGACATTAGAAATCAGCATTTTCTAGATTTATCCTATTTTGAGGTTAGTATTTGTTTTCAATTCATTTAATATTTCAAGCACATTTTTTCTATAGAAAATTATAAGATTTTCTCCTTTCTTCATATTCTCCATAGTTTGATTCATTTGTGTATTGATCACTTCTTTGTGATTAATCAATTTGGATCTCTCCTTTTGGGAATTTGGATTAGGGATAGATCCTATATTCCTCCATCTACATTTTCCAACCATCCTCACATAGATATAAAAATATTTTATAATACGATAAAGATAGATCCAACATATTCTTATCCCCTTACAATATCGATATCTCAATTCTTCCATTGTTCAGATATTATTTGAACAATCCCATAATCTTTGTAAGTCGTAACACTGATAATATCAATTCATTGTGCTACTGCATAATTAGTTTAGATATTACTTATCTCTATGAATGGATTTTTTCTATAAGACATACAATAGTTATATGAGAGTCTTTATCCCCTTATTGTTACAGGTATAACAATGACTATCAATGCCTATCTTAATAATAGTTGGTGTTGGTATTGACTGATGCTAAGTGGTGGTCTCAGTGGATGCTTCTTTTGGATATTTCTAATGCATGGGGTGGTGATTTAATATGTTTAATCACTACATTACTAACTGGGCATTCATACTGTTGTCATTTGTGGTTTGTCACTAATATCAACATATGTTTCTATGAAGAGTACAGGCTGAGTATGATAGTGTACGGACATTTTACAGATATTTTAGAACATGCAAAGATAGATGAGAGCACATGAAGATATTGTGATCTTATATCCAAGATCACATCATATAATGTTGCATATTGGGAGAGTTACAAATGTTTTGGTGAAGATTGGTTACTGGTCAATGACAATGGAAGCTGACAGTGTGAGTCTTTGTTTTTTTGTTATATCTTACAAAAGATATGGATTAGGTATATGTGAGCTTAAGAGATGAAAGACAAGGCACTGAAGGATGTCCATTGGTTAGCGCATGGTATGGAATGTTGGATGATGTCAGTTGTGGTGTGTGATCTCAAGAAGACTTATTTAGGAGCTGACTTTAGAGGTGTAGCATGCATTTTTTTTGGAAAATGTAAATTAAGGATGTTGGTCCTTAATTGTGTTAATGGAATCATTGTATACTTTTTTTAGATACCATGTGTATCTTAGCAAGATTTTATGTAAATAGGAAAGCCTAATGGGCTGACCTAACCATGTAGAATGTAATAGGGTATATATGTAAGATCTTTTCTTTGGAAAATATATGGTGAGAATGTTAGGAATGAATGCTGAATATATCCTATGGGGGAGTATTCATAGCCATTCTATAGTAGTTGTTGTTGCATTCATGATTGTGATTGTCATTGATGTCAACATAGTGATCTACTGAAGATTAGAAAAGAAGTAGACAGTGTTTGAGTTAGAGCACATGGGATATTGAAGATCAAGCTATGCAGAGTTAGGGAATTAATCTATGATGTTCTATAAGATTGCGGTTAAGAGTACATATAGAAATTCATTTATTCATGATAGTTATGAGGAACTCAGTGGATGCAGTATTTAGACAGTGTTCCTGAGTAGTGGTTTATGGAAATTAGGTGATATCTTCTAATTGGGATTGAATCTAATCATGTGCAGTTATGAGGCAGCTGAATATATATTGTTAGTGACATGGACATGAGGGAAAGGTTTGAGGTTGCACGAGTGAATAATTATCTTAATTGGAAGCCGATAGTTTTGTGTAACTTTTATGTGATGTGTGGAAGATTTTATTTTGTAATTTGTATGCCAACTCATTTGTAATTATTTGAGTGTGATATAAAGGAAGGAATGTTTTCCTTGTTGTAATATGTAAGTGTATGGTATTTGTGAAATTTAATTGCAAAATTGTGCAATACTTGTTGGAAGAGGATATGCAAAGTATAGAGATCTAGTATTGAGATTTGATGAAGTAGTTGGTGCGGTTTGGCACAGTCAAAGGATTATTGAATTGTTGAGATTGGTAATCTTTTGGTATTATTATGTTGAGTAATACAAAGATCAGTTGGACAGTGTGTTCAATGATCTTACACCTGAATTTGTTTGGGCAGTGGGTCCTTCTGTCTTCCATAACTCCTAACAGAGTTAGAATCTTTTAGAAGGGATTCAAAGTATCCTAACAGGGACTGATATGTACTAAATGTATTTCATAAGACTCCTAACAGATTCCATCCTCTCACAAGGAACTTTCATATTAGTGCATCTTTTGTGGGCATCATTCCCATGGGGGTCTACTCTTTGATCAAGAGTTCCCTAGTCAACATATCTTATTTTATTGTGTTATTGTATGTTTATCTTTCTATGGTTGTTGATTACATTTCTTACATGGTTAAAATCTATTGAAGTTGATAAAATTTATATTTATCTGATAACTAATTCACCCCCCCCCCCCCTCTTAGTTATCTTGGTGGAATTTACTTTCTAACAATTAGTATCAGAGAAGTAGGTCCTTGAAGGAAAATTTTAACAACTTAAGGAGATCCATGGCAAGTCATTTTAGGAAAGAAAGCCCTAAGTTTGATGGAGTAAATTTTCACAGCTAGAAAGAAAAGATGAAGACACATTTACTTTGTTTAGGACTAGTTTATTGGTTAATCACAAAGAATCGGAAGACTATCATTGATGAGGACAAGATTGAAGAATTTACTAATGAGGAAAGAGATTGATTCATGTGTAACATACTTGCCAGAGAAGCACTTTTTTCAGCCCTTCTGGAAAATGAGTACAGTTAGGTAAAATATCTAAAAACATCTCATGAAATTTGGTTAGATTTACAATCTACTTTTGAAGGTGATGAACATGCAAAGAAAGTCATATTACATAATTGGATATGTGCATTTGAAGATATAAGAATGATGGAAGATGAATGTGTTAGAAGCTATATTGGTAGAATGTTAGAGATTGTTGTAGGTATAAAATCTTGTGGAGGAACCAAGACAAAGAATGAAGTGATATGGAAAATTTTGAGGACATTGACTCCTACATTTAAGTAGACAACATAGATAATTGAACAAGTTATACCTTGTACTTTGAACTTTACCAGAGAAACTATTCTTGGAAGATTGGAAGTAGCAGAGATGAACTTGAGAGTATTAGGAGATTTACCTAGAATGGAGATACCATTCATTGCACTTAGTGTTTTCCCTACTTTGTCAAGAAGCATCAGTGTAAGAGGAGACTATGCTAGTAGCAACAGATCTAGAAATGAAGAAGATAGGAAGATTGAAGAAGGTATTTCCTTACTTGTGAAAAGAGAACCAGACGGTAAGAAAAAATTTAAATGTTGGACTTGTCAATAATTTGGTCATTTTGCATCTAAATGTCCTAAGAGAGTTAAGAAGTATAGAAACAACTTTAAACCTAGAAGATCTAAAGAATATTATTATGCTAATGATGAAGAAGTTGAAGCTAGTTTGGAGAAATCTTTAAGTGAAAGTGATACTGAGAATGATGATATAGGATTTGTAGCAATAAAAGAAGAAAATCCTCAAATAGAAGTTAAGGAAGAAAAATCCTTAGTTTTTCAAGTAGAAAAGAAATCTAATTGGATTATAGACAATGGTTGTTCACATCATATGACTGGATATATGAAAAATTTTATAAAGTTTAACTATTATGATGGAGGAATTGTTAGAGTTGGAAACAATGCACCTTGTTTGATAAAAGATATAGGATCTATTACTCTTGATGGAAAGACTAATACTGATGATGTTTACTTTGTGGATGGTTTGAAACTTAATCTTTTGAGTGTTGGACAACTAGTTGATAAGGGATATCAAGTTTGGTTTACTGAGAAAACTTGTGTAATCAAAGACAAAGATGGAACTTTGATTGGTACTAGATCAAGAACTAGAGGTAATGTATTTCAATTGAATCCTACTGAGATTACATGCTTGATTACTAAGATTGATGACAGTTGGTTATGGCACATAAGATTTTGTCAAATAAACTTTGATAACATTGTGAAAGTGAGTACTACTCTTGCAGTAAGAGATTTTCCTAAAATTATGAAGCCTACTAACATGATTTGCAAGCAATGTGTGATGGCTAAATAGAAGAGAAGCTCATTTTCCAACAAGAAGTTCACAACAGTAGAGAATTTGGAAATTGTTCATACATATCTGAGCGGTCCCACAAGGACTAGAGGATTCTATGGAGAAAGGTATTTTATGATTCTTGTTGATGATTTTACAAGAATGATGTGGATTGCATTTCTTAAAGAAAATTATGAAGCATTTGATAAGTTTAAGATTATTAAGAACAAAGTTGAGAATGAATCTGGAATGAAGATTAAAATTTTGAGATCAGATAGAGGTGGAGAATTTACTTCAAAATAATTTAACATTTTTTGTGAAGTGAATGGTATTAAGAGACAGTTTTTAGCCCCTAGGACACCTGAATAAAATGGTATTGCAGAAAGAAGAAACAGATCAGTGACTGAAGCAGCAAGAGCCATGTTATTTGAGAATGATTTGGTGAAGATATTCTGGAGAGAAGCAGTGAATATAGCAGTGTATACAATGAACAGAGTACAAATCAGAGTAGACACAGACAAGACACTCTATGAACTATGGTTTGGACATGCACCATCAGTTAAGTATTTTAGAATTTTTGGAAGAAAATGTTATATTAAGAGAGATGATGACATTGGAAAGTTTGATCCTAGAAGTGATGAAGGTATATTTCTTGGATATTCATTAAAGAGAAAAGCTTATAGATGTTACAATAAAAGAACTAAGACTATTGTTGAGAGTGCAAATGTTAAAGTTGATGAAAAGTTCAAAATTTAGGAAAGAATGCTCGATTATGAATCAGATGAAGGAACTCATCCTAGAACTAATCCAGAGAATGCAAAATTATTCTATGAAACTGACAGTGATTTGTTGAATGAAAGCTATAGTGAAGAAATCATTGAAGAACCTACAATAGAAACAAGAAGTGAGATAGTGACACCTAATAGTAATCTATCAAGAAATCATCCTATTGAGCAGATTATTGGAAGCATAGACAAAGGAGTTCTGATATGAAATAGGTACAAGAATAGTTGTGTTTAATTTCTCAAATTGAACCTAAATCTACTAGAGAAGCCTATGAAGATGAACATTGGATTAAAGCTATGAAAGAAGAACTAGATCAAATTGAAAAGAACAAGACTTGGGAATTGGTCCTTAGGCCTAAAGATAAGAATGTTATAGGAACTAAATGGGTATTCAAAAACAAGATGAATGAAGAAGGAGAAGTTGTAAGGAATAAAGAAAGATTGGTATCACTAGTACATTTGAGGTCAAATTCTGACGACCATTTGTCAGATTTGTAATGCTAATTTGTCAACATTTTGACAGATGAGTCCGTCGCCATTTTTGCGTAAGAAATTGCAATAGAAGATGTATCCGTCAGTTTACCGACACCACATCACATCAAAAACTTGCACATGGCAACAACTTTGTTATGGAATTTCTTGTAGTTCATCCATCAGAATTTTGACACCACGACCTATCAGAAATATACAATCTCTGTCAGAATTAACTATCGAAAACATATCCTTTCCGACATTATAACTATTGGAATAGCGATAGTTTCCACCTAATTCTGATAGATATACCTGTTGGTGATATGGCATTAATGTTGAAGTTTCTATCAAAAAATTATATTTATGACACTTAAACTATCAGAAGAGCGACAATCCTTCATCATTTCTCTAACAGGTTTCCCTGTCGAACGTATAGCATTACTGTCAGAAGTATTGTGGTAAATTATTTTTCTCTGACATTTTATCTATTGAATGCATAGCACTTCTATCAAAATTAATTATGAAGTGTCGAAAAACTAACGGATATGCACATTAAAGATAAAATAGCTCAAGAGACCATCATAGGTTCTCTCTTTCTTCAGTCTATATTATTGACAGAATGTTTTACCTTTCATTAGCTCATCAAATCCAGGGATTTGAAAGAATTTAATAGAATATTTTCATGAAAACGTATATTATTTAAGTTGACATTGCATGAATTTATCTACTTTGCACACTTGTAGACTATGAGGACAACGATAAAGAAGCATGGCCATGGGAGGAGATGCTTCTTTATCACCATCTTCATACTATACAAGTGCGTGAAGTAGATAAATTCATGCAACATCAACTTAAATAATATACGTTGTCATGAAAATATTCTATTAAATTCTTTCAAATCCCCGGATTTGATGAGCTAATGAAAGGTAAAAGATTCTATCAATAACATAGACCGAAGAAAGAGACAACCTATGATGGTCTCTTGAGCTGTGTTATCTTTAGTACTAGCTACTTTCCTAGCTACCTGTCAATCGTCGAGAATAATCACCACCTTGCATTTATGTACACTACACAAATTGATCCCAATCTCGCAAAAACATTTTACACTTGTACATCTCATCAATACTAGAGGCCTAAAGTAATTTTATACGATCACTAGCACATTTCGTGCATGGATGAGAAATAGTATCCAAAGTTTCTAGATAACCCTTTTTGAGAAGAGGAATGAGTGGAGGCCAAAGAAGGGATAATTCCACAACAGAAAGGAAGACATCTTTTTAGCCTAGGTTTGGATCCTACCCCAATTGTCGAAGGATCCAGGACCAGTCTAGAAAGATTTCTTCCCATTATGTCTACAACATTGTGTCCATCCATGATCTCAGGAATATCATCATCTTTCTACTCTTCATTTGCCAAAATATATCACTTCTTCAAGCTTGCAGAGTAATCTTATTAATAAAAGAACTCTTCCCAACATTAGGGTACCCACAGATCAAAATAGTTGATGTTATTGGTGCTTGTGCTCAAGGATATCGATTCACTATTTTGAAACAGCCAAATCATTTTTATTTCATTTGTAGAGAAAAGGAGTGGGAGAAAATGAGCAGGTGAAAGTTGATCGAGGGCAAGAGAAGGCATTGCATTTTATTTGATCATGAATGCTCTCTTAAATGACCAATCATGTTTTCTATTCAATTTTTTTTGGTGTTTTTTTTTCCCATACTCAGTAGATAAAAATCATGGTGGCAACCACTTAGCCATCTTTTTGATGTTCCAAGCATTTACAAAGATACAGGTATGTGGATTTATCATTCAGTTGCTTGCAGTTATTGGTCAAATGCAAATATTTTGTCAAGTTGAAAGGGCAAGATATCAGTTTGGTGTTTTTGGTTTATATTAAAAGTTGATTTGGTAAAATCCTCAAAAAACACACTACATGTTCTAAAATGTAAAGAAGTTGAATGTTAAATGTAAGATATATATCTCATCCATAGTAATCAAAAGAAAGGACATGAAACTTATAAGGAGATTTACCAATCCAAAAATATAAGTGAATAGGAAACATGATTGGTACCTTATGAATTGGTTTTTGAGGTGCACAATCTTCATCAATCTCCTAAGAACAAGACCCCTCACGAAAAAGGCATTTAACAGATTAAAAAAATCTACAAAACTGAACCAATGGCATGTTTAGAACAAAGAAATAGATTGATAATAATATGCTGAAAATTCTATTATGTTTAATAAACGCAAAAGGACCAGTCCCAAAAATTCTTAAACATAGTTATCTGATATGATAATAACATGCTAATTAAACTGATAAAGGTGTTATTTTCATTTAATCTACTAATTACTAATTACATAAAAAAACAAACTACAAAACTGAACCAATGGCACATGTTCTTCGTGTGGTACAAGGAAGATTTGGCTATGAAAAAAAAAAGTGAAATGGCCTCATCATTTTTATTTCGATTGGATAGAGGAGAAAAATTTCATCGTGAGAGAAGGTATGTGATTTCTTCATCTTTCGAGCATTTGGTATCATATTCGACTGCAAATTTCAATTGCATTGCATTTTATTTGATCACGAATGCTCTTTGAAATGACCACATTCTACTGGTGTCGTGCCCTAGCCCGTGCTTTATCTCCATTATTTGATATTATTGGTGCTTGTGCTCAAGGATATCAATTCATTATTTTCAAATGTTTGGATCGTTTAGACAGTTACATTTCCTGACTGTTCGTCTAGTACACAGTCAGGAAATGTAACTATCTAATGATTATATGTAATGTTGAATGGATTAAATGCTTTATTCTTGGTAGAAGTGAATGGAAGGAATAGTGTGTGTTAAATACAATCTAGTCACTTATTGAATACTTTGGAGACTACTAGTTTGACTGTCCATGTGCTACCAGTGACTGAGATTCATTAAAGGATACAAAACCCTTCATTTTGGGGTTATTGTGTGTGGATTCAAATGTAGCTTTGATTTGGTTAATGTTTAGAAGAGATCAATAAAGTATTTAAAGATAATCAACACTATTCCTTACATTCACTTCTACCAAGAATAAAGCATTTAATCCATTCAACATTACATATAATAATTAGATAGTTACATTTCCTGACTGTGTAGAGGAACAACCACAACCAAAATGATCAAAACTACTTTCACCCTTGCATAAGCTATTCCAAACTTCAATTAAAATGAGCAATATGCTATATCAAATCATTCATATTCATAGTAACCATTCAAAGGATCATTTTGTCAATGAACCCTCTGACTGTACCCCTGCGGCAGAGAAAGGAAACCTTAAAATAGAGAAAGGAAACTTAGTAAAACTAGTCTATGCCGATGTTTGTGAGGGTACAGTCATGATAAGTGCCTCTCAAACCTCTCCAAACATGTAAGATTATTTATTATTGAATTCAATGGTTTCCAAGATGTGTTGAGGAGTTTGCTCCTTGTTTAATGTTAACTATTCCTGCACAATCCACTCATACAACAGTGAAGTTACAAAACTAAACTAATGGCATGTTTACAACAAAGAAATAGAATGATAATAATATGCTAAAAATTCTATTATGTTTAATACATGCCAAAGGACCACATTCTAAATTGTTCTCACTGAAATGACTACATTCTACTAGTGTCATGCCCTAGCCCATGCTTTAACTCCATTATTTGATGTTATTGGTGCTTGTGCTCAAGGATATCCATTTTTTTGAAATGTTGACTGTGGTTATCAAATGGACAACATGTGAGCTTCTAGCTAGGCATCATTTGTATTGATAGATTAGGGCATCAAATGTATTGTATCATTGATATTTGATACTTTGTTAAAAGGAAATAGGACAAAGAATGATTTTTATTTAGTTTCTCTATTTTGATCCCTAAGTGGCTTACAACCCTAGAGAAGTATATGCAGATTTATGGATGCAGTTGCAGGATACATAGCAGCTGATAATTCATAATAAATCCATGCATCCAATTTGAATAGAAATTAATACAATGAACTAGGGTCCTCCAATGGCCCAATTATCTAGACCTTGACTGTCCCCTCAGCTAGTGACCCTTCAAAACTGGGTTATCATGCAATCAATGAGTGATCCTTCATTCTCCTGGTGAGCTTCTAGGTAGGCACCATTTGTATATTTGATAGCTTAGGGAATCAAATGTATATTGTATCATTGATAGTTGAGACTTTGTTAAAAGGAAATAGGACAAAGAACGATTTTGATTTAGTTTCTCTATTTTGATCTCTAAGTGGCTTACAACTATAGAGAAGTATATGCAGATTTACGGATGCAGTTGCAGGATATATTGCAGCTGATAATTCACAAGAAATCCATGCATCCAATTTGAATAGAAATTAATACAAAGAAATAGGGTCCTCCAATGGCCCAATCATTGGGACCTTGACTGTCCCCTCAACCAGTGACCCTTCAAAACTGGGTTATCATGCAATCAATGAGTGATCCTTCATGCTCCTGGTCTACCCTACAACCAAACATATTGGAAATACACAATACAATGATAACAAGTCTTTCACAATCCCCCTTCCCTCAAGGAACACTATCAACCATCCCTTCCATATAGCATTTCACTATTGTATAAGTAGATTGTGCATGAACAGTTAACATTAAACAAGGAGCAAACTCCTCAACACATCTTTGTTGTAAACATGCCATTGGTTCAATTTTGTAAATTTGTTTTTTGTGCTAAATGCATTTAAATGGAACATTAAGCATAGTAATAATATGCTTAGTCTATTAGTAATTGTAGATTAAATGCCCATAACACCTTCATCAGTTTAGCATGTTATTATAAGATATTAAAGAAGACCTGCTATTTGTTAGAGAAATCTTCACTATCCCCCACAATGAAGACAATGAAGATTGACTTCCTACCCCACACCAAAGAACATTGTAATACGAATAAGATAGTGCCAAGAAACATTTTCACAAATATGAAATGTGAGGAAAAGTAATAACATTAACAATGCCAAGATTCACAACATTAAATTTCACCTGCGGATGAGTTTCTGCAGTGGGTTTCCCAGCATCAAAAATATGTCGAGTTGCATTTCAGCTGTAACTAAGAGTATCATGTAGAACAAACCCTAAACTTTGAAAGCGTTCTCTAGCCTGGCAATTCAAAATTCAATCTAGGCAAGCATCAGTAAGTGAAATAAATTATAGACATCGACATCAACATCATCATAATCATTAGACATAAATTATAGACATCAACATCAACATAATCATAATCATTTGGAGGGTATTCATTTTGGTCCTTGGATAGTACTATGTTTCTTGAAAGTTCTTGTGATGCTTCTAAACTTTAAAGACATATTTTATGGCTTAATGATAATATAGATTAGTGTTTTGTTTTCTAATGGAATGTTGTTGATCATTCATGATCTTGAAGAAAATTTTGATTGTTTTGATTCTCGAGTCTTGATGTTGTTTCTTAATGTGATATAGACTGACCACAAGATGGTTCAATTGGTCCTCTCTTTCTATTTAATCATTTGTCTTCTTCATGGTGTAAGTGTCAATATGTTATAATCCAACCAGCATGTCATACCCCCATTTCTGACAAACCTCACAGCATGCAAATCACAGCAAAAGACTTGGGTGATCAGTATACACAAACAACAATTACCCTTAGGAAACAATGATCATTAATATTTATTAATGGTGGGCGGTGATTCCTTGGTAATAAAGGCATTGCTAGCATTCATCATCTTAACCAAGTCATGGGTGGTGATCCTTGAATTTGGAGCGAGGAAGAAGGAAAATTGGAAAACAAAATATGGAATAATCAAGTTGGAATTGGAGAAGAATTCAGAAATAAACTTGAATTAGAAAAAGGCCAAGTTATCTGGTTCTTTGTTTGAGGCTGGGTTCCGATTCTACTTTTGTTCTCCTTTGGGTTCAACTTGGGTTCCTTTGGTAGGAACTTGGGTGCCTGGGCCAATCCCGGGTGCACCTGTCGTATTATAAATATGACACACGAGGTATTTTATTCATAATTTTATAGGCTAACTCATTATTATGGTAACATGGGTATGACCACACTCCATGCCTTATAATGGTACCCGACATGGAGTGTGGTTCAAATGAAGTTGAACCAAATGCTGACCGTGATGGCTATGATCATGATGAAGATAAATATGAATATTAAATCTAAAATATGGCTTGTAATTTGAATTTTCATTATGAATGAAGAAAATATAGATTCAAGTTGACTCATTCTATGTTGTAGTATATTTTTTCCCTAGATCTACCATATTATATATGTGTAGCCTGTAATGGACATCTTCTTCTCATCCATGTATCATAGCTCGATAAGAGTTCTTAGGAGAAAGACAAGATGTCAGTGGGAGATGGAGATATCAATATCAGAACACCACTTGAAGCCTTGCAATGTTGAGAGTGGGATAAAAGCTACACTTGAGACCCTATATAAGGAACAAACTTATTGAGCTTCACTTTGTTTCGAGAATAGTTTTATATTCTGTACTACACAGGGCCAACCACATGAAGGTGGAAGCTCATTTGGCCCCACCCCCCCCCTAACATCACTCTAAATTCTCCGTTAACATCTAACATTCATTCATTATTTCATCCATTAATAAAATGTAACATTCATTAATTATCACACAATAACATTCATTCACACATTAATGAAATGTGGCATTCATTAATTATCACACGATAACATTCATTAACACATTATAAAATTTATGAACATTCACTACCACATAATTAAATTCATTGGCATATAAAAATTAGTCATTATCAATTAAGGTGCATAAATGACAATCATTTCTTTTTTTTCTTTTGATTTCTAGTTTTTAAGATGTAATTGTTAAGATGAGTATTGATATCATCATCATGATCATCTACCCTCTCATTATATCTCGATGCATGCCTAGTTCTCTATTGATGCAAAGGGGGGTCATCTGCAATAACATATAAAAGGGTTAAATTAAAAAAAAATTATTATAATTAAAAACATTTTAAACACTTTAAAGTATTTCAGTACTTTACAGGCCATAATTGTATAGCTCTTTACCTAATCTAGTCACATCATCAACATCGAGGTCAATTTGTCTAGCCTCAGCCTCAACCTCAACATGCTCATTAACAGCGGCCTCTACACTCTCTACAGCTGCAATAAAAATTGTTACATTAATCCAAACACCAATTACAATTAAATTTGTATTACTACACCAATCAATTTAAGATGTTTACTTGTATTACTGTGCTGCACATCCTCATTGTCATCAACACCCACAAGTTGTGTACGGCAAGAATCAGCAGGTTGCATTTCAATTTCATACGCATTCATGTTATCATTGTTTTCTTACTTAAAACAAATTTACTCACTTTATGTTGGAACTTAACATCAAATAAACTAATTGGTAAATAATTAAATTTGAAATATCATCTATTTAGCTTACTTACCCCGACAGATCCACCAGTAGAACCTTGTGCACTTCTTATTCTTTCTGCCATGGCTTTATAGCCTTGTTGGAAGCCAATTCTCTTGTCCTCTTCTGTGAGACTTATATTGAACTCCGTGCCCTACATTTTTGCTTGGTATCATCAAATTTTATTTTATTGTTTCATCAAAACAAAAAAATATTTCAAATTATAAATAAATATTTAAAGATCAAAGAATTATTTTCAATGTTAAAAGCCATGTAAAGATTGTATTTTTCCAACACTTACAACTCGTGCAGCAAGTTTTGAATAACCGCCAGAGCCTAGCTTGTGTTGCCCGTGCTTTTGCAATCTTGCCTTTGTTGCCTTTGATGTGTCAGGCAATCTATGAAGAGATTGAAATATGTTAGTTCATATAAATATGAAGAGTATTTAGTACACAATTACATTCTTAATAGTATCACATACCTTCTTCTATTCTCTGATGGTGTATTTCCTTTTTTTACTTCATTTTTCTCATTCACATCCAGAATAATAGATTTCCACTCTAAATCAGGAATGCAAGGGGGGCACTGGTAATGTGGGTTTTTTGTTAATGTACACCTGTACTGGTCCCTAATATACCTCAAACATATCCTGGCTCTTTGAAGGAGCTTACCCTTCTCAAATGCACGAGGTCCAAACAAGTTTGTCATACTCTCTACGAGATCATCCTTTAACTTTTGATTTTGGGTTTTCCACCTTTTAAGAAAGAAAATAGTGTTAGATTAAAAAATGGATGTAATGATAACTATCCTAGCAATGATATGAAATCAAAATAGTGGATTGGGGTTTTAGTTTGGATATGATGTTTCACCTTGTACAGATGGTGGGCCCGAATATCCGCAAACACTCATCATTAAGTTTACTATAGAAAACATCATTCCTTATAAAATAATCATGGGATCATTAGTCGAAGGATATAATAGTATAAAATAAGAGCACAATAGATGTAAGCTTCTCATATTGAATGCAAGGTGTAATTAACATGTGATTGTATAGTAAAAGAAAGGTCCAATCTTTAAAGTACCTAGAAGTTTTTCTATTTTCAAGGGAAGTCCTTCTTCTTCGCACACAAGTAATATGCAATCCTTCACCATTCTTGTACTAGCAATACTAGTACATCAAGGAAAATCACCATCAAGTGTTACATCCCCTGTTGCATAAATTGAATCCATTACGAAATGGCCCTAAGAAAGAACACTTCAAGGGAAATAAACATATATATAATGATAGAGAAAATAAAATACCTATACGAGTAGGTGGTGCCATGGAATCTATGGCCATGCTATGTGTTGATGATATTTCAGGATGTGGTACATCTAAGCCTACTATCGTATGAGGCAGCGATAGTAAATGATCATTGACATGTGCTGAAGAATAAGATTGTTAGAGCATATTAAAACTAGTGATTAGCATGGAAAATATTGTTAGAGAGTTAAAAAAAATATAGTCCAACATGTGATCTACCTGAACCAGTTGTAGTACCCTCATCATGGCTGCAAGGATCAAAATTATGCAAAAAAAGCTATAAAAGCAACACATTCGCTTATTTTTTAATGACATAAAAGACTACTATAACATAAAAACTATTATTAAACTTTTGTTATAATTAAAAATTACATTAATACTTACTCGGTAATTTTGAGATAGGTGCATTAGTTTAGTTGCCCTCTTTTGTGACTCAAGAGTTGGAGGGAATATAGATGCCAATTCAGCCAATCTATTTCCAATTTTGTGGAGGCATTTTTTAATTGTAGAGGTCGGCTCATCACAAGCACCCAAATCAACAACTAGGTCCTTGTCAAAGGACTCCTCTTCAAGGACTGTGGGTTCCTTTCCCTTTCTCTGCTGACCACCTATCTGTGACAACAATATTACTAATACTATTAGAATTAATCTGAAACAGTGATGAAAAGAATATAATAAAAAACTTTATTTAACATTTTGCTTCTATCTAATTTTTGGTTCAATAACAAAGAATTTTACCTGCTAGGAAGAAGTGCATGCACGATCATCATTGTCCCCACTACGTGGTTGCTCCATTTTGTGGTCCTGTGTTATTATTTAAATTTAACCAATAATTAGAAAGGACTACATTAATAAATTTCATTAGAAGATGATGATGGAGATGAGGTGGATGGTGAGGAGACTCTCTAAATGTGGTTGGCAAATAAACTCAATTATTTAATGGTACATAGTATGTACCTACACCCTAATGATAGTGACATCATTTGTATCTATGCGATTCAAATTGTAATCAATAAGAAGCTCTTCCCCTGCACTTATTGATTTTATCACACATACAAATACATGATTTCCCTCGTGTGCCTCAAATATGCAATTGGGTTGCTTAATAGTTGATAGAGGTCACGTGATATTTATAAAACCTACAATATTCCCTAATGCTTTTGGCCTTCCATCAATGTATATAGCCACTCTTTTACTTTCCTCATTGTCTTTTTGTTGAATATAATTTTCCAAGAGTGCATACCTATGCATACTTTTTTTATATTGAACAATTCACATCCAACTTTTGTAATCGTAACAAGGACCAACATACTCCATCAATTCAACAACTTTGTTGTAAGAGACCTTTATGCCATCCATGGAAAATAATCCCAAACCATGTATTGATGATGGTGCAATATGATATATCTTTCCTTTAACACTAAAATCAATGTTTATTGGAGGAAGTTCCTTCGGGACCCATTGTTTCTATAAATTTTGGTACCTAGAGGGCACCTCGATGTTTCCTTTTCTCTCATCATCATAAGAACATGACCCCCCTTGAGCAAGGAAAAATTTCATGCGTCTATTGAATTTCCTTCTAGTCTTTTGACCTCTAGTTGATCTTCCTAATTTAGACATACTAAATGACTCACTTTCTTCACTCGAGGAAGACACATCTGACAAATACCTATTTGCTACTACCTACACTCCATCAAATGAGAGAGATAGTAAGTAATGTGAGATATTTTGCAAATTTTGAAATACATTAATCTCTATAGGGTGTATTAACTTATACCTGTCGATCCTTGAGACTGTGTGGGATGCTCGTGAAAGGAGTTCGGGTACCTACATATGTAATTCAATTATCTAATGTTAGCTAAAAAACTCATGATACATATTGTGAGTTTGAAGAGAGTTCGTGCCATGTGTGATAGAACCTACTTTATCTAATATGGTGCATTGTTAAACAAATTAAGGGTAGAGTAGTTATTACTTAGTTTTTTGTGGGTACAATGAAGATATGTCTGACAAATAGTAGGTCTTCTTTAGTATTTCATGAATTTTTACCACATATATTGTTTCAAGCCTTTGAGTCCTAGAGAAGAAGAATGGTGTAAGTTGAATAGATCAGAGTGAATGGGGTGTTGAAACATGGTAAATAGACCATGATGAGATTATACTTGATGTCATGACTAAGTTTCCCTCACAAACATCAGCATAGACTAGTTTTACTAAGTTTCCTTTCTCTATTTTGAGGTTTCCTTTCTCTGCCATAGGGGTACAGTCAGAGGGTTCATTGACAAAATGATCCTTTGAATGGTTACTATGAATATGAATGATTTGATATAGCATATTTCTCATTTTACTTAAAGTTTGGAATAGCTTGTGCAAGGGTGAAAGTGGTTTTGATTGTTTTGGTCGTGACTGTTCCTCTACACAGTCAGGAAATGTAACTGTCTAATGATTATATGTAATGTTGAATGGATTAAATGCTTTATTCTTGGTAGAAGTGAATGGAAGGAATAGTGTTGGTGTTAGGTTTCATTTATTATTGAATTCAATGGTTTCCAAGATGTGTTGAGGAGTTTGCTCGTTGTTTAATGTTAACTGTTCCTGCACAATCCACTCTTACAATAGTGAAATGCTATGTGGAAGGGATGGTTGATAGTGTTCCTTGAGGGAAGGGGGATTTTGAAAGACTTGTTATCATTGTATTGTGTATTTCCAATATGTTTGGATGCATGGCAGACCGGGAGAATGAAGGATCACTCACTGATTGCATGATAACCCGGTTTTGAAGGGTCGCTAGAAGAGGGGAATGAAGGATCACTCACTAATTGCATGATAACCCCACCAAACATTCTTTCCTTTAATTTTCCACAATATCTCAAAGTATGATCATTATTATTTACTTTCCTCTATATGCTATTCTTTCTATGGTTTTGTTATCTCATAAATATATCAAAAACATTGCAGATGTGCATATAAAAGTAAAATATTGTCCTTCAATTGTTCCACATTGAAGCATTTCTTCTTCGAAGTATTCTCTTCATTTGTACAATATCTGTCAAAAATGGTTCCCATATTTCTTCAAGATCTATTTTAATCTTTATATTTCAATTTTGATTAGATTTGACCTATAGTTGATTTCATTAGTATTTTATAACATATACTCCTAATGTGAAATGTGGAGAAAAAGAAAGAGACACACTAGGTATGAATTACATGATATACCCATCATCACTTAGCACTTAAATAATAAATTATGGATAGGGAACAACCCCCTAACCTCTAGATGTTTGTTTCATGTTGGCCTCTTATTATATGCAAAGGTAGGCCTGTCTTAATTAGGCTAACAACCACAGTGTAGGGGCCATAAATTATGGAACCCAAAATAGTGCACACTTGTATTAAATTAGGTTCACTATACTACAAGGGAATGGAAACCATGCAATAGTGCCTCATGGAGATGGAAGAAACCCTTCACCAAGAAGATGGTTGTGTCTACAACATTTACTAGAGGCAAAGAACATAATTTGGTTCCAGCAATTACTCCTAGAAGATAATGGCACCCATAAAACACTTGGAAAAGATAGCACTCACTATATCTTTTATCACTCTTTTAAAGTTGGGACAATAAATCTCAAAGATTGATCAACAAATTCTTGAACACAAAGAACCATTGACAGTTATGATTCATGTGTACAATAGCCAACAACCAGTTGTTCCAATCATGGTGTCCAATAATTATGTTAGAAAAAGCATCTACAAATCCCTTACACAACCATAATAGATTCAAACCATGAACTATAAGAACCTAACAAAGGGACTAACAAAGATACAACCTAAACAAATCTTGATCATATTCCACCCTATTGTAAGGCCAAAGAAGTAACTCTATCTTAAAGCTACACATTCCTCTAGATGAAGCTCAAAGGCCAGGTAGCTGAAGCATAGCAATACTTGAATGAATATAGGAATAATTTGATGTAAAATCATTTGCTAGCTTGGTTTGTGGGTTTTCCACATAATATTTTCCCTTTAACCACATTTATAGTTTGAGAAAATCAGAAAAAATTGTTTCAGATTTATATTATCCTTTTGAACTAGCACATTGCCATCAAAATGCATAATCATTGGTCATCTCAAGAAAATTTCTGTTGATTAGTAGGATATCCTTATAAAAATTTGATGCATGGATTTCTTGTGAATTATTGACTGCTATGTATCCTGCAACTATGGAAGGAATAGTGTTGGTGTTAGGTTTCATTTATTATTGAATTCAATGGTTTCCAAGATGTCTTGAGGAGTTTGTTCCTTGTTTAATGTTAACTGTTCCTACACAATCCACTCATAAAATAGTGAAATGCTATGTGGAAGGGAAGGTTGATAGTGTTCCTTGAGGGAAGGGGGATTGTGAAAGATGTTTTATCATTGTATTGTGTATTTCCAATATGTTTGGATGTAGGGAAAACCAGGAGAATGAAGGATCACTCACTGATTGCATGATAACCCAATTTTGAAGAGTCACTGGTTGAGGGGACAATCAAGGTCCAGATGATTGCACCATTGGAGGACCCTATTTCTTTGTATTAATTGCTATTCAAATTGGATGCATGGATTTCTTGTAAATTATCAGCTGCTATGTATCCTGCAACTACATCTGTAAATCTCCATATACTTCTCTAGGGTTGTAAGCCACTTAGGGATCAAAATAGAGAGACTAAATCAAAATCATTCTTTGTCCTATTTCCTTTTAACAAAGTCTCAACTATCAATGATACAATATACATTTGATGCCCTAAGCTATCAAATATACAAATGGCACCTACCTAGAAGCTCACCAGGAGAATGAAGGATCACTCACTGATTGCATGATAACCCAGTTTTGAAGGGTCACTGGTTGAGGGGACAGTCAAGGTCTGGATGATTGGGCCATTGGAGGACCCTAGTTCTTTGTATTAATTTCTTTTCAAATTGGATGCATGGATTTATTGTGAATTATCGGTTGCTATGTATCCTACAACTACATCCGTAAATCTACATATACTTCTCTAGGGTTGTAAGCCACTTAGGGATCAAAATAGAGAAACTAAATAAAAATCATTCTTTGTCCTATTTCCTTTTAACAAAGTATCAACTATCAATGATACAATACATTTGATGCCCTAAGCTATCAATACAAATGGTACCTAGCTAGAAGCTCACAGACTATCCATTTGATAACCATAGTCAACATTTCAAAAAAATGGATATCCTTGAGCACAAGCACCAATAACATCAAATAATGGAGTTAAAGCATGGGCTAGGGCACGACACTAGTAGAATGTAGTCATTTCAGTGATAGAAATTTACAATGGTGTCATTAAACATATATGCCAGTAATATCAACAAACGTGAATCCAAACATTTGAATACAGTGAATCGATATCCTTGAGCACAAGCACCAATAACATCAAATAATAGAGATAAAGCATTGGCAAAGAATGCAGTCATTTCAGAGAGCATTCATGATCAAATAAAATGAAATGCATTCAAAAATGATGCCAAAGGCTCAAAAGATGAAGAAATCACATACCTTCTCCCGCGCTCAGCTTTCGCTCCTTTTCTCCTGCTCCCTCTATCCAATCAAAATAAAAATGATGAGGCCATTTTACTTCTTCTTTTTTTATCTATACCTCAAATCTGTCATAATTCTGATGGTCAATTAAACACCCATCGAAATACTAACATCATCAGGGCCTATTACAAAAAAAAAAACACCAAATTCGTAATAAAAAGTTACCCGTCAAAAACTTCTATTGAAATTTGGCCCCAAATGTAGTAGTGTATGTAAAGGATACTCACAGCAAGAAGGAATTGACTATGAAGAAACTTTTGCACCAGTAACAAGAATTGAAGTAGTAAGAATGTTTTTGGCTTATGCAACCTATAAGAAATTCAAAGTGTATCAGATGGATGTGAAGTTAGCATTTCTGAATGGAGAATTGGAAGAAGAGGTCTACATTGAGCAACCTAAAGGTTTTCCTTTAACTCAAGAAGGAGATATGGTATGTAAATTGAAGAAAGCTTTATATGGACTAAAACAAGCACCTAGAACTTGGTATGCAAGACTTGATAAGTATTTGATAAAATTAGGATTTACTAAAGGTACTGCAGACAACAACCTATACACAAAAGAAATTGAAAATGGTTTGTTGGTTGTAGTTATTTTTTTTGATGATGTTATCTTTGGAGGTGAAGATGGAGCTAGTGATAAATTTGCAGATGAAATGAAGACTGAATTTGAAATGAGTATGATTGGTGAGATGAAATATTTCTTAAGATTACAAATAACACAAAACAGTGATGGTATCTTTGTAAGTCAGACAAAGTACTTGAATGACTTATTGGAGAGATTTGGAATGGAGAAATGTAAGCTAGTTGGAACACCTATGGTAACCAGACACAAGTTATCTAGCACATATGAGACTCTTGTAGTGGAACAGAAAAAGTACCGATCTATGATTGGAGAATTGCAATATTTAACTCATACAAGACTTGATATATCACATGTAGTTGGAATTATAGAAAGATTTCAAGATGAACCCAGAGAATCACATTATGCAACAATAAAGAGGATACTAAGGTACTTAAGATGCATAATTGAATATGGATTGTGGTATGAAAAATTAGATGATTTACCCTATGTGCATATAAAGATACGGATTGGGAAGGCAGTGTTGATGACAAAAAGAGCACCAGTGGTGGAGCATTTTTCCTTGGAGGAAGATTGGTTTCTTGGCTAAGAAAGAAGTAGAACTGTATTTCATAGAGCACAGCAAAAGTAGAATATGTGGCAGCAGAAAATAATTGTAATTAGATAATTTCGATGAAGAAAATGTTGAAGGATATTGGAATAAAATTTGTTGAGCATGTTGTTATACATTGTGATAACACCAGCATAGTTAGTATGTCTAAGAACCATGTGTTACATTGTAAGACAAAGCATATAGAAATAAAGTATCATCTAGTGAGAGAGAAAGTGGCAAAAAAAGAAGTCAAACTTGAGTATATAAGTACAAAAGAGCAGATTGCAAATATATTTACAAAACCTTTCCCTAAGGATACATTTGAGTATTTGAGAGGTATGCTAGGGGTTATGCCCTAGCCTACTTTTGAGAAGTAATGAAAATTGTTGCATCTGTCTAGTGGTATATGAGCCCTATCTTTCTTCTAGACTAGATGGTGTTACTTCCTCTATGGGGGAGTATGTGTAACTAAGCTGAGTCATGAGGACTCTAGTGAATGTATTTTCTAAAAAGTGTCTTTTGACATTGAAGTTGTTTTTGACATAATGAAACATCTATCATTGATGTAAATGGGGTAAAAGTATACATGAAAAACCATCTATTAGAGAGAATTGAATAGGAAAATGAAGCAACATTTGATTGATGAAGAAGATTTGAAAGTATTTTCAGAGCAGCAGTGTTGCAGTGTTGGTATTCATGGAACTTGGATGTTTTTTCATCTATGTTGTCATCAATGCCAATGGGGGAGATGGTTAGGAATGAATGCTAAATATATCCTATGGGGGAGTATTTACATCCATTCTATAGTAGTTGTTGTTGCATTCATGACTGTGATTGTCATAGATGCCAACACAATGATCTACTGAAGATTAGCAGAGAAGAAGACAGTGTTTTAGTTAGCGCACATGGGATATTGAAGATCAAGATATGTGGAGTTGGATAATTAATCTATGATGTTCTATAAGATCATGGTTAAGAGAACATATAGAAATTCATATATTCATGACAATTATGAGGAATTCAGTGGAAGCAGTATTCAGGCAGTGTTCCTGACTAGCAGTTTGTAGAAATCAGATGATATCTTCTAATCGGGATTGAATCTGATCATGCACAGTTATGAGGTAGTTGAAGACATATTTTTAGTGATGTGGACATGAGTACAAGGTTTGAGGTCACATGAGTGAAGAATTATCTTAATTGGAAGCTGACAATTTTGTGTAACTTTTATGTAACGTGTGGAAGATTTTATTTTGTAATCTGTATGCCGAATCATTTATAATTATTTGAGTGTGGTATAAAGGAAGGAATTTTTTCCTTATTGTAATATTTAAGTGTATGTTATTTGTGAAAGTGAATTTTGGAATTGTGCAATACTTGATGGAAGAGGATATGCAAAGTACAGAGATCTGGTATTGAGATCTGATGAAGCAGTTGGTGTAGTTTGGCACAGTCAGAGGAGTATTGAGTTGTTGAGATCGGTGATCTTTTGGTATTATTCTATTGAGTAATACAAAGACTAGTTGGATAGTATGTTCAATGATCTTACACCTGAAGTTGTTTAGGCAGTGGGTCATTTTGTCTTCCATAACTCCTAACAGAGTTAGAATCTTTTAACAGGGATTCAAAGTCTCCTAACAGGGACTGATATGTACTGAATGTATTTCATAAGACTCCTAATAGAGTCCATCCTCTCACAAGGAACTTTCATATTAGTGCATCTTTTGTGGGCATCATCCCCACCAGGGTTTACTCTTTGATCAAGAGGTTCCTTAGTCAACATATTTTATGTTATTATGTTATTGTATGTTTATCTTTCTATGGTTGTTGATTACATTTCTTACATGGTTAAAATCTATTGAAGTTGATAAAAGTTGTATTTATCTGATAACTGATTCACCCCCCCCCCCTCTCAATTATCTTGGTGGAGATTACTTTCTAACAGAGAATATATGTGATGAAAAAGGAATTGAAAGAGATGTGAGCTTGTGTTTGTTGGATGTAGAGAAGAGGATTACCAGTGAACTTCATTGGAACTGATCAAGCAAAGATAGTTGCTGATGAACAGTTCAATATTGTGTATGTCTCCATATACACTTGTTGTGAAAAGTGATTTTTGAAGGTGGATTTAACCTTCTTTAGGCAGTGATCCCACCCTTCTTTCTTGACTCCTAACAAGGTCTGTCCTATAACAAGGACTGTGTACTGTAATGTTTCAATAAGCTCCTAATAGGGCTAAATCTTCTAACAAGGATACTATACTCTTAGTACATCATTTGTGGGTGCTAATTCCCACTGGGGTTTTTACCTTTAATAGGGTTTCCCCAAAACCAAAATATTGTGTTGTTGTGTTGGCATTCATTATGTTCATTGGATCTGATGTTGTAGCTATTCAAAGTTTAAAGTTTAATAATCTTTCATACAATTGATTCACCCCCCTCTCAATTTTATTATGGATTTTTATTCCTAACAATTGGTATCAAAGCTACTGGTCCTTAGAGAAAAAGGTTAATAGTTTGAGGTTATCTTGGAGATGGTGTTCTATAGGAAGGATAGTCCAAAATTTGATCCTAAAAACTTTGACAGTTGGAAGAAAAAGATGCGAACTCATTTTTTTTATTTAGGCATTGACTACTGGTTGATTACAAAGAATAAGGTAGCTATGAAATCTTAGAATGACTTACCATCAGCTACTAAATATGAGAAGAAGATATTTTACTTAACATGGTTGCAAGGGAAGCATTGATTAGCGCACTCTTTGAAGGAGAATTTACTGAAGTTAAAGACTTGGATTCGGCATACCAAATTTGGCAAAGATTAGAAGCACTATATGAAGGAGACAAGTATACCAAACATGCAAAGTTATAGAACTGGAAAACAAAGATGGAGAAGCTAAAAATGCATCAGGATGAAAGCATTAGGGCTTATGTCCAAAGGGTTATAGAAGTTGTAGTTGGAATCAGAAACTATGGAGGCACTTATGATGAAGAAGAAGTTGTTGCGAAGATCCTTATATCATTGACACCTCCTTCAAAGTTTAAGGCTATATCTATTCAAGAGACTAAACCTCTGACTCTAAACTTTAGCAGAGAGATGTTGATTGCAAAGCTCACTACCTTTGAAGTTATTGAATTGGGAGATTCTGTACCTAAAGTTGAATTTGCATTTATAGCATCTACACACAAGAAGATAAAGTCTCCACTTTCGAGCACCAGTAGTGAGAACCTAAAAGAAGAGCTTGGTGATTATGCTGAGGAATGGGAATAGATACAAGTAGAGGAAAGAAAGATGGATGAATGTATTACATTGATTGCTAGAAGAGAAAAGAGAGGTAAGGGTAAATTTGAAGGCAAGTTACCTTTGAAAGGTTTTTCATGCAATAAGGTAGGTCATTTTGCATCTAGATGTCCTATAAGATTTCCTAAGTACAAGCCTAAGTTTTTCAAATCTAAGTATTCAAAGGATAAGGAATGCTATTATGCTAGTGAAGGAATTTCTGATGATGATGATTTAGATTATGAGGAGATTAGATTTGTTGCTATTAGAGATGAACCAGTACATGAGGAAAAAGCTTTAGTATCTCATTTTGATAAGAAATCTAAATGGATCATAGATAGTGGTTGTTCACATCATATGACTGGAGATAAAACTAAGTTTGTTAAATTAGTAAAGTATGATGGTGGTGCTATGAGGTTTGGAGATAATCTTCCTAAACCTATCATAGGAGTAGGATCTATTACTCTGGATGCAGAAACTAATACTGATAATGTACTACTTGTTGATGGACTTAAGCATAACTTATTGAGTGTTGGACAGTTGATGGACAAATATTTTTAGTTAGAATTCAATGATGGTAAATATTTTATCAGAAGTGAGGCATGAAAGTTGATTGCAACCGGTACCAAATCTAGAGGTAATGTATTTGAATTAAATACATCTGGAGCCTCTTGTTTTGTTGCAAAGGTAGATGATAGCTAGTTATGGAACAAAAGATTTTGTCATGTTAACTTTGACAATATTGTAAAGGCAAGTTTGACTAAAGTAGTAAGAGATCTACCGAAGATTGTGAAACCATCTAACACTATATGTAGAGAATGTGTTATGGGAAAACAAACTAGAAGAAGTTACAAAAGAAAAGCATATACATCAAAATAAAAGTTGGATATGGTACATAAAGACCTATGTGGATCTACAAGGACAAAATCATAGTATGGTGAAAGGTATTTCATACTTTTTGTTGATGACTTTTCTAGAATGATGTGGGTTAATTACTTAAAAGAGAAATCAAAAGCATTTGATAAATTCAAGATATTCAAGGAAAAACTAGAGAATGAATCAGGTTTAAAGATAAAATGTTTAAGATCAGACAGAGGTGGAGAATTTACTTCATACTTATTCAATTCATACTGCGAAGAGCATGGAATATAAAGACAGACATCTTCTCCTAGGACTCCACAATAGAATGGGATAGCTGAGTGAAGAAACGGGACTATACTTGATGTTGCTAGGACAATGTTGCTTGAAGGAAATATATCTCATGTGCATCAAAGAGAGGCTATTGGGACAGTGGTGTACACATTGAATAGAATTCAAATCAGAGAAGGTACAAGTAAGACTCCTTATGAATTATGGTTTAATCATACTCCTACTGTAAAATATTATAGAATTTTTGGTATTAAGTGCTATATCAAGAGAGATGATGAGATAGGGAAGTTTGATGCTTGAAGTGATGAAGGAATTTTCCTTGGTTACTCTACTAAGATAAAGTCTTACAAATGTTTCAATCTGAGATTAAGAAAAATGATTACAGAGATCAAAGAGGCTACTGCTGTAGAAGAAGAATAAATTATTGAGATTGAATGTGAAAATGAGATTTTTGATAATGACATAGATAAGACTACTAAAGTTCCTAAAACTCTGAGGTATGTAAAGAATAATCATCCTGAAAAACAAATTATTGGCAATACAAATCAAGGAGTATTGACTAGATCAAAGGTTAGAGAAGAATTTTTTTTAATCTCTCAAGTTGAACCAAAGAATATAGATGAAGATTACAGAGATGAATCTTGGATAAATGCTATGAAAGAAGAGCTAGATCAGATAAAGAAGAATAACACTTGGGAATTGGTTCCTAGACCTAAGAACAAAAATGTGATAGGAACTAAGTGGGTTTTTTAAAATAAAATGAATGAAGAAGCAGTTGTGGTAAGAAACAAAATAAGACTAGTATGTAAAGGCTATTCACAACAAGAAGGTATATACTTTGAAGATACATTTGCTCCTATTGCTAGAATAGAAGCTATAAGATTATTCTTGGCTTATGATGCACACAAAAACTTCAAGGTGTATCAAATGGATGTGAAATCTGCATTCTTGAATGAGGATCTTGAAGAAGCGTATATAGAACAACCTAATGGATTTCATTTATGTGAAGATGGAGACATGGTATGGAAGTAGAAGAAGGCACTATATGGACTAAAGAAAGCTTCAAGGGCTTGGTATGCAAGGTTAGAAAAATACCTACTTCGGCTTGGATCCAGAAAAGGTAATGTTGATAGTAATTTGTATTTAAGAACTAGTGAAGATGGAGTTTTGATAATAGAAGTCTTTGTTGATGATATTATCTTTGGAGGTAATGATGATCTATGTGAGAAATTTTCTAAAGAGATGGAAAATGATTTTGAGATGTCCATGATAGGTGAAATGAAATTATTTCTTGGACTACAAATAAATCAAGGCAAAGATGGCATTTTTATTTCTAAAACTAAATATCTTAAAGAAATGTTGAAAAAGTTTGGAATGAAGGGACTGTAAACCATTTGGTACACTCATGGTAACTGGTAATAAGCTGAAAGTTGGTGATGAATCAAAGTGTGTTTTTCAGACCAAGTATAGATCAATGGTTGGAGGATTATAATATCTAACTCACACCAGACCAGATATTGCTAATGTTGTTGGAATTATGGCTAGATATCAAGAAGAACCCAAAGAGAGACACCTAGCTGTTGTGAAAAGGATACTAAGATATCTGAAAGGAACCATAGACTATAGTTTATTTTATGATAGAAATGATAGCTTTGAACTTCATTCTTATACTAATGTTGATTGGGTAGGAAACGTTGATGATAGAAAGAATACTAGCAGTGGTGCATTGGGAAAAAGTTGGTTTCATGGTTAAGTAAGAAGAAAAATTGTATAGCTCAATCTACTGTTGAATTCAAGTATGTTGTTGTTGCTATAAATTGTACTCAAATTGTTTAGAAGAAGAAAATGTTGAAAGACATTGGAATAACTTTTGATGAGCATGTGGTTATCCATTGTGATAACACCAGTATAGTGATTATATCAAAGACGGTGATGCACTCTAAGACTAAGCATATTTCTATCAAGTATCACTTCTTGAGAGAAAAGGTGGTAGAGAAGGAAATAAAGTTAGAGTATATTAGTACAAAGGAATAGATTGAATAAATCTACACAAATTCATTGCCAAAAGATACCTTTGAATATCGTAAAGGTATGCTTGGGGTTCAGGCCCCTCCTAGTCAGAATTAAATGATGCAGGGATGCATCAGTCCAGAGGTTTTTAGAGCCTTATCATATTATAGACTAGATGTATGGATCTAACCCTTAGGGAGAATGATAATGGAAGATGTTGAAGGATAGTTGATGACTCATGGTACCCTTTTTCCATTGCTATCAAAAGGTGAGTGTTGCTGTGAGAAAATTCCTACTATATGGGGAGATTGTATGTAGTACTATTTGGTTGCAGAGCTTTGGATTGATATAAATTTGGCATGATGGATTTTCACATATGTTGACATCAACGCCAAAGGGGGGGATTATTGGATATTGCTAATGCATGGGGTGGTGATTTAATATGTTTAATCACTACATTACTGAATGGGAATTCATACTGTTGTCATTTGTGGTTTTTCATTAATGTCAACATATGTTTTTGTGAAGAGTATAGGTTGAGTATGACAGTGTAAGGAAATTGTACGGATGTTTCAGAACATACAAAGATAGACAAGAGCATGGGAAGATATTGTGATCTTATATCCAAGATTTCATCATGTAATGTTTCATATTGGGAGAGTTACAAATGTTTTGGTGAAGACTGGCTACTGGTCATTGACAGTGGAAGCTGACAGAGTGAGTCTCTATGTTTCTCTAATATCTTATAGAAGATATGGATTAGGTGTATGAGATCTTAAGAGATGAAAGACAAGGCACTGAAGGATGTTCATTGGTCAGTGCAAGGTACAAAATTCTAGATACATCCAACGTGGCATGTGATCTGGAGAAGACTTATTTAGGATCTGACTTCAGAGGTGTAGCATGCATTTTGTTTGGAAAATGTAAATTAAGGATGTCGGTCCTTAATTTTTGTAATGGAATTATTGTATACTTGTTTTAGGTACCATGTGTATCTTAGAAAGATTTTATGTAAATAGGAAAGCCTAATGGGTTGACCTGACCATGTAGAATGTAATAGGGTATATATGTAAGATCTTTTCTTTGGAAAATATATGGTGAGAATATATGTGATGAAAAAGGAATCGAAAGAGTTGCGAGCTTGTGTCTATTTGATGTAGAACAGGGGATTCCTGGTGAACTTCATTGGAACTAATCAAGAAAAGATAGTTGATGATGGAAATTTTAAAATATTGTGTATGTCTGAGTTCTGAAGGTGGATTTAACCTTCTTTAGGAAGTGAGCCCACCCTTCTTTCTTGACTCCTAATAGGTTTTGTCCTCTAACAAGGACTATATACTGTAATGTTTCAATAAGCTCCTAACAGGGATAAATCATCTAACAAGGATACTATACTCTCAGTACATCATTTGTGGGTGCTAATTCCCACTGGGGTTTTTACCTTTAACAGGGTTTCCCCGAAACCAAAATATTGTGTTGTTGTGTTGGCATTCATTGTGTTCATTGGATCTGATGTTGGAGCTATTAAAAGTTTAAAGTTTAATAATCTTTCATACAACTAATTCACCCCCCCCCCTCTCAGTTTTATTATGGACTGTTATTCCTAACAGCTTCCACTTAAACAATATGAAGTATGGTCATCGATGTAACATCATTTGTTTAGCAAAAATGGTAGATGTTTAATGTTTAATAGCACTTGTATTCATTTCTAATGTTAGGTATTTGCCTCCCACAATTTTGACCACTCTCCTAATTATATTGATCATTATGTGATGAGTTGGGATGATTCGCTAACATGCCATGGTTGATCAAGAGCCATCTGTATTATATTTTAATTCTTTTTTATTTGGGATATAATTTTTTTTATCAATAAAGGGTATTTTTATTAATAATTATAAAATAAAGATATACATCAATTTTTTCAGTCCATCTATAAACATCAAAAATCTACTACATTTTCATACTAGGGAATTCACCCATCATCTACATATATAGAAATACCACCTATCTTTGAGTTTTAAATACATATTTTGTAATAACTGTTCATTCGCAGTTTTAAAGTAGAAATAAATTTACATAAACAAAAAAATGTGCTTGTTCTTCATTAATCATCTCTGCTAAAGCCTTCGCACCTTGCATTAACCAAAAATCTCCAACTGATCATTGTTAGCTATTAAACTCTTCCCTTTTAAAATTGTGCAAAAACTTATTTTGTTGTAGCTTACATCTCCTCCCAGGATGTGTGACCTCAAGCTCTTTGATTTCGCTACCTGTGAGGCACCTTCTTTGAGAATAGGCTTTCCAAATCCTCTGCTCATTGTTCTTGTTTAGCCAATTCCTCAAGTTAACTTTCTTCCATCCTTTAGTGGCCCTTATAAACATGTGAGGTTTATCTGCATTGGCCCTCCACCTTAAAAATAGAATGAGGCCAAATCTAAGGTTGTCCTCTTCATCAATAAAGCATTCTCTTATATTTGTTCCTATTCTTGGGACTTCCCATTCTAAAATAGAATCTAAATTCCCCAATATATCATCCTTAAATGGAGCATGGGTGATCTACCAAACTACCTATGTGCTTTCTCTGATCTCCAAGCCCCATACAATAAAAATAGAGACAACATCCAAATTTTTCCTTTGTTTGATCATAACCTCTTGAAACTATTCACCAATCATCAAGATAATAGCATCCACCATTTCCTTTGTTTTTACCTTCAGTAAGCCTTTAATACGCTCTTTGTTATCCATCCCTTTAAATGCTTTCATCTTCTTCTTTGTGTCCACACTACAATTTGCCTTCATCACTAGCTCTACAATGCCTTCATGAATAAACTCCACTTAAAGTTAACCCAAGCTCCTAAAAACAAATTTGAAAACCCTCCTTCTATCATAAATGATGAAAAGGTGCACTTGTCACACTCCCTAGAGCCATTTTTTCCTACTGTCTAATTGCACCTCTATTCTTTTCAATCCACAAAAGCCTCTAGTATTTCTAATAAACACACTATCCCATCCAAGTGCTTCGAGCAGTAAAAACATGTCATTCATTCCTTTCATGATTTCATCAGTCATCCTTTCCTCTACCAAAGGGAAAGAAATAAAACAAACACAACACAATGTAACCCAATTTGTTCATAGATGTTGACAATCTTTAATAATGAAATACAACTTTCTAAGTTAGGTCCCCTCAATCATGCGAAAATACTCAACCACTATTTCATCATGTTTCTTAAAGGATAAAGCCCAATTTGCAATTATATCCTCTTTTTTGATCCCTTCTCTAAGAGTATGGCTAATTTTAAAACTATCTAATTTATCTAAGAAATATCTGACCTCCCTTAACACACTTTGAATCTGCCATACATTCGAATGATCTGATTTTATTGCATTAATAATAACTTTAGAATCCTCCTCTATCTGTATTTTATCCAAATTTAAGACATATCCCAATCTGACTTCTAGCAAAGCTACCTACACTTCCGCCATGTTATTAGTTCCTATTTGAAGCTTCCTTGTTGCCACAGCCAAAATATCCCCATTTTGGCTACAAGCTATTGCCCCCACACCTAACATGCCTAGATTCCCTTTTGAACGTCCATAAAAGATTATTTTTATCCAACCTAGATCTGGAGGATTCCATTTAATATCTCTTCTTCTATTCTTCTCCAAATTTGCTATACTTCCGTCGTGCTTATATCTGATTTTAATTCTAGGCCATGATCTATGAGCTAATCTATCCCAAGATGAGAAAACTGAATTTGAATTTAAAGCTCTTACCACTGAACTCATCACCTCCTCAATAACCAAATCAATTAGTGCTAAAATCTATTCAACTGATTCATAAACATTCTGAAAGATTCTTTTGTTTCTTTCCTTCCAAAGTTCCCATATAGCCAAAGATGGGCAAACAATCCATAGTTTATATAAGGTGGATTTCTGCAACTGTTGAGGCCAACTTTTAAAGAGATCCAATAACTTATTTGGTAGAGGTCCCATCATGTTCAAATTGCACCTAATCATATCCCAACATCTTTGGGCCATTTCGCATTGCACAAGGAGGTGATTGGAATCCTCTATTGCATTATTGCACATTGGACACCTTGTCAGACCCACAAAACCATATTTTTTCCTACACTCCCTAGTCATAATATTATTTTGGATAGTAGCCAAGCAAAAGCTCTAGCCTTTTGCAAACAAATTTTATCCCAACAAAGCTTATACGGCCAATCCTCTTTATCCTCCTCCTAAGCCAGGAATTGGTAACCCAATTTAGCAGAGTAACTTCCACTTTTGGTTGCACACCAAATGATTGTATATTTCTCATCATAAATGGTTAAAGACCTTTCTACAAAAATATCATTTATTTTCTCATGTTGGATCCTACTAAGACCAATATTGTCAAGATTCTTCCAAACCCATTGCTCTCCCATAAGGCCTGTTTGAATCTCCATATAATCTCTAATCTTCTCACCCCACACATTTTTCATTATTGTCATCAACTCTTGTAAGTTATTTTTATCTTCCAATGTCATAAGTCCGTTCCTAGATTCCTCCCAAAAAGTAGCCTCCCTTCCATCTCCAACCTCCCACAATAAATGCTCACATATCACATGCCTACATTCTAAGATGAAGTTCCATATAGGTGAACCCTTCGAAGGGTCATGAATAGTATGTGATTGTTAGCCATTGAATCTAGATATTTCATTTTTAAAATCCTTACCCATAACTGAGAAGGATTGGAATAAAGTTCCCAAACTAGTTTGTCTCCCAAAGCCTTATTGATTATATGCCATTTGCGCAATCCTCCTCCTCCTTTCTTTTTGGACTTGCAAATAGTTTCCCATGCTACAAAATGGATTTTTTCTTCCTCGTGTCCTCCATTCCAAAAAAAATTCTTCATTCTATGTTTAATATATCTCAGTACTTTCATTGGGATCTTTAAGCAGCTCATAAAATAGATAGGAATAGCAGAGATGACTGATTGCAGCATAAGGATTCTTCCTACATATGTGAGCAATTTCCCTCTCCAACTTTCCATCTTTTTTACACAACTATCAATTAAATCCTTCCAAAGGTTTTCTTTAGAGGCCCCTCCAAATAATGGAATCCCCAAGTATTTGTTCAGGAGAGCACCAATCTTCATATTAAGAATTCTATAAACATGTTGTTGTACAGGAAGAGAAGTGTTAAAGAAAAAGATTTTATATTTAGCCCAATTTATATATTGGTTGAAAGCATTACCATAGAGTTCTAGACATTCCTTAATAATCCTAGCCTCTCTTGTAGAGGCCTCCCACATTAAATAGGTATCATCAAAAAATTGTAAATGAGTCATTGACTCCATACCTCAAACTACCTTGACCCCTTTCCATAAGCCAGAAAAACCTTTTTGTTTGATCGTTCTACCAAGGGCTTCTGCAAGAATAATGAACAGAAAAGGTGAAAGAGGATCACCTTGATGAATACTAGTTGTAGTTTCAAAAAAACCTTGAGGGCTGCCATTAATCAAAATGGAGAAGCAAGGGGATGAGATGCAACTTAATACCCATTCACAACAAATACTTTCAAAGCCAAACCTCTTCAAGATTGACATAAGGAAGCCCCTATTTACTTTTTCATAAGCTTTCTTTATGTCCAATTTGATCATCATACCAGCCTATTTTCCCAACTTTAGAGAGTGAATAGCCTCATGAACAACTATAATACCTTCATAAATAGATCTTCCCAGACAAAATCCACTCTTCTCTTCGGAGATAATTGTAGATAAAACAATTTTCAATCTATTTTTTATCACTTGGCTATTACTTTATATATAGTTTTACACAAAGCAATAGGCCTAAATTCATTAAAGGATTCTTTCTTCCCTTTCTTAAGAATCAAACATAAAAAGGTGTTATAAAAATCCTTGAAGATGCATTTCATTTTTCTTGAATCTTCCACAACATCCCCCAACTCTTTACCCACTGTATCATCTTAAAATGGAAGCACTTCCATCTTGATAGGTGTAGCACCCTCTTTTAGTACATTTATCATGATAGACTTGCATTTAGGATGCATTTTGCACTTATCTTCTTCATTCTAGGTGAAATTAGGGTTAGGATCCTGAGGATTCTCCTAAATTTCCCTCTTTTATGGCTCTATTTTCTAGGTAGGACATATAAATAGGTCCTCTTGGCCTTCATCATAGTCATCATAGGATTTTATGCTTATCCCTAGCATTCTATCCTGTTCTGATATCATTTCTAGGTCTCTAGGCATCCCCAGGAGCTCCTGTCTTGATTCTGATTGGATCTAGGCCCAGGGTCAAATTCAAGGTTGATCCTGACTAGGTCAAGATCAAGGTCAAACCTGACTAGGTCAAGCAACCTTGATTTTTCCCCCCTCATTCAAATTCTTAGAATCCTTGATTTTCGAGCATCAGGCTTTTGGGATATTTATTTTCCCGCCTCCGGGTTGGCCATTTTGGGTTTCGAGATGGTAAATCCTCTAATTGCATTTAATCTAGGTATATTTTCTAAAGGTTAGGACCTAATTAGGATTTAATTCTCCAAGGTGGCCCCTCTAGAGGATTGTGCCCTAGTTCACTATAAAAGGAGGCCTTCCTCTCTCATTTTCACATCAAGTTTTCATGCTCAAGCACTCTCAAGAAAGGTGATTGATCCAACATCCATTATTCACATCTCTTTATCAAGTTTTTTGAGCAAGAAGATTTCAAGCAAGCAAGGAATGGTGAAGATTCAAGATAGCAAGAGGATGATATAGAAGATCAAGCCATTGTTGACATCAAGCATCTTTGTGAACACATATTTGGAGCAAGAGAGATCCTTTCTTCCTTGATCCACCATCATCAACTTTCAAGCATTCAAAGATTCAATCATGGGGTAACAATTATAGATTGTGAGTTTGGTAGAAGTACTTTAGCCTTGGGGGCTTGGTATGCTTTTCTATCTCATTCAAATCTATGCATTGTTATTTCATACACATTCATGCTAGGGTTTTGACCTAGAGGATTAGATCTTGGCATTAAACTTTCAATACATACACACACATATTCTATTTCAATCGTCTATTCATGGAGTTGGAGACCACCAAAATGGGGGTTTGAATAAGGCAAAACCCTATATAGCCACCCCAAAAACCCCCTTTTTTAGATATCTACAGTCATTGTTTTGGGAATCAAAGGATAGATTTGAGTACCCTTTTCATCGAACTTCTAGGATTTGCAAACAAAATCAGAATCGGGCTTCAAAATAAAAATGTGGTATTTGACCTTTTATGAGGGTCAAACTCGACCTGCTATCGAAAAGATGAAACTTTTTTGGGTTTTCTCTGTCTCGACTTTTTTTATCACAGATCTGGTTGCAGAATCTTCTAAAACCTCTTACAAACTTCAGAAAATAGGTATTTCCAAATCAATTTCACAATGAGGTATGTATCTTAACATAATAAATTTTCAAGTATTTCCATATTTACTTATGCTATGCCAATTCCAATTTCAATTCAAATGAATAAGTGTTGAATGTTAGGTACATTACTAAGCTTCCATTTTTCCACTATTCATTTTTGTGAACCCAACATACTTACCCCTTTTATTTTGTGGATTTAGATGCCCTATTGTGTTAGATCTCCCTTTGCATTATCTTGTGTGTTCACCTCCACTATTCATTTTGGTGAACCCGTTTATGACAACTCTTTCTTTTATGGTGTTAGATTCTTTGTATTCAACATGTATGATTCTTGTTTTGAGTACTTTGATGAGGCTTTTATTGTACAGGAGGATAGATTCCCTAATGAGGTACATGGTAGTAAGGATAAAAATGGTTTGAATACGATCTCCATGGATCCTATTCCTATTTCACTCTCCTCAACAACCTCTCAACTTGACCTTTACCATAGGGTGTGTGCATGGTTACCTTCATGTCCCACTATTTGCAACATTGATAAACCTAAAATGATATATCCTGCACCTTTGATCATTGTAAAAGGATGTCCTCGTATAACAATTAAGGGTAAACCTAGAGACCTTTGGATTTCTTTGATAACACTGATTCTATTTCACATGCTTATCACACACAGAATAACCCTCAGCCTACTGTTCCAATTTCTTTACCTCCTTCTCAACCTATGCTTCCTCAAGCACCTAGGTATCCATCTACCTTTAAGGAGTACAACTTAGTTGACCAATTATGTGCTACTCCTGCTAAGATATCTTTATGGTAATTACTTCAAACCTCCCCAACATATCATGAGGCATTGCAAAAATCTTTATCTACTCTTCCTGCTTCACCTCCTAATCAAGAGAACATTCATTCTATTTTGGATTGTATGCATACTATGCCTTTTGTACCTCCTATTGTGTTTTTTGATAATGACTTACCTTCCCTAGAGGTACAGAATCAATATGATGCTCTTATGGTGGTTGTATCTATTAATCAAAGTATCATTCGAAGAACCTTAATTGATAATAGATTTGGACTTAATGTTTGTAGCATGGATATGCTCAAGGCAATTAAGGCTGATCTCTCTACTATTCAACTTGATAATGTTCCTATACGTGGATTTGACAATATTATGAAAAGAACTTTAGGCATTATTACTTTACCTGTTAAAGTTGGTCCAATTATTCTAAATACTCCTATTCATGTTATACCTGGACCTCTTAATTATAATCTTCTTTTAGGAAGACCATGGTTACATACTATGCATGCAGTTCCTTCTACTCTTCATCACAAGGTTAGGTTCATCTATAATAACTTAATGTATACATTATATGTGGATGATGCCCTGAATCCTTTCTTAAATGCTAAATATGCCAAAAACTTTGAACCTATTCAACCTAGTAAAGAGATGGAAAAACAATTGGAGATACAACAATCTGAGATAAAACAACTTGAGATTCAACAACAAGAAGCCCCATCTTCTTCTTTTTTCACTGAGGATGATTGGGGGACATTGGATTTTAATCCTACATTTATTGGAGAATACAAGGTCTCTGATTTGGAATTCATGAAGCAACAGAATGAATTTGAGAAAAAAGTGTTTATTTCTTCTTCGTTGTATGAAGAATTAAAAAGTAATTTTTTTGCCGCTTCGATTAATGAAACGCTTGACACTATAAAGCCTGATTGTTATGACATTGTGACATATGCCGCTCCTTGGACTTCCTCTAACATGACTGATTGATATGGTCCTGGTTATCATTTGCTTAAGAAATTAGGATTTAATGGAAAAGGATGTGGTAAATATGAACAAGCTATACAAGTACCTTTGGATAATGAAGTTTATGATCATACATATGGATTAGGATTCAATCCTTATAGACAACCATCATCTTTTCCTCTTAATGTTAATCATATTTGTAGTGGATAGTTGAAGTTGGTTAACCCATTACTTATTGACTTTAATCAACAATCCTCTTTGGATATTCTTCCTAAAGACAAAGCCCTAATGGAATTTTTAGGGGTTTATGAAGATTTACCTAAGTTTCATCACAAATGAGGAAAGCCTTATTGTTTGAAAACCGATGCTTATTTTGGCAAACATGAAGAATGTGATATTCTCCCCTTACCAATGAATCCTCTGGTAAGAAGTGATTTTTTAATTACTGAAACTATTGATATTCAAGTGGATGAAAGTGATTCTAAAAGAATGATAAAAATTGGGAAATGTTTGAATTAGGATGAACGTGATCATTTGGTTTCCCTTTTTCTTGAATTTAAGGATATCATCGCTTGGACATATTTTGATATGTCAGGTATAGATTCTAAGATTGTTACTCATAACATTATTTTAAAGCCAAATATGAATCCGGTAAAACAAAAAATTCAAAAGATGAATCCACGAATTGCTTTGTTAGTCAAAGGTGAAATTGAAAAATTATTGGATTCTGGATTTATCCATTCTATTGATTACTCAGATTGGATTTCAAATATTATGCCTATGTCCAAAGGCCAAAATAAGATGAGAATGTGTAATAATTTTAGAGATTTAAATAAGGCATCCTTGAAAGATAATTTCCTGCTACCTAATATTCATATGATTGTGGATTCAATAGCAGACCATGCCTTGTTATCTTTTATGGATGGTTTTTTGGGATACAATTAAATCTTTATCCCCCCTGAAGATCAATTTAAGACTACATTTATAACACCTTGGAGAACCTTTTTTTGGGTCATGATGCCCTTTGGATTGAAAAATGTAGGAGCAACTTATCAACGGGCTATGACTTTGATTTTTCATGATTACATTCATAAGATCCTTGAAGATTACGTGGATGACATCTTGGAAAAATTTATACAAAGAGAAGATCATGTTACTATTTTATGACAGATATTTGAAAGGATTAGAAGTTATAATATGAGATTGAATCCTAAGAAATGTGTCTTTGGAGTTGATTCTAGAAAATTATTAGGATTTATAATCTCTAAGTGAGGCATCGAAGTAGATACTGAAAAGATTGGAGCTATCGTTAATATGCCTCCTCCTAAGAATATTTCCCAATTATGAAGCTTACAAGGAAAAATACAAGCCATTCATTGCTTTATTTCTAATTTAGCAGACCGAACTATTCCTTTTACTTCCTTGCTTAGAAAGGATACCACTTTCTCTTGGCATGAGGAGTGTAAAAAAACTTTTGAGCAATTTAAGGAGTATCTTGTGAATCCTCCTATCTTGCAACCTACAAATTTTGATAAACCATTTCAATTATACACTTCAGCGACTCCACAAGTCGTGAGTGCATTGTTAGCTCAAATTGATGATAATAATAAAGAAAGACCTATGTATTACATTAGTCAGACTTTACTTGATTATGAAACATGATATACAGATTTAGAAAGATAATTTCTAGCTATAGTTTATGCATGTCAGAAAATCAGGCATTATTTGATAAATGATGAACTTAATGTGATTGTTAAATTTGATCCTTTGAAACATCTTTTCTCACAAACTGATCTCTCAGGCCGGTTGGCAAAATGCGTGATGTTGATTATAGAATTTGATCTTAATTTTATTTCTCAAAAATCTATTAAGGGACAAGCATTGACAGATTATCTAGCCGAAGATCCTTGTCCTTATCAAGATGAAAGTTCTACTTCTATAGAATTTCCTGATGATAATATCCTAACCCTTCAATAGGAGGATATTTGGGAATTATATTTTGATGGATCTAAATGTAAGACAGGTTCTGGTGTGGGTATCATCTTGATTTCCCCTACAAAAAAACCCATCCCTTTATCAGATAAACTAACCTTTCCTTGCAATAATAACATTGTGGAGTATGAAGCTCTTATAGCTGGACTACGAGCAACTTCATCCCTTAATATCAAACATTTACATATATATGGAGATTCACAACTAATAGTTGAATAGATTAAAGGAGGATGTCAGACTAAAAATGCTAAAATGACACAATATAGAGATTTAGCTCTTGATGTGCTTTCACAATTCTCCTCTTATACGATTCAAACTTTACCTAGGAAGGATAATCAACATGCAGATGCCATGGCCAGTGCATCTTCCTTGGTTTGTCTTGAGAACAATGTGGAAAACTTTCAATTTACTATACAAACTCTTAAATGCCCTACAATTTCTGATAAGTTTACCTCTGACTGTTTTAACTTGCATTCGGATGAAAGGTATTCACATATTTTTCATTTTTTGAAGGATGGTACTTTTCTTGAATCAGCAACAAGGAACATGCGTAACCATATTAGGAAACTTGCAGCATGGTACATCATTTTAGGAGATACGCTTTACAAACACTCTTATGAGGGATTATTATTACGATGTCTTAATAGAACTGAAATTCATGTAGCTTTAGCAGAGGCTCATTCCGGTTCTTGTGGGGGACATTTTGGTGGAAAATCCTTGGTTAATAAATTACTTTGAATGGGATATTATTGGCAAACAATGGAACAAGATTCTTTCATGTTTGTTAATAAATGTCCTCAATGTCAACAACATAGTAATTTGATTCATGCTCCTACTCATGAGCTTCGTAATCAAGTTTCTCTGTGTCCCTTTAGTGTTTGGGGTTTTGACCTTATTGGAAAAATCTCACCGACTTCTTCTCAAGGACATACTTACATTCTCACCGCTATGGATTACTTTATGAAGTGGGTTGAAGCTCTCCCTCTTCATTCAACAATGGTGGATGTTATTTGTGATTTCATCCTTAATAATATCATAACAATATTTGGTATTCATTTGGTGATAATTTCGAATAATGGAACATCTTTTAAAAATAAAGAAGCTACAAAATTCTTGGAGAAATATATAATTCAACATTAATTTTCAACTCCTTACTATCCTCAATCTAATGGATAAGCTGAAGCATTGAATAAAATTATGGAACAAATTTTGAGAAAAATAGTTAGTAAGCATGCGAAAGATTGGCATACTCAACTGACTTATGCTTTATGGGCTTATAAGACTAGTGTTTGTATTGCCATGGGTACTTCTCCTTATAACCTTGTCTATGGTACTGATGCTATTATGCCTTTGGAACTAGAAATACCTTCTTTACATATTTTGTTTCATGGGATAATTGATAAAGATACTTTTTGTGAACAATGCTTACAAGAATTAGAAATGTTGGATGAACAACGAATACATGCATTAGAACATATAAAATCTTATCATAAATCTCTTCAGAAACAATACAATCATAATGTAATTGAACGAACATTTGTAGTTGGTGATTTAGACCTTTATGAGAATCAATGGAATGTGAATGCTTTACCGGGTGGAAAAGGAAAATTTAGCCCTAATTGTCTTGGACCTTTTATTCTTATTGAATACTTTGGTTCAGGTGCTTACAAACTTGCTAATATGGATGGTGTTTCTTTAAAGGAACCCATTAATATTATGCATCTTAAACATTATTACCCTTAATCTCATTTTTTCTGTGTGCATTGATGTATTCCTTATAAAGATTTGTTTTATAGGTTATATAGTTTTACCAAAATTATATATTGAATATTTTTATGCACTTTCTTTCTCTCTTTCTTTCTTTATTTCTATTAAGTTTTATATATTGATGAAAGAATAGTCATCAAACATAGAACTAATCAGTAAAGAAAGTTTTTCATTCATCAAAAATAGTTTTCAAAGTTTTTTTGATACATAAGTGGCCAATGGCCCTATCTATCACTATGTCACTCTAATGGTCAATGACTTCTAGATCTCTCTATTCTGTGGTGGGAAGATGAAGATTTGTGTGTCTGTGTATGGCTCCTAGATATGTTCATACCCTGTACACATCCTCAGAGACTCTGTACCTCTGCCATCAGCTTCTCCTCTCTTTCTCTACACATTCTCAGCTCTCACTAGATAAATACAAAGATGTCAGCATGTCTATCGAGATCTCTATGACCAATGGAAGACTCTCGCTTGTCAGCTGGTAGTCAGTAGGATATAATGGTATCCTTGAGAATCTTGAATACAAATCTCCTCCACTCCGCTATGCTAGCTGTAGAAAGAAAAAAAAAATTATATCAGTCTAGTATCCTGTCTATTCAAATCATATATTCAACCAAATTTCAATCAATTTCACACCTAGGTCTCCCTTCTGGATGTCACTAAAGTGCCTAGATGGTGGGGGCATGGAGTGACTACTCTCTTCATGCTTGCTATATCTTAGTCTCAGTGGTGGTGTCTCTATGTGGGGTTGTGGGGGCCGTCATAATCTCAGTGGTGATGCATGAGTAATAGGTATATCTATACCAGTATCACCACTCAGGGGCATGTCCTCATCCCTCTCCTCTACTCTCTCCTCTTCCTCCATGGGATCTTCCTTAAAGATGTACTCCTCCTCATCTTTGATATCCTCATCCTCCTCAGTGGATCCACTATCCTAGTGTGTCCCCTTTGTAAAGCCTAGATCACATGTAGGATAATCCTCAGGAAAGATAGGACAGGTCTCCTCCAAGCTCTAGTATCTAATGTAATCTCACCTCACACCAGAATAGGCTACATCTAATGGTACCTCTATATCCTCTCTCTCCTTTGCATCGCTATCCTCTATGTTTGCTATTGATGGTTGGCATATGGCACCAAGTCATAGATAGTATCTCATCAGATGAACATAGTGAGGTACTACCTTAGGGACTCCCTGTAATAGGCCAAACTACCTCATCACCCGATCATAATAGTAGGGCATCACTATATGACTCTGATGACCCTCTAGCAGCTTACACTATTGTGAATGTCTCATCTGGAATCATGTATCAGGCCACTCTGTCATCTGGCAGTAAGGTCTCCATATCACATCGGTGCTAGCAATATGGTCTAGATGTACTCTCTAGTAGAGCATATCCCCAAACTACCAAACATCTCTCAAAGTATATGTGAAGGCTCTCTCTATGCTTGCATCTACCATCACTAGCACTCCCTGTGGATGTGTACATGCAAAATGCTTGAAAATCCATATTTGTAGAACTGTGCATGTCGACAGACTCTCCCGATGATACCTCACTAGCTAACCCAACTCATGGTATAGCTGAGTTAGCATGCTGTGACCCCATGAGAACATGGTCCTCTCTCTCTCCATCCTCTATATGAGATGTGTTAGAGGTGAAAAAAATATGGTACCCTTTGAGTTGGGTAACACAACCAAGGCTACTATACATAACATCACCTTCTGTACTAAAGGTGTAGGGCCTGATAGTACAAAAGATAGTAGGATCTAATCTGACCGGGTCTGCATTAGTGGATGTACTCCTATACAATACTCTATGTCTACATGGATCTCCTCAAAACCTTGTTGTGCTCTGGGTCTAATGGTCTCCCCTCGGATTGGAAGCTGCATGATCCTATAGACATCCTCTAAGGTCACTATGGTCTCGCCAAAGGGAAGATGGAAGGAGCATGTATCCTCATCCCATCTCTCTATCAGAGTTGATAGCATGGCTCGGTGTAGTCTAAGATATGGAAGGACTGATACCTAGTACATTCCCACATCCCTCAATAACTGCATCCCCTCGTCATCAAGGTCAGATAGTCTCTCCTTGACTTTCACTAGCAATTCCCCAAAAGGGTGCTCTCAGAAGTAGACTAGGTCCTGCAAGCACAAACAAACATCATATCAGTCATCTACATCATCAAATCTAAAAAAATAACTAAACTAGGTCAAATTTGACCTCAGTTAGGTCAATGTTGACCTTACTAGGTCAATGTCAACTTTACTGGGTTAGGATCGACCTTTTTTTGGTCAAGCTCGACCTCATCTCAAAAATTGACAAAAACCCTCTGGTCAATGTCGACTTTCATGGGTCAAAGTCAAGCTAGATGGGTCAATGTCGACCTAAATGGGTCAAGGTGACCTAAAATGGAAAAATCAACCTTTCCTATAAAAATAGTAATTTGGAAAGTACAAAGGTGGATAACAATAAACTCACCTCAGGTAGTGATAGTCTGGTAGCCAGACTATGTCTCAGAGTCTCGAGGCATGTTGCTCAAAGTTCCTCTCTTCTCGGCATCTTGCTTCCTCATTTTATATCTAATAATGGTAAGAATGAGTAATTATTTCTCTCTTTTACTTATTTATAAGTTCAAATTAGGGTTTTATTATGGTTTCCTTAGGGTAAACTTGGATTTTCTTTTCTTATGCATTTAGACAGACATCCACTCTTTTCATCATAACTTGAGTTTGGTAACTCTTTTTTTAGTGTCATCAGTGACGTTGGAATCATGATTCAAATACCTAACTCCTTGAACTGATTTAGGAAGGTTAGGAATTCTTCTAATTGGTTTAGGAAAGAACTTTTCAACACTCTGCATATCCAGTATATAGAGTTTTTTTATCACCCTGTTTCACCCTTCCGAAGTAGAAAGCCGAAATAGGGGGGGCATAAGGGGATCTATACACTTCTTAAATTATCATATAGTAAGCTTTAGGTGATTTTTAGATTTTCATTAACCTTGTGTGTTGCAAGTTCTAACAATTTTTTGCAAAATCTTTACATCGAGGACTTAGCTATATCCTTTTTATTTACTATGATGTTTTCTTACTTTAGCTTGCATATTCACATAGTGTCATATCTAAGATAAAGTGGGGGCTAAATGTATCATCTTAAAATGGAATCACTTCCATCTTGATAGTTTTAGCACCCTCTTTTAGTACATTTATCATGATAGACTTATTTTTCACTTATCTTCTTCATTCTAGGTGAAATTAGGGTTAGGATCCCAAGGATTCCCCTGAATTTCCCTCTTCTATGGCTGTATTTTCTAGATAGCACTTAAAAATAGGTCCTCCTATCCTTCATCACAATCATCATAGGATATTATGCTTATCCCTAGCATTTTTTCTTGTTTTGATATCATTTCTAGGTCTCTGGGCATCCCCGGGACCTCCTGTCTTGATTTTGATTGGATCTGGGCCCTGGGTCAAATTCGAGGTTGATCCTAACTAGGTCAGGATCAAGCTCGAACCTGACTAGGTTAGGATTGATATTGAACCTGACTAGGTCAGGTCCAACCTTGATTTTTCCTCCCTCATTCAAATTCCTAGAATCCTTGATTTTCGGGCATCAGGCTTTCAGGATATTTATTTTCCCACCTCCGGGTTGGCCATTTCGGGTTTCAAGATGGTAAATCCTCTAATTTCATTTAATCTAGGTATATTTTCTAAATTTTAGGACCTAATTAGGATTTAATTCTCCAAGGTGGCCCCTCTAGAGGATTGTGCCCTAGTTCACTATAAAAGGAGGCCTTCCTCTCTCATTTTCACATCAAGTTTTCATGCTCAAGCACTCTCAAGCAAGGTGATTGATCCAACATCCATTATTCACATCTCTTTATCAAGTTTTGTGAGAAATAAGATTTCAAGCAAGAAAGGAATGGTGAAGATGCAAGATAGCAAGAGGATGATATAGAAGATCAAGCCATTGTTGACATCAAGCATCTTTGTGAACACATATTTGGAGCAAGAGAGATCCTTTCTTCCTTGATCCACCATCATCAACTTTCAAGCATTCAAAGATTCAATCATGGGGTAACAATTACATATTGTGAGTTTGGTAGAAGTGAGTTTGGGGTAACAATTACATATTGTAACTTTCAAGCATTCAAAGATTCAAATTCCCAGAAGCCTTGGGGGCTTGGTATGCTTTTCTATCTCATTCAAATCTATGCATTGTTATTTCATACACATTCATGCTAGGGTTTTGACCTAGAGGATTAGATCTTGGCATTACACTTTCAATACATACATACACATATTCTATTTCAATCAGCTATTTGTGGAGGTGGAGAACACCAAAATGGGGGTTTGACTAAGGCAAAACCCTATATAGCCACCCCAAAAACCCCCTTTTTCAAATATCTACAGTTGCTATTTTGGGAATCATAGGACAGATTTGAGTACCTTTTTCATCGAACTTCTAGGATTTGCAAATAAAATCAGAATTGGGCTTCAGAATAAAAATGTGGTATTTGACCTTTTATGAGGGTCAAACTCGACCTGCTACCGAAAAGACATAACTTTTCTAGGTTTTCTCTGTCTCGGCTTTTTGATCACAGATCTAGTTGCAGAATCTTCTGAAACCTCTTACAGACTTTAGCAAATAGGTATTTCCAATTCAATTTCACAATGAGGTATGCATCTTAACCTAATTAATTTTCAAGTATTTCCAAATTTACTTATGCTATGCCAATTCCAATTTCAATTCAAATGAATAAGTGTTGAATGTTAGGTACATTGCTAAGCTTCCATTTTTCCACTATTCACCCACAATATGTCAGGCTCTCTAAAAAAACAACCCTAGAAAACCATCAGGACCTGAGGCCTTGTCACTTCCCAAACTGAATAGAGCTTTTTTAACTTCTGTATTAATGATCAGCTTCATCATCATATTTTTTTGATCATTTGATATCATTTTTGGAATAACATCAAGGAAAGTGATGTCAATCAGGAATGCACCTCTAGCTTGATTTAAAATCTAGCCTTCCTATTGAAAAATGGAAACGAACTCTTTATGGGAAAGAGAATGAATCTCCGGATTCTAGGCCGGTTCCTATAGATTTGGAATATCACCTAATACTTACTTTTAAGCTTTTGGGAAAAGGGAGAAAAATGACTAAAAATGAATGCTAACTAAGGGGTGATACACCAAAAAGGATGCAAATTTATTAGAATTGTAAACCTGTACCTATCAGACACATGCTACTAAATCAATTATTCTCACTTCTCAACACCTAGGATGGTTTAAAATCACAATTAGGGTTTGGTACCACTAATGATATGAGATTAACCAACAAATAAGTAACTTCTGCAAAAAGGTTAATTCTTAACAATTTAGAATAGGAATTTGGAGCAATTCACTAATGTATGCTTGAAAGATACAAACACTTAAATGCAGAAAAACTTGAAAAGGATTGATAGCAAAACTTAGAAAATATATGAATAATAAGGCCAGCTTTATTATCTGCAAACTCTACAAAAATGGCTACAAAATATAAGGAAAAGGGAAAAGGAACAATATGCTCACTAATACCTATTTTTCCTCAAACTCTGAACCCTTACAAATGAGGTGAAAATACAATAAATAGAGTCCCCAAAAAACCTAACTCGGATGCATGAGAAAACCTTATGAAATAAGGAGTCAAACTATCAAAAAATGCATTCTAAGTGATCCTTGAACTCCTCCAAGCCATGCATAACTGAAGTGCCACTCAAAATCCCCTAAAAAATGCTTCAAATCTTCATAAAACATGCATATTTTGTGGGGGTCGGATATGAAGAAAAAACCCACCAAATCAGGGGTGTAACTGCCAAAATCTGCAAGCAAACTGCTCCAAAAGACTTCCCAACTGATAGTAACTGATAGAGAAATCAAAAATCACCTCCAAATGAATCCAACAAGCTATCAACAACCCCTAAACTGCCTCAATAACTGGTTCAGAACTGAACTCCTCCCCCTTTGAGTTATTTAAATGTACAAAGTGTCAACCTTAACTATACATTTATTTACTAACATATTCTGCAAAAGTTTTATTTATATTTTTCCCAAATTATATTTAATATTTAATAAATAACAAACTTACACTTAATATATATAAATAGAATTAAATTTAATTCTATTTAATATATTTGATACTAAGTGTAATTTTGTTATTTGTTAAATATTCAATATATTAAATAGAATATACATTATAATATATTTCTATTTAAGTTAGATAGATAATAAATTTATCCATTTAACTTAAATAGAAATAAGGTATAATATATATTGTTAAAACTTAAATTTAAAAGAAAGGAAAAAAAAAAAAAAACTTAATACCTAATATGCTAATGAAAAATATATAACTAAAGGCATTTGAATACATAACTCCAAACATGAGTTTTAAAATAAAATAAAACTATCATAAAACGCAGCTAAGGAAAAGCCTAAAAGAAAAGGCACAGGAGATACATAGGGTAAAGGGAACCCTAAAACCATTATCATTTGTCATTTTTCTCTTGCCTGCTACAGCACTTCTCTCCATGAGGGTTTGACTGAATTTTTCTGTTGCGTATTACCTCCATGGATGGATTATTGGGTGATGCCTCCTCTATGTTTTTATAAAAGCCATGGCTGCAAATGATGGTGTGTTGAATCTCTTCTCCAACCGCCAAAGGTTTGAAGTTTAATAGTTTTGAATGTGCTTGAAATTTTCATGGCTACCTCTCGTTGTTGTTTTTCCTTACATTTAGACTGGTTTTTCATATCTTTCAGCTGTTACTAGAATTTGGCTATGTTTTTCCATGACTATAAATTCATTTTGAGATGTATTCCCAAGCTACCATAGTGAAGATAAAACTCTATCATCTTCTTTGTACGGGTAAGTTGCTCTTTTAAGACTTTCTTCTCAAGATATCTCTACATTTCTTCCTGTCTTCTACTGACGTTTTCCCATACTAGAGGGCTTGAAATATTTAGGACTTGTTTTTGGTCAAAAACATTGATATCCGTGAATCTTTAACTGTAGCCTTATCAGTTTCAAGCATTTTTCTAGTACTGGGTATCACCATATTTGTGCATTTTTGACATGTTGATGATTTGAAGCAATTTTCTTGAGGCTTCATTTGATGTTTCCCACTCCACATGCACATCGCACTTATCATCTTCTTTCACTTGGGTTTCATCATTCTCTTTATTTTGCTTTTTGAGTTCTGCCTGGAGATTTTTTACTACCGCCATGAGAATGAAGGTGGGAAACACCAACTATTGCTTCACATGATTTATCTGCAACTTTTATTTTCCATGCACATACCTTGAGCATTCAAAAAATGTCTTGGTTGCTTCTTTTTGCTATAGCTACCATTTGTTTGAAACATTTAGATCTCTTTCTACTGGTTCAAAACTGAGCATAAATTCTTAACAATCTCTATGTGTTTGTTGTATGAGCTTTATTTATAAAGTTTTAAAATGAAAAGAAATAAATTTCTTTCTTGCAAGAACAATGCCTTTCATTTGAGAAATTTTGGAAAGAGTTTGGGGTTTCTCTGTTATAACTTGAACACAAATTCTTTGTTGAGATCTTCTCATGGATGTAGCAAAACTATGAAGACTAAAACTTTTATTTAATTCCTTGTTGTTGTAGCTACTATGAAGACTGCAACTTTTATTTAATTCCTTGTTGATGTAGCTGCTATGAAGACTGAAACTTTTATTTAATTCCTTTCTTCTATAGCTACTTTAACTTTGTAGTTCCATTATTCTTTTTCCCTCATACTATTTTCTTTAATCTATGGCTACAGTTTTCTTCATCAGAATGTTTTAAATGATACTATATCAATATATTGGACAGTCAACCAGAGAAAAATGTTTTATTAACATACTTTGATGAAAATGTTATGACCGGATTACTACAAACAACACCTCCCTTCAATAAACTTAATCATTCAGAATTATGACCAATAGTGCGGTCATTAAGTGCCTCGTCAATGCTGCTATGAAATGTTGTCATTGAAATAGTTGCATTATCATATTTATCTGTTGCTCCAATGGCTGAAAATTATTTTTTTGATTTTATAATAAGTTGTACCTTCTATTTCTTCAAATCTAATTATATTCATTCATCTACTTTGCATTTTAATTTCCTCAAATCATTTAATACCATTTCCTTTGATGCTATATACTTCCCAACTTTGCACATAAGGCTCACACAAAAAAATAAAATGAAAATGCCCCTTTAACTGTAGCATAATTGATATTTTTTGAGTATAAACAAAACTAATAAACTCAATGATTGTTGAGTCCTTGAAACTTACTATTTAGACATCCTCTTAACCTTCTTATGATAGAATCATGGTCCTCTATCACTCCTGCTCAAAAACATATCATAGTATGCTTTGGTAGTTTATTGACTGTCTTAAACTACCTCATTGTTGATCACTATTATTGATGCTTCTAATATATCATTGATCATTGTTTCAACTTTCACTACCTTTTATTCATTCTACATGATAGTGTTTCTATTCTAGTTATGAATCATCTTCTTTGGATTGTTGTTTTAATCTCCTTGATCTCACTCATGAACATTGTCTTATGAACATCTTTTTAGATTGTCATTTGTATCACTATTATATCTATACATTCCTTATATCTATGTATGTTGCTTAATAAAAATCGTTGCTTATCTGTTGCTTGCTATTGATGTTGCTAATGTAGCAATCTTGTAAAATGTAAGTTCTGATACGTGCATGGAGAATTACTTTTATAAGCTTGTTGATTGTTGTACATATTTCTTAGAGATTTTTGCAACATACTTTCTGAAGTTTGACTATTATAGCATCTTGATAATAAAATCTATAACCTCCTCTTTGACATATTTTCACATGCATATATTATTGCACCATTACTTTGAAATAGTGTCAATGTCATTTCATATTTATATGAATTCTTTTGATGAACATACCTCAAAAATTTTGTGACTATTGAGAACCTTCAGAATTACTTTATCACCCTAACTGTATGAACAACACCCTCCACTCAATCATATCCAATTGTTGTTTTCCTGATTCTACAAGATACTGAGTTGAAAGGTTTCACAATGGAGATTGTGTTCCTTTAACAACCAGGTCTTCAAATCTACTCTATGATTTAGCCAGAAGGTCACATGACTAAAGCTTATGCATGCCCCCTCAATAGCCTCCTCTAGTCCTTTGGTCTTCATGTCTTCACTTCTCCATAACTTCAATCGGAAATTTTCATGCATGTAATGTATGCATGTCCTTTCAACAACCAACTTGGTCTTAAACTCTATATGACTTCAGTCGGAAAGTTTCACACTTTTAATGAATGTGTGTCCCTTCAACAACCTACTTGGTCTTCGCCTCTACATGACTTCAGTTAGAAAGTTTCACACTTGTAATGAACGCGTGTCCCTTCAACAACCTACTTAGTCTTCATACCTGAATCTACACATGAAGCAAACAATGTTAAGAAATAAAGTATTTTTTGTGATGTGATCATTCCTTCCAGCAACTCCATTTATGCATTTTGATTTACATTTCTATAAATGTATGGAAGTAGATAGATAGAATGATAAGTTAGCCTTCCTCCATTTCTCAGTTCACATGAACTGAGTCCTCTTTCTCTCTCTTCTTTTGCTGGATAACTTGGGATTCCTTGGGATCTGGGATCAAAGATGGAACACTATTCGACCCTCCATGAAAACACCAGGCAATGGGGGGGCCTAACTTTATCAACTCTTTCTTCTTTTTGCATTCACACAAATGTAAATAGCTCTTTAAATTTTTGCATTCAATCAAAACTGAAATGCATGCCTACATTAACCTATTGCCACGGGATGTGTGGCTGCATATAAATGCATTTTCATTGTATGTCTTTGTATATCTCAGAAATGTACTTTCAATTTATAGTTTTGAGAGAAACCACTTCTTGTGTGGATAATTGAATGTTGTACTTTACTATCTAAAATGCACACATATTTTCCTCCTTTTTGTTAAACTCAAGCATTTTTACTTTGTTCAAAAGCTGATTTTTAAGTAGTTATGACAACAAGAAATGAAAATCTGAGATTTTTTCAATGAAACCATAAATGAACCAGTCATTAGGAAATAGACTAATAATTGAAATAATTAATTACAACAACATTTCAATGAATCTAAATGAACCAACTTCATCAAAAAATTAAGTGCTGGTAACAGCCCTACCAATTAGAACAATTATAGTGAAAATTGGTAATAGAAAGCACAATCATCTCTAAAAGTTTCACTATTTTGAGAGAAGATGGAGGAGAAAAATTTAACTGCTTCCTCATTTATCTTAGATGTATCATTCAATTTAATGCCCTGGCTTTCCTTAATGGAGAAATTTTCATTAGTTGATCTTCTTCCCTTAATTGAGTTGTGGACAAATTTAGTGTTTTTGTCACCTTCTCAAAGCCATAATTCTCAATATTTTTGCCTCCAAAATATTTCCTCTCTACTAAGAATCTCATTGTATTTTTCCTTCAACTCTTTTTCTTGGTTGAAGGATACACTATCCATACCTCTATTTATTATTTTCTCATTTAAATCAGCCATATCATATTCTATATTAAACTTTTCCACAAAGATATTTTTAAAAACTTCACGATTCTAAATTTTAAGACTCTCTTTTAAGAATTGAATATTTTTAAAGAAGAGGAAAGCCACATTACCATAGCACCTGGGAGCATTCTTCCACCAAAAATCTATAAGGTCCATAAATCCTCTTTCACACAGCCACATCTTTTCAAATTGAAAAGGGGCTCTTTCTGGGGCAGTATCATCTACAATCTTCAAGAAAATAGGAAAGTGATCTGAGTGTGTAATTGGTAAAATATCAGCTTGGAAAATCCACTTCAAATCCATCCAATCCCCTCCAGCAAAATCTATCCAATTTTTTAGCTATATTAGGGAAAACCCCATTCTTCTATTAGTCCAAGTAAAAATTCCATTCTTAAATTTCACATCTTGAAGTTCATTTGACATAATGAACTCTGCAAAGTCTTTTTGAATTTGGCTCAACCAGCCTTTACCTCCAGGCTTCTCTGATGGAGAAAAAATTGCATTAAAATCTCCTCCCAAGATACATAGGCTATCTTTAAATCTCGTGAGAATTCCTGAGAGAGAGATCCATAATTATTTTTTTAAAGTCTAATTACAAGGACCATAAATGTTAAATGCATAAAACTTCAATTGAAGCTGGAAAGATAAGATTTCCACCAGCTGCCAATGATCACCTTCTTCCACTAAAGACATTTTCATAATAGTCTCTTTCCATAATATACCCATTCCTTCAAAAGCACCATCTGCTTTAGTGAAAAGACATCCCCACATTCCAAATTTTCTCTTGAATTGAGATCTACCTACTCCACTAAGTTTAGTTTCTTGAAGAAAAACTAGATCTGGTTGGGTTTGGTCAAGACATCATTTGACCAAACACCTTTTGTCAGGGGCATTGCAGCCCCTAACATTCCATGAAAGGAACTTCATTACTTTGGGGAAGAGGTATAGCCTCTTCCCGATATCAGCAGTTTTGCCTAGTTTGCTACATTACTAGCCATTGCAAGTTTCACCTACACCAATTTAGGACCTCTTTTCTTCTTTTCCCTAACATTTTCTTTCTGAACCTTTGACAGAGTTTGATTAATAGTTCTATCCTCAATAATCCTGGTCTGATCATTCAACCCCAAATCCTCATTGCTTCCACCTTCCTCTTGAGACTCATACTCTGACTCAGTAGCCCATCCATTATCACCACTATCTTGCATGTCATCCATATATTTTTCTAAATTCCTTATAGGAGAAATCTGAATATCTTTACAAATATCTTGAAGCTCATAAGAATCTCGCCCAGCTCCAATATCCTAGAAATTCAAAGCCCAAGTTTCATCTTTTGTAATGTCAGGTTTATAACTACGGTCCTCCTTTAGTCCTCCCTTATGCTTAGGGGTTTGATGAGATTCTTCCAATGAATCCAGAACAATGAAGGTATTATTCATCCTATCAGTAGAGGTTTCATCATTTTGAACATTATGTAACTGATCTCTTTTGAATTGAGAAAGGGGAGTTTCCTTTACAACTTGGGTTGAAAGTATACTGTTAACAAGGTTAAACTGGGAAGAAGATCCTAATTCCAAGTTGAGAATACATTTTCTTAGTCTACCATTAGCAGAACTCCTTCCCTCATAATCTCGATTACAAATCATATCCTCCTCAAATATAATGGACCAAGCTAGGGTTCTAGCTCTAAGTACCTTTATCTATTTAATCAAATCCAGATTTCTATTAGCTTCAAGTCCCTTACTATTCCTTAACTTTAATTCACCAGTTAACTCATTCTTAGCACAATATACTTCTACTTTTAACCTCCATTCACCTTTTGAAGACCCTAACACAAAAAAGTCTGGAATTCAATAACAGTCTTGCATCTTGATTAAAACTTTTGAGACGGAATAGAAATCATGGGCATCAACCGCTTCCTTTGACTGAATGAAAGTCCAAACACTATTGTCAATTTTTGTGAGTGTTAGTTCATCTTTGCATTCCCAATATAAGTTTTTCAGCTTTAACCAAACCATTATCTCTTTCATTTTTTCTACATCTGGATTAAAGTTGGGTCGCCAGTCACATAAATAGAGACCTTTATTATCCAGCATATAACGCTCCCCACTAAGAATCCACTCCTTATCCATTTTTTACAGGCATAGAATCATAAAAAACTCATTTGATAGGGTTTTCATCTCAAAATGTTCACCCCAATGTTTCACAATCTAGTTTTGTAATTTGGCTATTGATGGCAAGGGTCCCAACCATTTCATAAAGAAGGCCTTCTCTTGCAATCTATCTACTGAATCTTTCCATTGGTAATTATCAATTAATAATGAAGAAGCTCTAATAAGGTCACCATTACTAACCTCCTTACTGTGAACTTGGCTTGAGGGCATTAGAGTATTAGGAGAGAGGTTAGCTCCATTTTCCTTAGGGTGCCAAAACCTTTTTTTTAATCTACAAAACCTATTGAAGGGCTATCTTCCCTTTCCTTCTACCCCTTTCTACTCAGCCCCAATATTTCTTGTTCAAGCCTACTAATTATTCTAAAACTCGCCAAAAGGCTGCCATTGTTGAAAAGGTCACCAAGATCTTGGTCTTCCTCCATAGTCGTTGCCGCTCTCAATCTAATCAAATTATTAAAATTGTTTAACCTTGGTTGTAAGCTCTACAGGCAAGAAGCCCCACTATTTCACCAAGGGTCAAGGTAACAACTCTCGGTTGAGAACCATAGTAGAGATCGATCCTATGGAGACTTGTACCTTAGTTGTAGGTACTATAGGCAAGAAGCCCCGCCATTTCACCAAAGGGCCAAGCTCTTTTAAATTGTTGAACCTTAGTTATAATCTCTACAGGCAAGAAGCCCCACTATTTCACCAAGGGTCAAGATAACAATTCTCTATTGAGAACCATAGTAGAGAGCGACCCTGTGGGGACTTCAACCTTGGTTATAGGTACTACATGAAAGAAGCCCCACCACTTCACCAAAGGGCCAAGCCCAAAAATTATTGATCCTTGGTTGTAAGCTCTACAAGTAAGAAGCCCCACTATTTCACCAAGGGTCAAGGTAACAACTCTCTATTAAGAACCACAATAGAGAGTGACCCTATGGGCACTTGAACCTTGGTTGTAGGTACTACAGGAAAGAAGCCCCACCATTTCACAAAAGGGCCAAGCCCTTAAAATTTTTGGACCTTGGTTGTAAGCTCTACAAGTAAGAAGCCCCACTATTTCACCAAGGGTCAAGGTAACAACTCTCTATTGAGAACCACAATAGAGAACAACCCTATGGGGACTTGAAACTTGGTTGTAGGTACTATAGGAAAGAAGCCCCACCATTTCACTAAAGGGCCAAGCCCTTATAAATTGTTGAACCTTGGTTGTAAGCTCTACAGGCAAGAAGCCCCACTATTTCACCAAGGGTCAAGGTAATAACTCTCCACTGAGAACCATAGTAGAGAGCAATCCTATGGGAACTTGAACCTTGATTATAGGTACTATAGGGAAGAAGCCCCACCATTTCACAAAAGGGCCAAGCCCTTTATATTTAAATTGTTTAACCTTGGTTGTAAGCTCTATAGGCAAGAAGCCCCACTATTTCACTAAGGGTCAAGGTAAAAACTCTCCATTGAGAACCACAGTAGAGAGCGACCCTATGGGGACTTGAAACTTGGTTGTAGGTACTACAAAAAAGAAGCCCCACCATTTCACCAAAGGACCAAGCCCCAAAATTGTTGAACCTTTGTTGTAAGCTCTACAGGCAAGAAGCCCCACTATTTCACCAAGGGTCAAGGTAACAACTGTCCATTGAGAACCATAGTAGAGAACAACCCTATGGGGACATGAAACTTGGTTGTAGGTACTACAGGAAAGAAGCCCCACCATTTCACCAAAGGGCCAAGCCCTTATAAATTGTTTAACCTTGGTTGTAAGCTCTACAAGAAAGAAGCCCGGCTATTTCACCAAGGGTCAAGGTAACAACTCTATATTGAGAACCACAGTAGAGAGTGACCCTGCAGGGACTTGAACCTTGGTTGTAGGTACTACATGAAAGAAGCCCCACCATTTCACCAAAGGGACAAGCTTGGATATAATATATTTTTATATATTATAATGTATTTCATATCATTATGTTAATATTTAGTTAATATAAATATATCATATATTATGATTATATATATAATTTTATATTTATATTTATTAACTTATTTTTTCATTAATATATTTATAAATTGGTAATAATATATTATTATTACCTATATTTAATTATTGTTAATGGTATACTACAATAATAATTATATTTATATTATATTAATATTAGATCTGTATAAATTATATTTATTATTTATGTTATTATTATAATATTATTATTCATTTATTTATTTAATCTTATATTTAAACATTATTATCATTAAATTCTATCTCAGAGAAGGGGCATTACAGTTTTCCCTTCCCAAAATTGATGGTCCTTAAGAAATGTGAAATCTCAATATAAGTGATGTCTTACTATGTACTCGGATGTCAGATCTAATGTCCTAGAAATGAAAATTTCAACTTGGGTTAGAACTATGATATTTTTACAAATTAAAACTCATCATATCTAAAGATAATATTCAATTTGAAATACTAAAATAATTCAATTTTGGTCCTTATCTTGATTCCTTGCAGTGTTTCCATGATGAGTTCTGAATAATCCTTATAATCTTTAGGGAAGACTTTATCTCACCCTAGGCCTTTATGGATATCCCTGTTAGGGCATATCCATCTGTATAATCCTTACGAGAGACTTATCTCATCCTAGGCCTTCAGAGCTATAATCTCTTCCTTGTAGTGGGGTTCCCTAGCAGTTCTCCCAAAATCACAGTGTAGTAGGGTTCCCTACTAGCAGTTCTCCCTTGACTACATTTGCAATAGGGTACCCTTGGTGGTTCTCCCTCAACTGCTTCTACAATAGGGTGCCCTTAGCAATTCTCCCTCAAACACAATGCAATAGGGTTCCCTAACAATGGTTCTCCCTTAACTATCATTGCAATGGTGTTCCCTTCACAATTCTCCCTTAACTGCAGCCTTGGTTCCTTTTGCAATAGGGTTCCCTAGCGGTTCTCCCTTAATCATAGAGTAGTAGGGTGTCCTTGTAGCGGTTCTCCCTTAACATGCTACTAAAATAGGGTGCCCTAGTGATTCTACCTTAATTGTAGCCTTAGTTTCTGTTGGGTATATTTTAGGTTTTCTGAGACTTTTTCTTCAGGTCCTTGTTCTGTGTCCCTGCAATTATTTTTGTCCAGTTTAGAGTTTAAAATTCCTCAAAATAGTTGTGTTTATGATTGTAAGTCCTTTCCCTAGGTCTTTTTGCCCTTGGTAGGGTTTTAATCCTTTGAAAATCCTAGGTGAGCCCTAGTTCTTATATTTATTTGTTACCTTTTTGGGCCGCTTAAGTTTTGAGATTGTGCATGTGGTCTTTTTATTTCTTAGTGCTCACTAAATCATGCAATAATCTTTTCATGTCACTAAGTCTTTCAGAAAACTAGTGACTATGTGTGAATCCTTGTTAAGTTTTTCCTTAGTTGCTAAATCTCCCAGTCTATGCTACAATTTGTCTTTTGTCCAACGATTCGATGATTGTGTGGTCTCCTATTCTCTTAATCCTTGGTAGTTTTCTCTTAACATTCAACGAATGGGTGTGGCAGTTATCTCTTATTCTCTAAATTGCGCGCTCTAGCTCGAAGTTTCCTGGTGACTCAGCGAGGACCGTTGATCATCTCTAGGATCAACGATGATGTCTTAATCTCATAGTAAATGTTAGAGTATCTATTTATCTTCACTTATTAATTAAATCATTTTGATTTAATTATTAAGTTGTCTACGTACTCTACTTTCACTTAAGCTTTCTTTTAGGTGCATATAATTAATATTTTATATTAATTATATTGTGCAACCTAGCTTTTTTCCTTTTTAGGGTTTTTGTTCACCTTATAGGTTGAACTCTTGTAATTATGTTTTTCATCTTGGAATACAATTTTCTCTCACACTGCTGAGATTTCCAAGCTCTTGCTTTTTTGTCTTCTCTGGCTTCCTTTCAGCAATAGGTATTCTTGCATGCAGGTGTTCTTGGCATTCTATGAAACTATGTTTCTTAGTTTCTACAGTAAATGGACCCTAAAATGAGTTATTTGGTGATTTGGTGACTGGGTCTTAATCTCATGTTCACTAAGTTTGGCAGCTCTAATAAAGTAATTTGGCAAAGGATAAAGTTTTCTTCATTCGCTGAATCTCGAGAAAAATTGGCAAAGTTCCAAATCATTTGGTGACTCAATGAATTAAGCATTCACACAATCTCATGATCAGTTAGTAAAGCCCTAAGTCATTCATCGATTCGGTGAACAAAGTAATAATAGAGGTGTGTTTCCTTTAGTTGCCTTATCTCAGAATAATGCAATTAATGTTTCAAACTTTGGGAGATTCAGCGAATATAGTATTCGTTGAATCTTGTGATTATATGATAAAGGTTTAAAAGTTTCAGTGACTCAGTGAAAACCTTTGATTACTCCCAAGATCTACAACCAGTGCTTAATCTCTGAATAAAACTCAAGCTAAGGAAAGCATTCAGCGAATTGGTGAATACCTTTGGTCGCTCAATCTCATAATAAACCCAGGGTTAAGCATTTCATTCAGAGACTACAAGATTACTTTGTTTGCTGAGTCTTGTGATAAATCATTAGTTAAGCAAGGCTTTTCGAGATTAAGAGATGGAAATGGTCGTTGAATCTCCAAATTTGACTGCAGTAAAGGTTTCAAGTGCATGGGTTCAAGAAAGGCAGTGTTCGCTGGATCTCCAAATGGTTGCTAGGTTAGGTAAAAGATTGTGAGAATGGGTGGAGTCTTTGGTCACCTATTCTCTAAATTAAACCATGGTTGATTTTCAAATTGCAAAGACTGGAGAATGTCTTCAGTCGCTTATTCTCTGAATAGAAACAGGGTTGTCATGAGTTTCCAAGCCTAATTTGAGGACCATTGATCATTTTTGGGATCAATGGTGGTCATTGAATCTCTAAAAGGGATCAATGGTGGTCATTGAAAATCTAAAAGGAATCATGAGTTAGGAAATCATTTCGAGATCACGCTAACGGCTATGTCACTGAATCTCCAAGCTTAACCCGAGGTTGGAATTTTATTTAGAGATCACAAGAGCCTTTGTTCGTTGGATCTCTAAATCAAGTTGGGTTAAGAATTCATTAATGAAAGGTTATGTGTCATTGCCTATGTGGAAAAGTACACTGTCAAGCTAGAAAAAAAGTAAAAACAACATCCAATCAGATTTAAACGAGGGTTTTTATAAGTTGATAAGGGTTTTAAAGCTAAAAGCCATAATAATTGCTTTTGTGCTTTATTCCTAAGTTTTATATCAACCTGTCAACATCCACGCCACGGCTAGCCTTGATTTGAAGATTGGTAATATGTAGAATTGAATGTAGAAGTGATTGAAGATGGATTTGTAATAATTTTGGCAACTGCACGCATTCAATTCTCAATGATAAATAGCCAAGACATCATTGTTTTCTGTGTTTGAATTTTTCTGAAGTGAATAGTGTTCTCCAGAGAAAAGGCAGAAAGTGTGAAGAGAGAAGAATTTGCAGAGTTGAAGCATTCATATTCCAAGATGAGTCAACCAGAGCTAAGTGTTGCATCATCCTATGGAGCAGCTAAAGAACAGAGTGGTGAAGATAAAGGGAAGCCCAACTATTCTAATGAGTTCCTCAAGTTGCTTCCCGGGTCCAACTAGAATAAGAAAGCTATTGATACAACTTTTGAGGATCTCATGGACAAATGCAGAGACCCTATCACTCCTTCTGGTTCAGGTTACACAATCTTCTCTTATTTTTACAATAATAGGCATAAGGCTATACCAATTTGTAATGCTTGGGCCTTAGGAATGGCTAAGTTAATTGTAATAGATGTCTTTCTTGATGTTGACCTTATCATAGAGCTAGCCAGATTGTATGACCCTATTTCAAAAACCATCAAGTGTGAAGACCAGTCTGCCTTAGTAAAATTAGATAGGGGTCATTTATGAAATCTTTTGATTTTTTTGCCTCCTCTTCCACTGAAATTGATTTAAAGAAGGAGAGATAAAAGTATGCAAGTCATATAGGTTCAGTGAAGAGTCAGATAGTTAAGCATATGCCTAAATAGGGTAAATATATAGCTCCCCTCCCTACAAGTATGAATGCCCCATATGAATTCACATCCCTCAACTTCTATATGAAGTTTTTATGTCATGGATTGTGTAGAGTTCTAGGGATGGATGGGGATGAGTTGAAAGTGCCTGCTGATCTATTGATGATAATCTTGTATATTCAAAATTCCCATGCCAATACTGACTATGATTACATCTAGTATGTAATCAATAGAATGCATGAGGGTCTAATGTATGTTAAAGAGAATAAGATGCCAATTAGGTTCATGCATTACTCTCTCCTTATGCACCTGATTTTATATTTCAATGTCAATTGTTTGGATGCAAGAATGTTAAAGCTGAGGTGTACATTTGAAGGCCATCATAATCCAGTACAATATTAGATGAGGGTGTGGAATTACACTTCCAATGAGTGTGATTTTTGCATTTTCCAGAATTTCTTTGTTCTTCCAATTCTGTGGGTGTTGGGGACAAATGTGATGAGACTGCAATCTAAGGTTTTGCAGCTTTTAAGGCCCATGTAGTATGTAAACAATTGGCAAGCAAACCACAATTGGGGTGACTTCTACTTTGGGGAGAATTTCACTATGATCAGATTTTATGGTTGCCCACAGCCCCCACATCTTCTTCCAAGATTTGTACCTCTGAGGGTTTCCTTGTTAGAATTCATTTGGCAATTAATCTAGACTGATAAGGAGCACCTAGCACCTCACTGGAAGGGAACTTTCACACCAAGGCAGTTCAGGGTTGGTAGTTTCTTGATTGGGAAGAGAGCATTGGATGAGCTTAGCAGTTGGCTCAATCATTTCAAAATGATTTCTGGTAGTTGCAGGTATGTTGATCCTAAGGATTTCATTAAGACTGCAAGGATGACATTGATCCCCAACATTGGGACAATAAGAATGCATGAGGGCTTGCATGAGGAAGATGTGATCAGAAATATCTTAGATCAAGATGAAGCTAGCAGGAGGTGGACCAAGTATTTTGATTTGTTAAGACTGGAGGCCAAACTTAAAGAGGCCAGGATTGATTTTGGAGGGTTTTTCCCTGAGCTCCCATATTTGAAAAGAATGGAAAAAATGATAGAAATGTATGGCACCCTATCTAGTCAAATGGAAGGGTTGCTTGAAGACAAATTAGATGTAAAAATGGATTACTCCACTTCTGAACCTGAGGAATTCACTGATGAATCACAAGAGGGTGATAGTCCACCACAAGAAAGGGAGTCCCCCATTATTGATTTAACTCAAGATACACCAAAAGTAGGGGATACCTTAGAGCCACCATTGAAAAAATAGAGGCTTGAGGTAGGAGAACCCTCAAAAGAGAAGAAATAGAGAAGGATAATTGATAGAGCTTTTGCTCTAGTACCTAGTGACAAGGCTTACCATCATCAATTGAGGAAGGCTATCAGGGAAGGTAAGAAGGTGGTGTCCAAGGAAGATGAAAAATTGCCTCTACTGTTGGGAAAGGATGAAAGAGAACTTTATCAAGAGGAGTTCCTTAGTGATGACTAGTTCATCAAAAGTGAAGAATTCAGGAACTTCCTCATTTGGAGGAAAAAAAGAGAAGTTGCTAAGGCTTTGCCTAAGGGGATGGAACCAAGTGAGGAGACTATGAGGGCTATCACATCTTATGACCCAAGCCTTGAGAAAATCACTGTTGAGGAGGTAGAGAAATGGTAAAATCAAGTGGAATGCTTCTGACTCATGGCTGGGACCTCACCTCGACTTTCATCATTGACCAAATAAGAAAAAAACTAGAGGGTAGCCTATCTTATGAGGTGCATATTGGATACATGCTAAGAGGAAGTGGCTATGACCCTAAGTCTCAAGCTATTGCATTGTGGTCTCTTTCTCCTAGAACCCAAAAGCCATCTCTAGTAAGTATTGAAGATAAGATGGAGGGAGATAAGATTATCTAGACTATCTAGATAACAACTGATCTTGAGGTGTCCAAGGTAGTGACACACTTTGACCACCTCAATGAAGCCAAGACAGCTCAGTTGTCTGACAGATATGCCAAGCTATTTGAGAACTCCATGAAAGTTGCCAAGGATAGGGATTTAAAATTGATGATGATCAAGAAAATGGAGGATGAATTAGAAGATTTGAAGGCCAAGCTTGAAGAAGCTTCGAAGGCAGTTCCTCCTCCTCCTTTGCAAATTAAGGCCCCTTCCTAGCCAGAGGCAAAAACTCCTGACAGACCAGTTGAAGATTTGGAAAAGGTAAAGCTTGAGGCAGCCTTGAAGACCATGTTAGATGTTGTGCAACACAGACTAGACAAAATAAAGGAGAAAATGGACTCGGTCCACCAATCATTTGTCCTATTGGATAAGGAAAATGAAAAGGTTAATGAATTATTGGCTACTTTAGAGCCACTTTACAGTATCTAGTCTGGGAGGAGCATGTTGTTTGAAAAGCTTGATGCCCTGTAGCCACATAAGCCTGATATCCCTAAGGTATTTACAGAAGTGTATGAAAATATAGGGTTGGTCAGTGCTATTTCAAAGTTCTTTAAAGGAAAATCAAATCAGGTAAAGGCCAAGATGGCTATGTTTGATAAAAATTATAGTAAGTATCTACCCTCTATCTATAATGATGATGGGAGTATTATCTGTATGGATGAGTGGAAGTCAAGCATGGGCATAATAGTAATTAAGCAGGAGGCTTTCCTTGGTGGTGATAGTTCTTTGGACTTACAAGGATGTAACAACATAATAGACAACTTGATAAAAGTTGAAAATGATTGCACAAAGTTTTTTACAGATATTAAAAGGATCACTGATTCTAGGTGGGAATTGTAATTGAAATCATTGCAGGACTTGCAAGGTTATAGTTGTCCTTCAGATGATGATGTAGCTACCTAGGGATAAAGTACAAAGCAGAAGAAAAAGAAGCCAGTTGCCTTGGAGCTGGAGGCAGAAGAAGAAGAGTAAGGTACACCTAGCACCTAATCCAGAATTCTAGGGAGAGCACATATCAAATAAAGAATGATGTAATTTAGCCTATATTGGTGGTCATCATTCATGCAAAAAACTCAAGCAACATCTCTGAAATATCCTCAAACGAAGGTGCCAGCTGTGAAGACTCCATTTGTTTGGAAGTTGTTTTGTTTCTCTAGTCTCTTTGTCATCATTATTTGTACATTTTGTCTATAGTGCAAGACTCTTTCCTGGCTATCCGAAGCTTTTTGCATCCTTTCTTTGAGGATTCCAAGATAGCCAGTGATATAAATAGCAGTTTTGCTTCTTTTGTAAGGGTGGTTGATAATACTTTGTAAAGAAAGTTTTGAATATAGGATCTTATTTCTTACAAGTCTCTGTTAAAGTGTATTGATACAGTTGATATATTAATACAAAATACTGGAACTTCTTTGCTATTTTTTGTTGTCTTTATGTATGGATGTTTAAGTTCTTTTATGCATTAAATTGTAAGGCTCTTTAATGCATTATTTACAAGGTAGATATAGGGGTTGAACTTGAGTTTTCTTTCAAGGAAAGAAATAAATCTTAAGGGAGGTCTCTGGGATTTAACTATCCATGTATGAATTTGATAGCAGGGTAGGAAATTGGGAGAATGGAGTGTCAGGCACTTTATTTAAGTTTTAGTATATTTGTTTTGATAGGATTCTGTCAATGTGGGGTTTAACTCTAATGCCCAATGAATAAGGCACTGGTTATTACTTGATTTGCATGTATTCACCATCAAAAACCAAATAATTTGTTCAATTTACATTTATTGTATGCTTCTAAATTGTATAATCTATGTCAAGCACATAGATCACTATTGTAATGCTTTGTAGAAGTTGTTAAGAAAGGTAAACCCGCCTGAGTTTCATACTCAAAGTGAAGAAGGTTTTAAACCTTAATACCTTAGCATTTGAATTATGCTAGATGCATCTGTTGGGAGTACATGAGTTTTGATTTCAAGAGTTTTCTGAATTCTTTTTAATCATCTACAAGTTTAAGTGCTAATAGTTTCTTCTGTAATAAGGTGCCCTAGCGGCTCTCCCTTAATCACAAAGCAGTAGGGTGCCCTTGTAGAATTTCTCCCTCAACATTCTACTACAATAGGGTGCCCTAGAGATTCTCCCTAAATTACAGCCTTGGGAAGGTGCTAACAATAGGGTTCCCTTAGCAGTTCTCCCTAAATTATAGCACAGTAGGATGCCCTTATACGATTATTCCTTATTGCTACTACAATAGGGTGCCCTTCATGATTCTCCCTTAATTTTCATCATTTCCCCTCATTAAATTATATCTTAAATATCTTATTAATGTTCATAAAAATTATTGAGTACATAAATATATTATTAGCTATTGTTATATTATCAATTGAAATAAATCTCTGGATTAAGGTATGGTTATGGTTGAACCTCTTCAAAGCTCCAATGGCTTCCTATTCCCTCATTCTTAGATTGGATAATGTTAAGACTCCCTTGATCACTTTTTTATTTTTTATGTGGAGTTCCTTCCTCTTCTATTTCAAGTGTTTCTTCTAATGTGTAGTTGACTCTTCTTCTCACACTTATGTCCTAGTTCCCAAGAGCCTCTGCATCTCAAACACACACCTTTCTTTAATACATCTTCTTTATGTTTGAGGGCTTCCTTGCTTCGGCATTAGTGTCCCTTGCTCCATTGTCCTTTGAAGAAATAACACTCTTTTTCTCTATAATATTTTCTCAAATCTTCATGCCTATATTATGTCTTGGTTGGAAAATTCTTAGATCTTTCTTTTGAATAATTTTCTTCAACCTTCCTTGCTTTTCTAATGGCTTCCTCTGGGTTTTGGGATTCAAATAGTTTTACCAAGTTTTTGGTGGAATCTTTCAATCCTTCTATAAATATATAAGTCAACCTCTTTTGGGAAAGATCTGAGACCATGTAACGGATAACCCTTGGAATTTGTGAGAAAATTCTTCTATGGTCCTTGTTTGTTTGAGATGGGTGAATTCTTGGAAATACCATTCAGGGTCCCTTTCATCAAATCTATTGATAAGATTTTGGGAAAACTCTCCATAGGAATTTATATTTTGGTGGCCTAGTGAAATAAGCCCATGATGCCGCCAATCATGTTCTACCCCTTCCAAATGGAGTATTACAAACTGGAGGGCATCTTCTTCTGTCGTGGGGCTCAAATTAAAGAAAGAATTTAATTTCCACAACCATGCGTGAGCTATGATTTTCTTTGATCCATCAAAATTTGGAAGTGTTACCTTGTTTACTTTGTGTTTGAGCTCTTTATTTACATGCCTCATGGATGTCTTTCTTCGCTTGTCTTCACAAAATTATCTAAATGATACCACTTCTCTAATATGAGGATCCAATTTTGCATAAGCCCTTGCTACGTCTTTGGTTAGGGTCATGGGTTGTTCTATTCCTTCCTCCTCTCTTGGGGACCCTTCTCTAGGAAAGAATGGAGGTTGAAGTATCCCATTGTTAGAGGTTATATTATTGTTCTCTAAGTGATTTGAACTAGTGTCTCTCCCCTAGTGGGAATGGCCTTTTAAATTATTGATTAAATTCCCCATATTTTGTAGGGCTTGAAGGAGGGCCTGATTTGATTTTTCCATTTGACTTATTAATGTTTGATTTTTTTTCTCCATATAAGATCTCATCTCATTGGCTAAGTCATTCATTGTATTTTTCTTCATTCTTCTTTCGTAGGTTTTCATAAGCCCGACTCACAGGATGGCAGGATTATTCTCTAATACCACTGTAATGTCCCTATTAGGGGATCACTTAAAGTTTGGACTTATTTCTTAATTCTACAATTCCAAATTTTTAATAGACTTGTCTCTATCAATAGCTTGCATGGGAATCATCCCTATACTAAAAAAATTTGTATTAGATATGATAATTGTATACAAAATTAATATCCTTCATTCAATGAATTTAGACCATAGAAGATCAATGTACTTAGTAATGAGTTGATCTTGTAGATAAATTTGCACTTAGTTCAATGACTCTTATGATCTCGGCTATATTAGATATGGAAGATTAGTATAGAAAAACATCATCTCTTGTAGTGTGTTGTTATAATTATGTTTATATGCTAGTTTTAATCTTTAAAGATATGTAATGAAATGTATCAAGATATTTCTTGTAGTGATAGGATTATGGTCTCGTATATTGTCCTTCAATTCATGTAATTGTTGGTATGGTAATAGCTCTATAGCGATATAGTTTCCATTCAGATAAGAGTTTATTACTTGCATAAACTCTGATGTTGTTTCTAATGTATATGCTTTTTCCTCCTCATAAAAAGTATCGTCCCTGATCTTCCTTTTATTTCCATTCCCAATAATGTATAGTAAGCCAAATATATATATATATGATCTGTTGTTAAGAGACACATCTATTGTCTCTTCCTAACAATTAATTTCTTTTCAATAACTCAAATTAGTCTATGCTTATGTCAATATTGATTTGGCCTTTTCGAGAGTAATTGCTAGTAGATATCGATATCTCAATTCTTCCATCGTTCAGATATTAATTGCACAATCCCATAATCTTTGTAAGTCGTAACACTGATAATAACCATTCATTGTGCTACCGCATAATTAGTTTGGATATTACGGATGTTGTCCATAAGACATACGATAGTTATATGAAAGTCATTATCCCCTTAATCGTTACTGGCATAACAATGACTATCAATGCCTATCTTAATAATAGTCGGTGTTGGTATTGACTGGTGTCTCGGTGGATTCTTCCATATAAAGTATGGGCATCGCTGTAACATCGTTTGTTTACAAACAATGGTAGATGTTTAATGTTTAATAGCACTCATATTCATTTCTAATGCCTCCCACACTCTCCGACCACTCTCTTGATTATATCGATCATCATGTGATGAGTTGGGATGACTCGCTCACATGCCATGGTTGATCGGGAGCCGTCTGTATTATATTTTAATTCTTTTTTTATTTGGAATATAATCTATTTTTATATATTATAATGTATTTCATATCATTATGTTAATATTTAGTTAATATAAATATATCCTATATTATGATTATATATATAATTTTATATTTATATTTATTAACTTATATTTTCATTAATATATTTACAAATTGGTAATAATATATTATTATTATCTATATTTAATTATTGTTAATGTGATATTATAATAATATTTATATTTATATTATATTAATATTAGATCTGTATATATTATATTTATTATTTATGTTATTATTATAATATTATTATTCATTTATATATTTAGTCTTATATTTTAACATTATTATCATTAAATTCTATCTCGAAGAAGGGGGCATTACAAGGTCATAAAACTACAAATAGGTTCCCCTAAAAGGTCTCACTATAGAAGACCTCATTCCTTATCCTTTTGATGGGATGCTAAACATGCCACCTTTTTTGCACAACTTTGAGACACCTTAATTTGATAGGTACAAGGAAAAGGATGATCCCTGCAACTACATATGGTAGTTTTTCAATGCTTGTATGGAGGTAGGCCATTATGACACATATCTTATGAGACTCTTTTCATCCAGTCTAAGTGGGACATCCATGGAGTAGTTCTCTAGACTCCCTCCTGGGATAAAGTCATGGAATGAACTAGCTGAAAAGTGCATATCCTACTACTCACACAACATTGTCATGGAAGTAACATTGATGGATCTCTGCACCACCGAGAAGAATAATGGGGATAGCTTTTCTTCATTCCTACAATGTTAGAGAAATGTTTCCTCCAAGGCATCTTTCCATTTACCAACAAAGAAAAAGATCCACATGCTCATAGAAAACTATCAATTAGACCTAATGTGTGAATTAAACTCCCAACACATTGAGTCATTTGAGGAGATAGTTAAGAAAGGACTGAAGGCGAAAAGATCCCTCACCTTGAAGAGATTACTTTTTAAAAAAGGCAAGTAATTCAATACCTTATGACAAATCCAAATACTAGTCCAAGAACAAAAAGGTGACAAACGATGGTGTTGTTGACACTAAAATAACACAACTCATCCTATGCATGCAAGCACCAGTGCCTATCCAACAAACCCAATCGACACAAAATGTCCACAATGTTAACAAAACTACTCCTAGGGTAAGTCCTAAGAAAGTCTAGGCACTTAACCAAGCCATTCAAAAAAAAATTTCAAGAAGGAACTTCCCTCCATGCTTAGACTTTACACCTCTACAACCTCTTGACCATAAGATCTTCCAAAAGCCATTGATAGATCATGGAAAATACAAGGCCTCCACATCCAAACAAGATAATAATGCTAACCTTACCTATACCAAGTCCAACCCCAACTTGATTATTAACACCATCACTATCTGAGGTCCAAACACCAACCGTGTTGTTAAGAACATGATTAAAGAACTTATTAATCAAGGTAAAATTTCTATTGAAGAATGTCCTAATAATTCAATAATGAGGAGTTAGATATATGTCAAGACAAAATTCCCAAGCATGATCAAAATCATATACTTATGTCTAGAAATATCTGACAAATAACCTCCATATCTCCCACTTTTTTCTTCCACACTATCTCTGTCTAGCAATGCATCGAATAACAAAACATTTCTAGTTTACCCACAAGGGCTATCCACAATAAAAATCCCATCTAATACATTATTTAATTCCAAACCCTTCTTCAATTCACAAGGCTTAGACCCAATACCATCCTATACCTCATTCCCAAGAAAATATACTCCACTGAGTCCTAGTCAAATTTTATTCCCATCATGCTCGAGTGTCGACTCCTTTTAAGAACCTACCATACATATCCAAAATCATACCCCATGTAAAGAGGATAATCCAAAGTATAAAGAAAAAAATCATAAAATTGGTCAAGGTCAAGATACCTAGAATGTCCAATCCCATTTAATATTTGACCAAGATCCCATATCCCTAGAAACTTATGATGATCCCCTTCCATCCCCAAAGAAAAGCATCCTTTTGAGTCCCATTCACAATCCACCTCCTAAGAAAGACCATGATGTCCTTTATACTCCATCCAATGATCCTCTTCCATGTCAAGATCAAATTAATCATCCATGTCCACCAAAACATCTTGTCAACCCTTTGTCCCCATGTCATAATCCTCCTTGTCCACTACAAGATCCCATCATCCATCCATCTCCATTTCATAATATCCCATCTCCAACTCAATATTCCATCAACCCTATCCAATTTAATAATGATCCTATTACATATCAACTTTGTTCATCCACTTTCATTCAATTAGGTCTATTTTTTAGTCCTACTATTTCATATGTGCCTCCTCCATATCAAAATGGACTCGCAACTTGTTCAAAAATAATCGGATCCAATTGCCAAGAAGATTTTTTAGAAAATGTATTATCAAGGAAAGGGTGTTGGGTCTCAATGAACAAGGTATATTATAACCCCTTGATATCAAATCAAACCCATACTATTAGGGTTTGGACTATATTTCTCACCATTAAGATGTTGGTATCCCTCCTAAATCCCACATTCCCCCATATAACCCAAAGCATATACTTTCCCCATCATCCAAATCTATTTTGGCTCATTTCATCCCAAAGTCAAAATATTTATCCCTTCCATCCATCTTAGGTCCATATATTCCTCCATCCTCTAATTCACAATCCACTTACCCTTTCCCATATGTAATTCAGCAAAGGCATGCATCTTTGAGAGACATCCACCCATCCAAAAGGCCTCCATACAATTCTTATGCAAAACAAAACAAAAAATATATCCAAAAGGCCACAAAGGCTAGTTAAAAAAAAGAAAAAAAAGTCAAAAGCTATATGGTTTCCTAAATCCCTTGTGCAAGCAATGTGTTCAAAGGACCCACAAAAGAATGAAAAAATAAGAACAATTTGGATTCCCATGTGGCTCCTCAAAGCACAATGTCCTAAAGAAAAATCTAAGTTGGTGTCCAAAATTACTATCCCTTCATCTAAATTCCTATCACCTACTAAATCCATTTTGGGCCTTTGTGACCCAAAATCAATGTTCACTCCTCCATCTAAATCTCAAAATCCAAAATTCATTTTCCTTCCATCACTTCAACACCCTTCAAGGTGTGTGCCAATGTTGATCTTGCCAACATTTCCATCCACCCATACACAATCCTTACAACACCCCATCCATTATCTAGCACCTACTTTATATCCTTCCACCCCCCTTACCCAATCTTCTACATAAACCCCTACCCTAGTCCATTCTATCACTCATTTCATCATTATTTACCATCACCATATCAACATCTTTGAGTATACTTTCAATATCCATGGTCCATTATAGCATAGCCTTCAGGAGTACTATCCAAAGAACAAGATGCTTAAGTCTCTTCTTCATATCATTTAGTGTGTCCATTGTCTTCCAAAAAGTCTAAAATTTAAAAAAAAACCATCACCTTGGTGAAAACCTGGAAATCAGACATCTTGTGTGACAACAAAAAATAGAAATAAAGAGAAATAATTCATCATATGGTGAAAACCACTTCTTGTGCCCACTTGGGAAAGTACCATGATGAAAAATTGGAAAATAGGTGTTATGTGTAATCCATTACCCTCTTGCACTCTGCACTTGGGGGCAAGTTTCATGCATGCAATCCTACCTACCACATCCCTCATGAGCCCACATCCATCCATATCCCTTTTTCCATATTTGATCTTGACAAGGCTTCATACATTACGTCTGATTCACTCTATCCAAACCCTTCCATACATATCATTTGTCTTATCTATCCCCTACATTTTTCATCCATTTTCATGTCTCATATTGCCTATCCCAAATCTCTTTATTGGTCTTGATCCAAATTAAGGACAAAAAAAATGAACATACAAAAATCTCTTGACATGTCCATTCAAATAGACCATGTGTCATTTAATGTGTCATGTCATTGCCTACATAGCCACATATATTATCCCTTAGCTTGGACAAATCTGTTATCCCATTATGAGATAACCCTTGCACCCAAATTAACTTTGATTCCATAATAAGTTATCTCCATCTTTGCTAGACACTGGGGAAAATAAATATGATCATGTTTGTGAATTAATCTTGACATATTCCTTTCACAAAATTTAGTAATTCAAAAAGTCCAGAAAAAAATACCAAAAACATTGAAAATGTCCTTAAAAAATCTAAAAATTGGAAAAAATCCTTCAAAACAACAAAAACATCACAAAACTGTCTCAAGAAAACAACTAAATAGATTGAAAAAAAAATATGTCAAAGACAACCAAAAAATTAAAAAACTAAGAAAATCCTACAATAAATCTTATGTGTACATAAACCAATTCTTTTGCATCAAAAATAGGCATTGAATGACATCATAGAGCAAGTCTGAGCTTCAACATAACCAATTCAAATTTGTCAACTAGTCAACAGGTCCTTAGTCAAACTGACCAAACTATCTTATCTATTAATCAAGTCACATAGAAAAGTCTTTTGTCAAAAATTCATGTTGTCTTAGACAAGGGAGGTAACACTCAAAACTAGACAGATCAACCTTATATGGGGTACCCAATTCTTGAAACTAGACAACATCAACAAAACGTCAAAAGTCAATGTCCAAACTACTGCAAAAATATAGAAACATAATCAGTATGGTTGTAACTTGTTGAGTCAAGTTGGTCTTATTCTGTCTTAATTTTTGCAAGTCTTGTTCTTATGCATCTCTAGGATATCCACAAGTGATTAGAGATAGGATGGTTCATGACTTATTTTTCTTTGTCCATTGTTTGTGGGATATTTTTCATGAAGTCTTAAAAGAGCATTTTGGGTGTCTGTGATAAGAGCCTTGACATCCATATACAATATCTATTTGCAAAATAAATTACAATAGATACTATGGTTGTGATGTGCCACACATACCTCGATTGTAAATGCTTGACCTAGATAAATTAGCCCACATTCCTTGTCTCTTCAAAGTGCCTATTAAAATGCAAGAGGATAATCATACCTAGATCTTTCATAGCTGGGTAGGATGGTACCCAATGTTGCTATAATAAAGTGACTCAATGATGAAATGAAAAATTTCTCAAATAAGTTAGAATTCAAAGGTGGCTAATAGGATTTAAGGTTTTAATCAGGATTAATCCTCATTCTCTCCTCTCCTAAATATTCTATCAATCAATCAATCTATCTATCTGTCAAAATGGTCACATTAATTTTAAAATCAAGAAAATCAATTAGTCAATCATTCCATCATCATTTTTCTTAAACAAGATGTCTCTCCTGAAACCAAACATCATCATTTGTCTTATATAGGATGTATATTTCCTAAAACCAAGTATTTCCACTTGTCTTATACAGGGTTTGTCTTTCCTGAAACTAGATGTTATCACTAGTCTTATGCAAGATGGGTCTTTCCCAAAACTAGGCATCATCATTTATCTTATACGGGATGTACTTTCCTAAAACCAAACATTGTCACTTGTCTTATATAGGGTATGCCTTCCTTGAAACTAGATGTTGTCACTAGTCTTATATAAGATGGTTCCTTGCTAAAACTAGATATGATTCTTATCTGTTAAATCTCTATGATTAATGTCAATCGAATAGTCAGAAAAACCTACCAATATTCTTCACTTCTTACTAATTATTCTTTTCTTGCATAATTTCATCTTATTTCCAGAGATCATTCATGTCTTTCTTGCATAAATAATCTCTTGATGAGGCATCATTTACCTCATTATCACATTGTTCCTCATGAGGCATATAATGGGCTTATTTTTTATTATTCATTGAAACAATGTCTGAAAATGCATTATATCAAAGATGGGCAAAATGTAGACACTTCAAAATGGTTTGTCGATTTAGCACAATGACTTAATTTGCATTCCTCTTAATTTAATAAATATCTTTGTTATTTAATTCAATTGTTTCATTCTACTATTTTCTAAATGTTAGAGTAACAAAGTGTTTGCTTATTAATTAAATCATATTGATTTAAATACTAAGTCACTTATTATCTATTTATGTTTAAGCTAAACTTTAGGCATATAATAGTTAATTGCTTTATTAATTATTATCATACAGCCTAGGATTGTTCACCCATTTAGGATTTTGATCTCTTTTTATAAGGATTGATCTCTCTTGTAATCTTATTGAGAAACATTCATTTTATTCAATTGCAACTTTTTTTCGCACATCAAGAATGTCTCCTCTTTCATGGATCCAAGCGTTTAAGCATCTTTAGCTTCTTACTTCTCTCTCTTTCTGTGACAGGTGTTTGCATGTAGGTGTTCTTGGGAGTTGTGGGTTGTTTACTCATCAACTCCAATAATAAATTCAATTTTATCATTTCTCTTTAAATTTTTAATTAACTAATTTTAATTAGTTACTTAATTATGAACATTATTCATCAAGTATTCCTCTATAAAGTGATTAAATAATTAACATTATTTAATTATTCTCTATAATACTTCAATTAATTAATTAATCATGTTATTTAAGTAATATTCCCTCTTTGTCATTATTACACACATAATAATTGCATAAATCATATTCCCACTCAAAATTAAATAAATGATTTTTATTTAATTAAACTAATTATTCCTCTCGTAAATAATAAGTTTAATTATTTATTTATATTCCCCCATGTGCAAATAAATGAATTTTATATTTATTTAATTTGTATGTATTCCTCCAAGTCCAACTCATACTAAGTTTTAGTTAACCTCTCATTCACACTTTCTAACTCCATAATTCTCTCTCCTAACTAATCAGTCTATTTAGTCTTCCATTCGACCTCATTTGTCAACTCTTTAATCTATTCTCCTTTAACAAATCAATCAAATATGTTGACAAAGAAAACAAGTGAGTTGAACTCCTAATCAATTTGAGTTAACTCTTCAATCATAGATAATCAGTCCCAACAATCAAGGAATCCTGATTGGAACCCCTAAAATTCTTATAAATAGAGAGCTAATTCTCTTAATTTATAACCACATTCATGAGAAATACATGAAACCACACATTCTTTGAATTCTTATGCTATCACACTTAGCTCAATATTGAGATCGCAACATTGCATATAGAAGGAGAACAACAAGGAAGGACTACATGGTTTTCATATTTGTCATTTTGAAATAATTTCATATTGATTAGTCATTTATGCTTGTTGTTTATCTTGCTTTCTTTCTCAATATTTGGATACTAATTTTTATTAACGATCTTCTTGTGGTTGAGATCTTATTGTTATTGCAGGTATTACATTACTAAATTACCTCAATTACACCCTCTTACACTCTACATTTGGGTTAAAGTTTCATTCATGATATCCTACTTATCACATCCTACATGATCCTATCTACCTTCTTATTTATTTTTCAACCTTTGACCTTTACAAGGCTAAGGATCCCCATAAGCGTCATGATTCCTATCTACTTCACTTTATCCACACTTTTAGTTCATATCCCTTACCTTATCCATTCCTTACTTTTTTCATCCATTGCTACCTTTTATCTTACTTATCCTATCTCCATCTTATCCAAATCCACCTCCTAATCTTCATCAAAAATAACGACAAAAAACATGTTTTTAAAAGCCTCTTGATATGTCTATCCTCATAGACCACATGCTATTTAGAGTGTCATACCATTACCTACATAGCCACATATTAAGTCCCTTAACTTGGTCAAACATGTTATACCATTATGAGATATTCCTTTCAAACTAAATCAACTCTGATTCCATAATAAGATACCCTCATTTGTCACCTATCCATTTCCATCCCATCAGCTCATTCATCCATTCATAATTTTTTATGCCTTGCTAGATATTGGGGAAAATAAATAAATCTTATTTAAGAATAAATCCTAACATATGCCTTTCACCTCTATCAAAGTTTTTTAAAGTATTGAAAAAATCCCAAAAAAAACTAGAAAATGTTTTGAAAAATTCCAAAACAAAATCATAAAATGTTCTAAAATAAAGTTGTTAAAATAAAATCAGAAACATCAAAAATCCAAAATTAATCTCTTCATTATCATTTTCAACAAATGTTCTTTTTTTAATAGTGGAAACTTTAAGAGGATAGAAACAAAACATAAAATGTAGCAAGTATGAGCTTAACAAATCATACATTAATAGGAAAACTTATCAAACTAATCTACAACCTAACCATTTAACTACCTATTAGTTTTCAGCATACCTATCAAACAACATGTCTTTACGTATATGTCTTTCCTAGAATAGGTGCCATGTCATATATCATACCTTAACAGATACGTATTTCCTATGAGAGGCATCCTATGAAAAATCATCCTATCAAGAAACACTCATATTTGGCAAGAAGATCAATATGGTTGGTGAATCATTTAATCAACTGAGTCTTATCTTATTTTGATTTTTTCAAGTCATGTTCATATGCATCTCTAAGACTTTCACAAGTGATTAGAGATGGTGCATGGTTTTTGGCTTTATTGTTATTTGTCTATTGTTTGTGGGTTGTTTGTCATGAAGTCCAAGGACAAGTATTTTGGGTGTCTATGATAGACATGTTCACATATGAGAAAATTATCTAATGTAAAAAATATTACAAAGAGAAATAAAACTTGTGGTTGTCTTTGCACATACCTTGACCCTTAATGCACATATCCTTAGATGGATTGGATAACATTCCTTGTCTATGATTAGTGTTAGTTACATGTAAAAGGAACATCCCATCTTGATTTGTCAATATCTTGATGAGGGCATGCCCATTTTGCTAAATAAAATGAATCAATGATGAAAAATAATTATTCAAAGTATGTCATATCTATGCTCAAATGTGCGTTGTCATCATTTTTTTATATTGGCATTAAGTTTTGGCCTCACTTCATCAGGTTATCTTTATTACGGATGTTTTTTATTTGTGATGCTTTATCAAATTTCTCTTATAACCCTTCTCTGTTCATTTTTCTATATTTTGTCTATTCTTTGTCCATTTGTTTCTATATTTTGTTCATTTTTTTTGCCCTGCTCCTGCTCCATGCTTTATGGAAGGATAAAATTTTATATTTTCTAAAGTTGGCAGGTTATCTAGTTTTTTGTTGTGCATATGTTCTCATGCAGATACCAAAGGGCCCTATGGGTTGAATCTCGATAGGAAGAATTCTTTTTGGTTTTTCTACATTGTGCCAAATCCTATGTGCATGTTCTTTTATAACTAAGCATGGTGTAATTCTGTAAAAATTTCTTAGATTCTTGGTATAATGCCTTAGAAGAGATTTTGTAATAGTTAGGTTTAGGTTTTTTGTAGGGATATCAACACTCAGATTGTACCTAGCCATGGATAATGGGGTTTTCTGTAGCTGTTTTAAATATTCAAACTTATTATTATGTATTTTTGGGCAAGGATCAGAGTTTTTCTTTCTGGTTCTTTTCTCTGGGAGATCTATGAACTAGTTTTTTATAATATTAATTTATAAAGTGGCACTGCCACCTTGCTTCAAAAAAAAAATTATTCAAAGTATGGAGATTTCAAAGAATGTGGTATTAATGAATTATGGATTTAATGGGTGGTTCATTTTCACCTAGCCCATTTTTTACCTAGTCATTCACATCCTAATTTTTTTCAATCAATCCTAACATTCTAAATCTATTCATGTCACTAACATTTCTTCTATCAGTAAAATAAGTCAATCCATCAATCTCTCAAAATGGTCAAATCAATTTGTCAATTTTATCAAATCATTCAATCAGTTAGTCAATCAATCAATCATCATGTGTCCTAAGTTATCTCTATTTGAGCATTAAGGATTGTCATTAGTATCAAATGAGTTCAATCAATAATCATAAGTTACTTAGTCAGTAAAGGTTGGAATAAGGAGTTAAACAAGTTAGTCGATTGAACATACAAAGCCTTCACACTGAGCAGATACAAGGCAGAACTTAAAGCTATCTGAATACAAGTTTAACCAAGCATGTTTACTGAGTGTCAGGAATTACCGAGTACTGAGTCAGTAATCATCAAGCATTCTACACATCGAGAATTAGCTATTCACAAAACATCAAATGCAATAATTACTGAGTTATTTAGGAAATGGCATAGTAATCAAGAATGGTACATTTCTCTATGCAAATGGTTTACACATATTTATAAATGGTTTACCAAGATCAAGACATATTTAATATGGATGTAATCATTTAATTTTTTGATGATTCATATGTAACAGTTAGATCTATGTTATTTTTGTACACCATTGATCTTAGGTTTTCTAAGATATTATAACCCTAATTAGGTCAAATCAGTTTGATATATAATTGTAAAAGATGTCAATTTAAGCATGCATGATACAAGAGATCATGAAGCAGTAGCCACACACAGGATATCAGAGATCAGACAAGGGGTTATATGAAAGAGAAATTTATCAGAGATAGTATCAGTTTATCAAAAATATACAAGGCTGTCGAGCAGGACAAAAGGTGGTATTCATCACATTAAGGTGATATTTATTTGACATTTCATAGATCTGATTCAGACAAGTATAGGTTTTCATTTTACAGATATCCTATTGTTATCAATTTAACCATTGGAGAATATTTTGAATCTCTTAACAGAGTAGACTTAACCATCTTATGTAAATCTCTTAACCAAGTGCACATATAATTTGTGTTGCTAAAATCCTTTAACAAGGTAGATCTAGTCAATCTTTTGTTACTCCTAACAGGGTAAGATCATTAGAAGTGATCAACAATTGTAGCCTTAACCGCCATACTTTATTTACTGCATTAGTGAATAATTTGTGGGTGTCATCCCCACCAAAGGTTTTACCTTCTAAAAAGGGTTTCTACTTAACCAAAATACTTGAGTCATGATTTAACAATTTCATGTATGATTTACTATTTTGTTTACATGCACTTTACATTTACAAGTTATTTAAATGTATGTTACAAACAATGGACTCAGTCAGTTAGTTAAGAATTGCTATTGCATATTGTTAAGTGTTGAAAGTTTTGAGGGTGCTGATTCACCCCTCCCCTCTCAATACTATATTTTTCCAACCCCAATAATTGGTATTAGAGCTAGATCTCTTATTTAGAAGTTTAATCACTGAAGAGGAAAGATATCAAGATGGAGAGATATAGATTGGATAAGACTATTGAGAATCAAAAGATTCAAATGAAAATCTTCATTGAACAATACAAGCAAGTAAGAGATGAATTGAAGAATTTATTGATTCATAGGAAGGATATGGCTATTTGGTATAGTGAAACTAATTATCATGAAGAAGATATTGATGACCCTTTTGAAACATATGGATCTGGATCTGGTAGTATATCTGACATATCTGAAGGAGAAATATCTGATTTATCTAAAAATAATCTGTTGCTTACTGAACAATTCAAAGCTATGCAAATCGTTCAAGAAACACAAATGGTTAGAATGATTGACTTCTAGGCAAGCCGAACAAGAAAGAAACTTGATTTTTGAAGACAGAGGACAGATGACTGAGAAACTACAAGAGAAGGAATCTAAGATATTGAGACTTACCGAGCATCATTTTGAAATTTCTAATCAGATGGTTATTATAAGTTAGGAAGTCAAACGAGTGAACAATGAGCTTAGAAGGAAACTAGAAGACATCGGTGAACTCGGAGAAGAAAATGAGAGATTGAAAAATGAAGTCAAAATATAACAACAACATAATGAAATGATTAAGAAAGCTGAAGACAGTTCTACGAAAATTGATGAATTTCTGATCAGTCAAAGAGGACTTGGAAGTACTACTAGATTAGGCTACACCAAGCAAGGAGAATCATCAAGACAAGATGAACAAATGAATGCCTACACAAATCAAATACCAAAGAAGCTATCATGCTATAATTGTGAAAAATTGGGCCACACATCCAATGTCTGGAGGAGCAAAGCTAAAGGTATTCCTAAATCCACTCCTAAGTTTAAAGGTTATTGCTATAGTTGTAACAAGTATGGACATCAGGCATATGAGTGAAGATCTAAGTTGAATAGGACTCCTAACAAACCCTACATGGAGAAACATTGTCACACTTGCAACATGCATGGACACATATCACAAGAATGTAGGACTAAGATGAAGCAAGTCTAGACACTGAAAGGACAAAAAAAAAACCCATCAACCAAGAAGACAAGGTAATTCTTATACATGGGATTACAACGCATGGGTTAATTGCACAACATGTGGATGGTATGAACATATTGCAGCTAAATGTGTGAGAAAGAATTGGAGAGGTAGATCTCACAACTAGATAAATACTGGTATGGCATGTTTACATTGTCACAAGGTCAGTCACTTAAGTAAATATTTCACAGACTAAGCACTAGAGACACAAACTTATGAAAATGGCAATACAAACACAGATATCATGAGGATAAGAAATACAATGTGGAGAAAAGAATCAAATGATAATGTTGAGTCAAGCAATGCAGTCAGTGGCACCGTATCCATTGGATTAGGTGACATCACCACTTTCACCTAAGTTGAAAAGGTATGTATTAAACTGCAAATTCAAATCGATTATATCTAACATACAGTTCCTTATATCTAGTGTTCACATACCAAATCTGCATGAAACAAAATGCACTATGGTTTTATATGTTTTGAGCTTTAAATGTATATAGTCGGTATAAGCTAGACTGAGTGAAAAGTTGCTTGTCAGTAACTATTAGCAAGGTTAACCTAGTCATGGTATTAACCAAGTGATATCTTATGTGTTAACCAAGCTTTGATATTTTAAAGTATACACTGAGCGTAACTGTTGTTCCCGAGTCGTGTTAGGTCAAGCATTTATTGTAAAAAGTTTGAGTGGGAATTTCAAATTTTCTATAAATACATGATGGACTTAGTTTATTTTTCACATTGCGAACATGAAGAGCAAATAGATTTCGAGAGATAATTTGTGTGAAGGATTTCCAGAGCAATTGAACAAAGATTTGAAGGTTTCCAAGAAGATTTATCACAGTTACAAGTAAGTTCTATCTTTGCCGAGACATTTTGTTGCTATTTTTTGAAGCCCTAAATTGAAGAACATGGCATCCACATCAAAAGTCAAAAAATCCAAGATTGGAGCTGAGAAGGATGTTAAGTTAATAATGTCTACAACTTGTAATGAGCCGAAGTACAAACTTCATCCCGAAGTTGCTTTGTAGACCAACAAAACCGGAGATTTTTTTAGCATATTGCCTAGGGTTTTGTTGGTTGAAGACATCTGAGCCTACATACATTGAAAAATTGGAAAGGTAGGTGATTTTGAGCTCCAATCCACTTTTCAAGGGTTAAGTGTTGATGGGAAATTGAAGGATGGTCACTCACATTTGGAGGTGAAGGGTTTGGTCAATGCCCTATATTTCCTGAGGGTTTTCAAAAATGAATGGATCAAGATTGTTTTGAGCCATGTACATGATAGAAAAATATGGTTGGATGAATTTGTTAAGATCATCAGGGATATTATTCATACAATTACCAATTATCCTATAATTGACAAGGTGAAAGCACTAAGGAGTGCACCAAGAACCGAGATAGAGAAATCTACAAGAGCTAAATGGGATGGTAGAGGGTTGAAAATCAACACCATCATTGATCCCAAAACTAGGTTTGGTACATATTCTATTTGTTAAAAACTCTTTCAATCAAGCAGACCTAATAGTGTACCATGTGGACTTGTGGACATAGCTTATAAGATAGTGAAGAAAGGTTTTCAGTTGGACCTTGCTAAGTTATTGTTGAAGCAGTTAGATGAAAATATGAGAACCATTCGATCGGCAAAATAAAATACATGTAAATTTGGATCATTGCTACTTTTCATATTTTTCTATGTGCAAAACTTGTTTCCCTCCATCAGTAATGTTGGTTGGACCACTGATAAGCTAGTTACTCTACAAATTAATGACTTTATACAAAGTTTGGGATAAGATTTTGTGAGTATAATGGATGTATATTTTAAGAAATTTAAATATAGAATGAACTTAAGAATCAAGATTCCAAGATAATTGGTTGAAGAAAATGAGCATGACACTTGCTTCTTAGTAGACACCGACCACACACTGATAAAAGATGTTGAACCAAGAACAAAAAGGCTAGCACCAATGGGCTATGAAATTGATATTGACCGAGCATCTAGGTCAATTAAAGCTTTACTAGAAGAGCCCAAGGATTCACAAGCTACTAAGTTTAAAACCTATGAAGAGGCCAATTAGAGAATAAAAATGGATCTTTTCATTGGCAAAGTAACAAAGAAATCTAAGAAAATGATGGACAAGTTAGTGAAACAATTTGGAGATGATGTAGAAACTGAGGAAGCATCTGAGGATATTTTGGTTGAGGTAGAAATTGATGGACAAATCCTAGCTGACACTACATATGATGAAGAGGCAACCGAGTTAGAAAAAGACATTGAGTCTACACCAGTTAAAACCACTACAAAAGGGAAGCAAGAAGAAGTACAAACAAGGGCTAGAACATGATATACCACTGTTGGTTCACCACCTCTTAAGAAAGGAGTTTTGAAAATATCAAGACCCACTCCTACAAAGACTTACCAAAAGAAGAAGAGAGGTGCACAAGCCACCTCCAAGGCACCAAAGAAGAGAAGGAGGCTAATAAGAGGTAAGGATGAGATTAATAATGATGAAGAGGAAGATCAAAATCAATTCATGGTAGTTGTGAATAAAAATCAATCTATTGATGAACTAGTAGAAACAATAATAGAAACTGGAGGCCTTAGCAACCCACAGTTAAGTCAGTATGCCCATATGTCTATCAAGGACCAAGAAAAGATAGAAGAGGCTATCATCCAAATGATGATAAAGTTCAAAAAGGTACCAATCAAATTCTCTAAGTATGTACCTAAAAGTTTATATGAAAAAATATTTGCAAGATGGACATATGCCTTGAGTACTAAGAAGAAGATGAGGGAACACTCTTTGATATTGGCAATGCCCACATTATCAGTTCCCAAGATAGAAGATCTCATGAAGTAATATTAAAAAATATTCTTGGTTAAAAGTAGAGCTTTAAACATTTTGGCCAAAAATCTTGAAGAGGTAGATGAGAATAGTTAACTATTATGGACTTCCATCCTCCAAGCCCAAGCAGAAGAAGATAAGCTAGCACTGGTAGTGATACCTGAGAAGAAGAGAAAAAGAAAAGGTAAAGTTTTACACTCAGATGATGTTTATCTGGCTACCAAGGAACCAATAGATTTATCTGACACTGAGGTATCAGACACCACCATAACTATAGATTTTTATCCGGCAAGTTATAAATAAGTATACCAGGATCCTCCCGAGTAGGTTATAATAACAAGGACTAATGATGTTCTGATTGAAGACATCACAAATGGAGATCCTGATGATGTTAAGGATGATGAAGATATTACTATTATTGTAGAACAAACTAAAGAAAATGCACCAACTATGGCAGCAACTACTATAATATTAGGTGACCTACCAATCTTAGTGCAAGTTGTTGATATAATCTCATACAAGGAATGAGAAGGCTCAATCCCTGAGCAATAGAAAGATACTACAGGGGAGCAAGAGAAAGTGAACAAGGCACAACAAAGATATATAAGCCTAAGGAAATAGAGGTAGTGAAACAAGCACCAAAGGACCCCAAGCCGGTAGAAACAACAACAAATACTGACACCACAACTGAAGCCCCTGCACTATCGACTGAGACACAGGTCATCAGGTAGCCGAAAGAAGAAAGTATGTCAACCGAGCCCAATAAAACATAGTGACTAAAGCTCTAGTTCCATTTTTGAAATCCTCACCACAGGAGAAGAAAATGAAAAAGAATCATGGAAAAGGACCAGTAACACTAGATGAGATTATTGAAATACTAGAATGTGACCCAAGAACATTAGACCCCGAGGAACTTAGAAAATATGGGGAATTATGCATGAGAAAGGTTGCACAAGAGAAATTAAGGAAAGTAAAAGAAAACAAATTCTAGAGGAGGTTAGAGATATCCTTTAGCAAGTTGTTCCTGAGATCATAGTGAATGAGGATTCTCCCATTCTTGATCAACTTGCATCTCTAACTAGTCACATCAATGCCCTAGATATTGATGTCAAAAAGAGAATTGAAGAAACGGCTAAAGAAAAAATTTAGATGAAGCTAGCAGAGAAAGTTAGCTAAGAAGTGGCTATTAATAGGGTTACGTTATCTGAGGTAATAATTGAGCTTCAAAATTTTACTCAAAGAATTTTATAAATTTTGTTTAAACTATGCACTATAGACCAATTCACTGCCGAGGTCAATGAAAAGATTAAGAAATTAGATGAAGAAATCTTGGTCAGTGCTAATACATCTCTAACTGAGCCTAATGCTTTTCACAGGCATATACTAAAAGTTCAAGAACTTAGATGGTTGAGATCAAATTTGAGGAAGCAAGAAAATACCATAAGTGACCAAGTCACCAAGCTACAAGTTGAGCTGCTTCCACACCTAAAGATTATGGAGAGACATATTGAGAAGGCTAAAATTTTAGTAGCTAACCCAGAGATTTCAGTTTTGGAGAATATTTTTGATATGCATGCACAAGTCGGTCTAGAGCACATTGCTTTTGACAACTTGAAAGAGGAATGGGAAAACCTCTTGGCTTCATTGCAAAAAACCCACAAGCACATTTTTGCTAAACTGTAAGTACATATTTTTTGTCTAGGTATTAATTTCAAAAAGGGGGGAAATCATGTATATGCCACTATGTACTTCACACCATCAAGAGCATGCACAAAGGGGGAGTTTGTTAAGGAAGAGAGTCAATGTATATATCTTGTATTCTTAAAGAGTTAGTAAATTTTTGAATTATTCAATACATATACATAAGGTTTTGATACTAATGCCAAAGGTGGGGATTGATATCTTTATTTGAGCACTGAGGATTGTCATTAGTATCAAATGAGTTTAGTCGGTAACCATAATTTACTTAGTTGGTAAAGGTTGGAATAAGGAGTTAAACAAGTTAGTCAGTTGAACATACAAAGCCTTCACACTGAGTAGATACAAGGTGAACTTAAAGCTATTGAAATACAAGTTTAACCGAGCATGTTTACCGAGCATCAAGAATTACTGGGTATCAAGTCAGTAATCATCAAGAATTATACACACCAAACATCAGTTATTCACTAAACATCAAATGCAATAATTATCAAGTTATTCAAGAAATGACATAGTAATCAGGAATGACACATATCTCTATGCAAATGGTTTACACAGATTTATAAATAGTTTACCAAGATCGAGACATTTAATATGGATGTAAGCATTTAATTTTGTGATGATTCATATGTAATAGTTAGATCTAGGTTATTTTTGTACATCATTGATCTTAGGTTTTTGAAGATGTTTTAACCCTAATTAGGTCAAATCATTTTGATATATAATTATAAAAGATGTCAGTTTAAGAATGCATGATACAAGAGATCATGAATCAATAGTCGCACGTAGGACATCAAATATTAGACAAGGGGTTATATGATACAGAAGTTTATCAGAGATAGTATCAATTTATCAGAAACATACAAGGCTACCGAGCAGGACAGAAGGTGGTATTCATCACATTGAGATGATATCTATTTGATATTTCATAGATCTGATTTAGACAAGTATAGGTTGTCATTTTATAAATATCCTATTGTTATCAATTTAACTATTGTAGAAGACTTTGAATCTCTTAACAAAGTAGACTTAACCATCTTATGTAAATCTCTTAACCAAGTGCACACATAATTTTTGTTGCTAAAATCCTTTAACAAGGTAGAGCTAGTTGATATTTTGTTACTCCTAACAGGGTAAGATCATCAAAAGTGATCAATAATTATAGCCTTAACCGGTATACTTTATTTATTGCAGTAGTGAAGAATTTGTGGGTGTCATCCCCACCACAATTTTTACCTTCAAAGGGTTTCTATATAGCCAAAATACTTGAGTCATGAGTTAACAATTTTATGTATGATTTATTGTTTTGTTTACATGCACTTTACATTTACAAGTTATTTGAATGTATGTTACAAACAATAGACTCACTTGGTTAGTTAAGAATTGCTATTGCATATTGTTAAGTGTTGAAAGTTTTAAGGGTACTAATTCACCCCTCCCCTCTCAGTAATATATCTTTCCAATCTCAATAGTCCTATACAAGATATGTATTTCCTGAAAATAAACACCATCATTTGTCTTATACAGGATGTATCTTTCATAAAATCATACGTTGTTGCTTGTCTTATACAAGTTGCATGTCTTCTCTGAAACCAAACATTATTTCTAATCTTATATAGGATGGGTCCTTCCTAAAACCATACATGATTCTTATCAACAATATATATGTCCAATGTTAGTTAAGAAATCATCATAACCTACTAATATTCTTCACTTCTTATTAAATATTTTACTCTTTCCTTATTTATTCTAGCATTTTTCATCTTATTTTGAGAGATCATTCATTCCTTTCTTGCACAAACAATCTCTCGAGGGGGCATGTATCACCCTGGCATCACCTTGTTCCCGTTGGGGCATAATGGGGTATGTTTTTTATTAATTATTATTTAAAATAGTGCCTTAAAATGAGCATTTTCACAAAGAGGGAAAATATAGATACCTAAAATTGTCCCACGCCTACAAGCGAAAATTTTAATTTCTTCTTAATTAATTAAATAATCTTTATTATAATTAATGTTAGAATATTTAGAAAAATAGAGAGGGGGGGTGAATTAGTTGTTCTCAGGTCTAGATGTACCAATTGAACTTTTAAACACTTGAACAATCTCATATCTAATTCTCAACACAACTCGGTCTCTAAAGTATATATTAGAAACATATAACATACAGTCCACTATCCAAATGTAAATAACTTGTAGAATATAACAACATTCACATCAAAACATTCACACAAGTATAACACCAGGATTTATAGTGGAAACCCAACTTGGGAAAAACCACTTTGTAACATGTTATTGATATTTTCACTCTTCTGAACTGAGCTATGTGAAAAGCCAACCTTGTTAAATGTTTACAAACACACTGCTAGGTGTGACCCAGTTAAAGGATTTAAACACTCTGTCAAAAGTGACCTGGTTAAAGGATTTAATACATTCCATTAGAATGCCACCTTGATTAAAGTTTGTATACAATGATTGTTAGGTCAACCTTGATTAAAGGATTTAGACTGATACAATGGTTAGAAAGTAACAGTAGTTTTTGATCTAAAAAACATACAACTCACTTTACAAATAACAGATCCACTTCACACATATATGTTGATTTACTGACTGAGCTCCATTTCCATCTCCATCATTGATTTTCTCAGAATTCGCTTCAAGCAATCATAACTCTTCTCAACTTTGGCCTTCTGCTTAGACTTATCAGTCAATAACATCAAGAACTTCAGCCCATTCTATAACCACACAACTAGGTTTTCCTTTATACCTCTTCAATTAGGTAGATCCATCGTCACTTAATCTCCTTTGTCGATCTTAGGTATTAGGTCAGATCTGTTGAATCCTTCCATCATTTAAGTTCTTCATCCTTCCTTCTAGATGCATCTTCAAACTTCTCTTTGAATCCATAATAAAATGATTTACCATGCATTAAATTCTCCATACAATCAATTAATATAGTCAAGAGGTAGGTCCCTACTATTCGGTTGGGCAACATATCCCAAGAATTCAACTATGTCGGTTGGGGATCTCAATTCTTTCTCCAAATGTAAATTACTGACACTCGATCAATACTATGTTCATCTCCTCAGTCATCACTATGTATCTCAGTCATCTCTACAAACTGTCTTCCTCGGCTAACAGTGTCTTTTCTCGGTAATTTCTTGTTGCTTAGCATAAACTGATGTTTGGTCAACACTGAATTTACTCATCATATACTAGCACTCAGTGGACACTAAAATCACTCATCTTAAACTATATTTCTACACTTTTGCATAGTTAAACCTACCTCTTCAATCTTTCTTCGTACTTAGATAAATAATACATTATCTTATCAATGTGTCGGCTAATCAAGTACCCATTAAAGTATCAAATAACTCAACATCTCCTTAGGTTCTCTTGTTATCTCCTTGCCCTAATCATTTTCATCAATGAATAGATATGGTACTCTCTTAGATAGAAACTGTCTTACCAGTTAAGGTTTGACATCAATGACAATAAAACAATTGTTTCAATTGCAGTTTCCAACAATCTCCCTCTTTAGCATTGATGGGAACACCACATGAATAACACATGATTTACCAACCAATCCAAAAACTTTGTGTGTGCATCAAAAATTTTATAATATCCTTAGCTTCATTATAATGCACAACAACTTTGCCTTGCCTGACTGTTCACATAGTTACTCCCTCTAAATCTCTTCAGTCAACCAACTGTCATATCTCAGTGTCTTCTATCTCTATGTTTTCATCTGAATCTCTTCCTCTTTTAAAATAATGCCAAAGCAGTATTTAACACTTACATCTTCCACATGTAGATGTCTTCTTGTCAATTCAGTATCAGTATTTCTCCCTCTATCATGTCTCTTATGACTGATTATCAACTTTTTTGTTCTTCTCACAACTCTAGGTAGCTCCTAAAGTGTGACCTTTTCTGCATCAATTTGTCAAATATTCTATGTAACACATTTGATGCAATGCTCCTAGTTGACTAGGTAGCCTCAATTAGGGGAATTTCCCCTAGTTTACCTCTAATATATTCATGAGCATCCTTAGGTAAAGTTTTTGTGAATATGTCTACTAGTTGTTCCTTTTTATTCACATATTTCATTCTCACCTCTTTATCTTGTACCAATTCTCTCAAGTAATGATACTTGATAGAAATATGTTTAGTCTTTGTGTGCATTACTAGATTCTTTGATATGTTGATAGCACTTGTGTTATCACAGAAAATAACAACCGACTCGGTGATTTCCTCTTTCATTCCTTTCAACAATTTCTTGATCCATACCAAATTTGAACAATTCACTATAGCTGCTACATACTCAGCTTCTGATGTAGATTGGGAAATGCAGTTCTATTTCTTGCTTGTCTAGGAGACTAATCTCTTTCCTAGAAAGAATGCTCTACCACTTGTACTTTTCTTGTCATCAACATTTCTTGCCCAATCTGCACCATTGTAAACTCTCAGTTCAAATTTCTCATTCTTCTTGAAGTACAATCCATAATCTTTTGTCCCTTTCAGATATCTCAGTATTATCTTTACTACCATCATATAGTTTTCTTTAGGATTGGAAAAAAATATTTCCACAATCCTAACTGCTAGGGCTATATTTGGTCTATTGTGGACAACATATTGTAGCTTTCCAATCATGGATCTATACAGGGTTTGATTCACTTTAGCAGTATCATCAATTTTAGATAGTTTATGTCCAATAGTCATAGGAGTACTTACTAGTCTAGAATCCTCCATACCAGAAGTTTTCAGTATCTCTTTGACATATTTAGATTGATTAATAAAGATACCTTTCTCCATCTAATAAACTTGTAATCCAACAAAGAATTTTATCTCACCAAACATAGACATTTCAAACTCAGTTTGCATCTCATTTGAAAATTTCTGACATAGGGCATCTTATCCACCAAATATGATATCATCAACAAATATTTCAACTAACAAAATCCCTTTACCTTCTTCTTCTTTCATATACAGATTGATGTTCTCATTTTTTCTTGTAAATCCAATCTTTATCAAATAATTGTTGCAGCCTCTCATACCATGCTCTGGGGGCTTGTTTCAATCCATACAGTACCTTGTTCAATCTTCAAACCATATTTTTCTTGCTTGGGTCAAAAAATCCTTTAGGTTGTTCAATGTATACTTCTTATTCTATACCATTTAGAAATGCAGATTTGACATCCATCTGATATACTTTGAAATCTTTGTATGCAACATATGCAAGTAGAATTCTCACTCCTTCTAATCTTGCTACAGGGTAAAATGTTTCCTCATAGTCTATTCCTTCTTCTTGTGCATAACCCTTGCATACCAACCTTTCCTTTTTCCTTGTGACTTGTCCATGTTCATTAAGTTTATTTTTGAATACCCATTTTGTTCCAATAACATTCTTGTCTTCTGGTCTCGGCACCAAAGTCCACATATCATTCTTTTCTATCTGATCTATTTATTCATTCATAGCTTGTGTCCAATCATCATTCTCTAAAGCATATTTTACAGTCCTAGGCTCAAACTCACATAGTAAACATGTAGGGTCTTTCAACTTACTTCTGGTCAAGACTCCAAATTCCTTATCTCCAATGATTTTCTCATGCTTATGATGTCTTCTTACATACTATGCCAATGTAGGTTCATATTTATTTTCTCCTTGATCTTCAGGTTCATCATGTAAATTGTCAATTTCTACTTCTGATTGCTCGGCAACATCCTCCTGATGCTTGGCAACATCCTCTTGATGCTCGGCAGCATCCTCCTATTGCTTGGAATTTCTTACCCATGACACTGCATCTAGTGTAAGTGTGTTACTTGTCTCTCCTTCTTCCATATACACAAAAGATCTATAATCTTTAGGTTCATGTTTTCCTTCCAGTTCATTTTTCTCTGCATATTCATCAACTCTCACATTTGCACTTTTCACAACTTTGTTAGTGTTAAAATTCAAACACTTATAAGCTTTACTCTTAGTGGAATAACCTAGGAATATACCTTCATCACTTTTGGTATCAAATTTTCCATTCCTAGTGTCTTTTAGTATATGGCATTTACTCTCAAAGATTCTAAAATATTTTCACATTAGGTGCATATCCATGCCATAATTCATAAGGTGTAGCATTTGTACCTTTCTTTATTTGTACTCAATTTAAGGTATAAACAGTTGTACTTACAGCTTCTCTCCAGTATTTTTGTGCAACATTCTTCTCAATCATTAGTGTTCTTGCACAATCCATAATTGACCTATTTCTTCTCTCAGCTATACCATTCTGTGGAGGTGTTCTCAGTGCATACATCTGTCTCTTGATTCCTCTATCATTGCAGAATAGATTGATCTCATTTGATATAAACTCTCCACCTCAGTCAAATCTCAAACATTTCAGGCTGAACCTGTTTCTTTTTCAAATTTTGCCAAATACCACTTAAACAACTGAAATACATTAGGTTTTTTTTTCAAAAACATTATAGTCATCATCCTAGTGTAGTCATCAACAAACAAAATAAATAACTTATCACCATAATAACTTTTTACACCCATAGGTCCACAAAGGTCAATATGAACCAATTCCAAAATATATTCAAAAGTAAATGTCTTGCTCTTAAAACTAGACTTTGTCATTTTTCCGAACTGACACTATTTACACATCACATTATCAGGTTTCTTCAATCTCGACAAACCTCTAGCTTTCTTCTTTTTACTAATATTTACCAGATTATCAAAATGTACATGACACAACCTCTTATGCCATAACCATACATCATCAAATTGTGCAAACAAACATGTCTCTTCAGATAGGTCTAGATAAAACAAGTTACCTCTAGTATGTTCTCCACTTCCAATTAGTTCACCAGTGGCATCAAATATTTTAGATTTTAGCCTTTCTGTGATGAAACTCCACTTGGTAACCAGTATTGTTCAGTTGTGCAACACTCAGCAAATTTTAGTTAAGACCTTCAACCCAATAAGCATTTTCACATGTTATCTTATTAGTTAGCTTAATTGATCCTTTACCTCTCACAGGACACGGTGCATCATTACCAAACTTAACAGTTCTACCTTTGTAATGATCTAGGGTTTCAAATTTACTTTTATCACCAGTCATGTGATGTGAGAAACCACTATCAATGATCCATTTATCACCTTTACTCACATAAGAAATAAGTGTAGTTTTCTCATCTTCATCAGAATCATCTTTCATAGCAACATAAACTACCTCAATATCAAAATTATTAGTGTCACTGTCAGTTTCCTCTTTAGCAATATAACAGGATTTCTTACCTTTGTCCTAGTCTCTGTACCTTTAGTGATATATGTTATCTCTCTTATCCTTGTACTTGTTTTCTCTTTCCTCATCCTTGTCAATCCTGTCAGGACATCTTGCTACAATATGACCAACTTTGTTACATGAAAAATAGATTATAGGTGTAATACCCCAAAAATGGGCTTCGGGACCATTGACCTCCTATATTGACAAATCGATCAAAATTGACTCTAAAGTCATAACCAAAGGCACATCTGCACATTGAATCATCAAAACCCTAATCGATTTTATCTTAATTTTGCATCGGGGAATATTTCTAAATATTCTTAATTTATTATAATTATCTTTAATTAATGTTATTTGGTGATAAATGACATTATTTTATGTATCCTAAAGTTAATTAATTGAATATGTTGAATATTTGATTAATTGAATTTAATTCTGCCACTTAATTATTTAATTAGATTTAATTGAATTTATTCCTAATTAATATTGTTTTTATTTTGACAATAAATCAAAATTTCTAAAAATAATTAATTAAATATTTATTTAATTAATTAAATCAAATTGTCAAATTGAATGATATAGTTTTGGGATAAAGTTTGATTAAATAATTGATTAACCCATAAATCAGTTATTTTTATTCAAAAATCAGTTAAGTTGAGAATAAAACACATGGAATATTAAATAAATTCATAATTATTGATGCACAATCAGAAAAAGAAATTAAATTTTAAATCAACTATTCAATTCAATTTGTTAACTTTTTGGACTCAACACATGATTGTGAGTTAAAAAGTGATCTGAACTCTTGATTTGAGTTAAAAAGCTGATTTTGCATGATTTTGTGAGTTAACTCTTTCTAATTTTCTAATAACTCAACAATCAATTTGAGTTGATCAAGGAGAGATTTTTGGTTTTTCATGAGTTCTCACAAGACCTGGATTTCTATATAAATGAGGCTCAGTCCTTTACAAACAACCACAAATTTGGAGAATCTTGCTCGTGCGATCTAGTGAATTGTGAGATTGTGCAATTTTGAGATTCTTGTTATCATTATTTCATTCATTTTATAGCATTCATAGCATTTCTAGATTAGATTACATTCTATTTTCATTCAATTTTAGATCATTTCATACAGTTTCCATCCATATTGCATAGAAAAATAAAAAATATAGCCTAATCTGCATTCATCTTTCATTAGCTTTCATCATTCAAATCCTTTGTTTAGGTGTTGCATCATCACTGATCTCGGTTATTTCTAAGAATATCATACTTGCATCTACTAGAAGGCAGTAAATTGTCTGGTTAATGATATTTGTCTTATTTGCAAATTTTCTAACTTGTTAACCTATAATGTTTTACTAAAGTGTTGTATTCTATAGACAGGTACAATTTCACACACACATTTTTGGCACCAACAATGGGGCCCGACAGCGGGTTTCCATCATCAAAATCTCATTTTTCTGACATTTGAAATTCAAACTTTGATTTTTTATTTTTTCTTTTGTACAATCTTGTACGACATTTACAGGTTGTCGTACCAGAACCCTCTATTTGTCGTACGACAAATGACATTCTACATTTTCATACCAGTTGATATGTATTATTGTATGAGCTTTGAATTGTCAGGTGTGTAGGAACCCAGAATTGTATCATGTACAGATTGTCGTATGGGAACTGGTATAGTGTCGTATGAGTTTTGACATCATTTTTCAATAGTTGTATCCAATTTTTGGGTAGTTTTTGAGATTTGGATTTTAGATTTTGACTAATAGCTAACCCTAACGATTGTTGCTTGGTGCTAGTGGATCAATTTTACAGCCTAACATATCTGTGCAAGATGAAAGACAAAGACTGAGCATAAAAACTAGATCTTTTAGCTTCTTCTTATCTTGACTTCTAAGCCCATCTTTTGCAAATAACCCTAATCTCATAAAATTGTTGGTCAAAGATTCTCATTCAACAAAAATTTTGACAAGTGGTTTTTCAATTTTCCTAATCTTGCACTAGAAAATATTCTATTTTCTTAGATCTCAATTTTTCATAGGAACTTAGCTAATTAGGTACATGTTCTTATTGCCATTGAGGTAGATATTGATGGGATTATGCTCTTAACCTTCTTAGGAGAATTAGAAACCCAGAAGGTATCTTTCCTAGTGCTAGTTTGCGTACTGTCTCTGGATTAATCTGCTTGACGTGTTTTGAATAGGGAAAAGGAAAAGGTTAGGGGATTATTCTCTTCTCTTTCAGAGAATAAAAAACCCAGATCCTGTGGTCCCCAACCTCACTTTTCAATTAATCTTTTAGAGGGCCTGCTAGAGAGGTAAAAAGCTCTCAGAAATGACCCAAGTGGGGACAAGTCTTACGCCAACTCTTCCACCCCACTATAAAATTTGATGCTTCCTTGAGGTTAAAGCCTTAGAAGACATAGGTACACTTGTTCCTTGGATTCATTCCATGAACACGCTTTGATTTTGTGTAGAGCGGAGCCAATTAAATCTTCTTGTGAGACTACATTGATTAGAGTGCTCATAGGGTTAATAGCCTAAATCCTTCTTACGTGACTAAGGGAGATAGTTGTGAATGGATGCCTTGATTAAAATCCTAAGCTATTTTTCCACTAATCCACCCCCAAAGGATTTGTAATGCTTGTGTGAGGTAAATAGTAATCACCCCAAGAAACTCATCATATCGAGCCCTCTTTGATGCTTGAACTCAACTAATATGTGCTTCAACATCCATTACATGTTGTTGGACCTGCATATTCTAAGGATTCCATGAGTGTGTTCCTAAGTCAACAAGCAAGTAATACATCTCTTCTCCTAGCTAGGGTAAGATAGTTGTGACTGATTCATTAAGTCAGATCCCTTTGTTTTCTGTGATTGTGAGCCTACTACTATGTTAAACAACCTAAGACAATCCAATACACAGACTTTCAAAAACTTGGACAGAGAAATTTGTAAACAATTTGATACCAAAAACACCAAACAATTGAACAACTTGCAAAATTTGAAATAAAATCCTTTTCTAGTGTAAACTGTCATCCTAAGTTTTCAATTGTCGTATGAGAATTGCATTGATTTTCAACTGTCATGTCAGAACCCCTGAATTGTCGTACAGGTACCCATACTGTGTCGTACGAGTCTTATTACAAACCCTTAGCAAAAAGAAATCTTGGAATCATTTGTCATATGAGATTCTGAAATTATCATCCCAAACCCCATTCTGTGTCGTATGAGCCTAGATACTATCATATGACAATTGTCCCAAAAATTGCCTGAGTCAAAAAAAATTAGAAATTTAGTCAATGAGCAATTATTATCCCAATTTTGTCAAAATCATCACTGTGTCAGGAATAGAGTAGAGCAACAGTGAATTCACCATATTTCTTCTAAAGTGACCAATTGAAATTGATTTATCATCTGATTGATCAATCTGAATCTCGTCTCATCTTGTGTCAAGGTCTTGTCAAAACCAACCCTGATCAATATCTTCAAATGGCTAAGTGTTGTGAATACATGTCCACCATCATTTGGGATTCTACCCATACATCTGAGACACTATACCCCTCATTTACATCTAATCTATCTTTTCAAAAACCAATCTTGACAAGGTTGTGTCACCTGATGTTTCCTAAATCAGACTATCTCTTAGTTGTCATATCTCACTCTAATTGTTCACCCAAGGTTAATGGTGGAAACTAGGGCTTCCTCACATATAAAACTAAGAGAAGAACCAAAAATATCTCCAACATCTTCTATTTTGGCTCAAACATTTCATCAGCCTTGTGATACAAATCTATACTAAGAAGATGTCCTTGGCAATTTGCACTTAAAAGGTGGTTACATAAACCCTCTAGTATCAACACCAGATCAAAATCAAAGTGCAACTATGTCTCAAGGAGGAGAAAACCAAGGCTCTCAGGGTCACCAATCTGAACATGGTGGGGACCAAGAACCCACACCCTCTGAAATTTCCCAATATCAAAATGATGATGTCTTCAAGAAAATGATGAAACAATTCTTGCATGAAGACAAAGAGGCATATTTCCTTGAATTGGCCCAACAAGGGGCCAAACTTCTTCTGAGCTTCAACATTGACAATATCATCACACATGATGAAGAAACAGCCATCATTGTTATGATGAAACAAATGCATGCAATGCAAGTTAAGCTAAATGAGCTGGAAAAGGAAAAACAACCTAAGGAATTCTCCATGGATGCTCTATGTCCTTTTCCATTGGATCGTAGCTTGTATATGCCACCATTTCCTAAAGGGGTAGAGCTCCTGAAATATGACAAATATGATGGAAACTCTGATCCTCAAGATCATGTTAGAGATTTCTGCACCTTATCCATGGAATTCATGCATGAACCTAAATTCTTAATGCATCTCTTTCCCTGATCTTTGGGAGGAGAAACCATCAATTGGTTCTCTAAGATACCTGCCACAATCAAGACTTTTGAGGAGTTAATCAAACTATTTTATCAACAATACTCCTACAATATCCAACATCTGGTCACCATGATCAACATCTATAATCTAAAACAAAACTCAAGAGAACCCTTCCTGACCTTCCTCAAACACTGGAGGAAGAAGTTTTCACTCTATGCCCGACCAATTCCAAAAAGTGAGAAGCTAGAAATCTTTATCAATAATCTAATTTCAAAAATCAATTATCATTTGCAAATGAAAAAACATAAATCCTTTGATAAAATAGTAGAAAATTCCATAAAGATCGAAAATGTGCTTGTTCAAAAGGGAGACATATCACTTCATAAAGAAAACAAGTATGATTCGGGATCTAATTCCAACAAGGATAAGGGAAAAATCTAGAACAAGGACAAAAACATTGTCACAGATGGTGTTGTTGATCATATCAGTGCTCCATCTAAAGCACTAGCATTTAATCTCACCATTGGCACCCAAGCCATAAAAGCTTTAGAGATGAAAGCAATTGAACCCACTAAAAATCCAATTGACTATAAACCTTGGGTTGCAAAACCAAAGTGTTCGTTCACTCCTCTGGGTGAGTCATTGGAATTTGCCATGAAACCACTCTTGGCAAATAATATCATTATGTTACCTGAGATCAAACCATATGACCCCTAAGTCAAACCTAAGTGGTAGGAAGAGACCGATTTCTATTATTTCCATTGAAACAAGGGTCATAAAACCAATAACTACATGCATTTGAAACAACTCATTGAAGACAAAATTGACACTGGATAAATTATGATTAACAACCATAAATCCAATAATGATCATACAGCATTCATAGAACCTTTTCTAAAACATAATCAAGGCAATTCATCTTCTAAACCAAACATGGGTGCTAAATTCAATTACACTTACTTTGGTAAAAATGATGTCATCAACATGGTAGAACCATGCTTATCTGATCACTACAATGTCATCACTATTGTCAAAAAGGACAAAGATAACAAAACAACTAATGCAGTTACTCAATCTCAAGCTCAGGAAATTCTCCAAGCACAAAACTCAAGTTCATCAAATGCCCCAAAGGTACCATTTAATCTTGCATCAGCATCTAAACAAAGGACTACTTCCAAATCTTCCAATTTTAAAGATTCCAAATAGATATCATACAGTATCATACAACAACTGCAACACACCAATGCCAAAATCTCCATATTTGAGTTGCTTTGCATCTCTCCTGCTCATCGTGCAATTCTAGACAAAGCTTTAATTGACTCTAATGTTCCTGAAGATCTTGATCTTAACAGATTCCAAACAATGTTGGGGCACTTGACATCCCCTCAATACATATCCTTTCAAGAAGAAGATGACAACTCATTGATTCATCTGCATAACTAGCCCTTGCATATTGAAGTCTTAATCCAAAACCGTCATGTCAAACGTGTGTTGATAGATGGAGGCGTTGGTCTAAATATTTGTTCCTATAAATTAGTTACACAACTAGGATTGTCAAAAGATGCTATTGATCCTAAAAAGAAGATAAACATAAAAGCATATGATGAACAAGAAATAAATTCCAAAGGAGTCATTGTGCTACCTAGCAAAATAGGACCTGTCATCGGATATATCACCTGTCAAGTACTAGATCTTCCACTAGCCTATAATATTCTTCTAGGAAGACCCTAGATTCACAAAATGCAAGCTATTCCATCAATGTACCACCAATGTCTAAAATTTCCCTATGAAGGAGTAGAGGTCACTATACCTGCAAACACATCAACATCTTGCAACACATTGAAGGAAAGTATAGATAAACGTGTTCCACATAATAGAGAATCTTCCACCAAACAAATAGACATAGCATCTACATCTAAAATGGAAGACCTATCAAAAGGAGTCAAGATCAAAGACACGGGCATGGGAGAATACACAATGGAACCCAGTCATGTCTCTCATGTCTCTCCTACTTTCACCTAAGTCTTATGGACAACCTTTAGAAAAGGTAAAACTGACGGTTAAGGCATCTCAGGTCATATTTAATGAGAGTTTTGTCATAGAGCAAGTATCCAAACAATAATCTGATGAAGAGGAAGTCATGCTTACCTAGTTATACAAAGATGAGTCTCAATCACAAACAATCCAAAAATGTGACTCTAAAATACCTAAGATTCCTGCAAAATCATATGGCCCAGGTCACAAGCTAATGTCTAAAATGGGATACACGGGCAAAGGACCTCTAGGAACAAGAGGAAAAGGCATCATTAGACCCATTGAACATTGTGGGAGAACAACCAAGGATACTACAGGTCTAGGTTATCAAATCTTTCCATCTTAGTGGGAGCTATACACATGTCCTAGAACAAATAGAACCGAAGACAGATATTCAGCAAAAGGAAGAACCCCAACACTCAGACAATGATAATTCAGACACAACTAATGTTTTTCCTTATGAATGTATACCTCAACATATATTAGACCTTCTTGAAAATGAAAAGGAACCTAAAACAATTAATGTGGGAGACACAAAAGAACCTACTACTGAACAAGAGACAGTCGGCACACAAGAACCAGATGATCCTGAAAACAAGCAAGAGGAAGAAGGTAACTCTCTCACAATAGCTGAACACTTGGGACACAACAGTGATTCTGAGATAGACTCCCATGGATATGAATTTCTCTCAGACTCTGAAGGTAATCCTACTTGGGAAATCCATCCTAATTTCACACATGTTCTTTATTTTTCCAAAGATCCAAATGAAGAATCAAATGACTGTGAATGGGGAATTGTTCCAGAACAAGATGAACTTATCATAGAAAAACACATAGATGTCATTCACTGACATGCACCTACGTCCAAAATGATGTTAGAATAACTAGAAGGGAGGGTTAATCAGTTAGATTAGTTATCCTACAATCCCAAATACAAAGATGTACCTTATAAAACAATTCCAACAAATTATGCAGTTCTATAACATAAAATATCAATTTGTCCATTCACTTTACCGACTACTAGTAAATAGCTAACTGTGATTACCGACCAAATCAATTATGTAGTATGTAAAGTATGATAGAAAAACAATCATCACAAATAACATATAACTCAATGATTCAATGTGGAAACCCTGCTAAGGTAAAAACCACTTGGGACCGATAACCCAAAATAACTCACTTTTCTGAAGTGAGCCCGGTGAAGAGCCAACCTTGTTAAAGGTTACAAACACACTATTAGGTGTGACCTGGTTAGATGATTTATCACTAACAATTAACTTTTGACTAGCATTCACTATGGGGTCAACAAGATAACAATGTACATTCTCTTAATGACATAGGGCATAATATAAGACTGGTCAGTCCACTCGGTTAAGAGATTTTATGAATCAATGGTTAAACTAATACAGTAATGATCTAATTCAAATACAACTCAATTGAAAATATTTAGATCTATGATAAGCCCATACAAATCCTCTAATCATTAATCAAATTCACTTCCTCGGTATTCTTCAACTTACTTTCACTTGGTTATTTCAATAACTAGTCTGATCAGTCATGCATGAATAAAGTCTTCAAGTGAAATCTCTGCAGTCTTCTTCTTCTAGCATGTTTCAATAATGAAACTCATATCTCTTATATAGACAAGTAAACCATTTTCATATCAGCCATTAGATTATGCCACTTAATCTCCTTCATCCATTTTTCCTCTTAAACCTTCCTCAGTAGATGTGTCATTAACACGTTTCAATCTCATCCTTTAGATCTTCTCTAAATTTTTTCAGCCATGGATCTCATAACAAACTTCATCCTTAATCTTGAAATCATAACAATTTCCAGCTCATCAAATTCAATTGGCTATTCTTTATAGTTAATGTTTTCATCCATACTTGGTTAATATAGAAATGCGTCGGTGATAGCTAGTTAAACTAGCTTGGTTAATATTGTTAGTCGGTATATACTGCATTGGCTTGGTGTATATAGAAATCTTCAATTACTGACCACGTTGACTTATTCAATTTTAGATCTCTTCATCATAATAGATTAATGTAACATGCTCAAGTCAACAATATAAAGCCATAGACCCATCAATAAGCTACCCAATGTTTACCTTATCCTTATCTGTCATATCCATCTTTTTCTCATGTAGATATCTCAGTTCTTCATCTTTTCTTCCTTCAACATATGTTCAGATGTTTTTAACTAACATGATAAGTATTGTCAAGACTAGCTAACATCAATGACAACATATTGACTGATTTAATCATATCAAATATCATTTCAGTACTCGGTGATCTCTAATCACTATTTCTTCAGCTCATCCAAATATTCAATTAGTTTTAGTTCATCAAATGAGTCTAGAATGAAATGGTAGACCTCGTGAGTCTGATTCACTTATCACTAACACAGGATCCAATGATGACATTGTGATGCTTAATGAATTGAATATTCTTAGTAGCAATATCATCCTTTAATTTGAGAATTGAATCAGAGTCAATGATAACAACACTATATGTGTAAACACCATTACTCAATCCTTTCCCACACTTACTATCCAACATCCTAAACTTATTGACCAAACATCCACTAATCTGAGCCAAGACATCCATACCTTCCAATCAAACTATGCTCTCACATGCTACCTAAATGAAGTAGAACCCATGATGACTTCCATCAGCAAACCTAGCATTAGCATGATAGAGTCAGATATCAAATATCTCAGTCAAAAGAATAAAAACAAAACAAAAATAGTTTTGAGGGTGAAAACCACTATGTGGCAATCTCAGAACCTAAAATAGTAAAAACAAAAGATGTATCTGAAGGTGAAAACCTCTATGAGGTGCCTAAGGATGAGATATTTGATGTCCTTCTGAGTCACTTACATGAAATATATCCATTATTGATAGAACCAAGTCATTCTATCAATTTGGGCACAACTGAAGAACCACAGTTGATTCATGTAGCACAATATCTGTCAGATGAAGAAAAACAAGCTTTCACAAAAATTCTAACAAAGAAGAAAATCAACTTTGCATGGAAATATTTAGATATGCCTGGATTAGATCCTAATCTCATCATGCATCATCTCTCTATAGCTCCAAGAGTCAAACCGATCAAGAAAAAGTTGTGTAAAATGCATCCTCATGTGGCACTCCTTGTCAAAGTTGAGCTAGAGAAATTGCTAAAAGCCAAATTTATCTGTTGTCAACTATGCAGAGTGGATCTCAAACAAAGTTCCAATTTCAAAACTAGATAAATCAATCAGAGTATGCACATATTTTAGAGATGTAAATAAAGTGTACCCTAAGGATGGTTTTCCATTACCAAACATTGATATGATAGTGGACATGACTGTGGGATTTGAAATGTATTCTTTAATGGATGATTTCTTTGGATACAACCAAATCAAGATCACTCCAGAAGATCAAGAGAAGACAGCTTTCACTTGTGCATGGGGTACTTTCTGCTGGAACGTCATGTCATTTGGTCTTAATAATGTTGGTGCTACATATCAATGAGCTATGCCATCTATCTTCCGTGATATGATGCATCAAACTATGGAGGACTATGTTGATGACACCTTAGCTAAATTAATGAAAATATCTAAACATCTAGCTGACTTAAGAAAAATATTGGATAGAATGGAAAAGTTTAGTCTCAGACTGGACCCTAAGAAATGTTCTTTTGGTGTCACTTAAGGAAAACTCCTAGGGTATATTGTCTCAAAAAAAGGAATTGAAGTGGATCCAGCAAAGGTCAAAGCAATCATAAAGATGCAACCTCCTAAGAACATTAGTCAAATGAGGACCTTATAAGGAAGGGTACAATCAATTAGACATTTCATCTCTCAATTAGAAGATATATCACAACCTTTCACAAAGACATTACATAAAGGTGTGACTTTCTCATGGAACAAAGAATGTGAAAAGAAATTCAATCACATCAAGCAATATTTGGAAAATCCACCAATTCTCATGCCTCCTCTTCAAGGAAATCCATTGATACTATATGTCTCTACTACCGATACTTCACTAGGGGCATTACTAGTGCAACATGATGAAAACAAGAAGGAGAGATCTATCTACTACATCGGTAAAACACTGGTAGCTTATGAAAAGAACTATTCTATGATAGAAAAGGCATGTCTAGCTATCATATTTGCATCACAAAAGCTAAGACACTATATGTTAGCTCATACTACATAATTAATAGCAAAGATTGATTCACTGAAGTATTTATTGAGCAAAGCTGCCCTTACAGGTAGACTATCAAAATGGGTCATGCTACTGAGCAAATTTGACATAGAGTATGTTGAAAGAAAAGCTATCAAAGGATAAGTCATTGCAGATCAATTAGCTGAAGCACCAATGTTTGATGACCAACCAATGCAAATGAAATTTTTTGATTCCGCTATCATGCATCTATCTTCAAGAACATGGAAATTATTCTTTGATGGATCCTACACACAAAATGGATATGGAGTTGGGATCTTGTTCATAACACCAGAGGGATACTCCATTTTGAAGGCCTTTAGAATCAAATTCCCTTGTACCAACAACATAGCTAAATATGAAGCTTTACTAAATGGTATAAAATGGCAATCGAATGGAGAGTAACAGAACTACACATTCATGGAGACTCACAACTGGTCGTACACCAAGTCAATGATGTGTATCCAATAAAAGATGAAAAAATTGTTCCATAAAAATGCATGGTAGATGATTTACAAAAATATTTAATATCTATCACATTTGAATAGATTCCCAGAATGGAGAAAAAAGTGGTTGATGCTATGGAAACTCTACCATCTTTACTACAGCAACCCAAACATGATCTACACTATGAGTTCCTAGTGGAAGCACTGTCATTCCCTGCCTATGATTGTCCAAAAACCTGCATGATCTGCAATGTTGTTGGTCATAATTCCTCTCACTACAAAAACATATACTCCTACCTTCAAGGCCTAATAATTTCCAATACCTTTAACCATCATGAAAAATGTTACCTGATCTGAAATGCATCATGGTATATCATCATTGGTAATGATTTATACAAATGGAGCTTGGATGGTACACTTCTTAGGTGTTTAGAATGAGAAAAGTCACAACACACATTAGAGGAAGTCCACAAATGTATTTATGGATCACATTCCAACGATTTGAAACTAGCTTGAAAACTCATTAGGGTAGTGTACTATTGGCTAGACATGGAAAAAGAGGTCATGAAATATGCTAAGAATTTTCAAAAATGTCAAGTTCATGGTAATTTGATTCATGCACCCGAGAGAAATTTGATTCCCTTTACAACACAATGGCCTTTTCAACAATGGTCATTTGATCTTATAGGGGCTATCTATCCTCATTCTTCTAAAGGTCACACCCATATAATCAAAGCCACAAATTATTTCATGAAATGGGTAGAAGTGATTCCTTTGACACAGGCCACTGGCAAATAGATATCAATGTTCATACTAAATTACATCGTTTGTAGATATGGTACACCACACTCCATCATCATAGACAATGGAGGCCAATTCAAGAACAAGGATCTAGATTCCTTATGCTCTAAATTTAAGATCACTCAACATTGGTCATCCATTTACTATCCACAAGGGAATGGGAAAGTTGAAGCATCTAACAAGAATCTATTGAAGATCCTACATCATACAATCAACAAGATAGGAAGAGACTAGCACCTAATGATAAATCCATCTCTTTAGGCCTATAGAACAAGTATCAGAATGCCCATTGGGGCTACTCCTTTTGCTTTAGTATATGGGGCTGAAGCAGTGCTGCCTATTGAGGTTGAAATCTCATCACTATGAATCAAAATGCATGGTCTAGTAACTAATGATGACTATAGAGTGTCTAGGTTACAAGAACTTGAACTACTAGATGAGTGCAAGCAAGCCACATATAATCATCTTAGAGTATATCATAAATGAATGTCTAGAGGCTACAACAAGAAAGTCAAACATAGAGAATTTCAGGTTGGCAATCTAGTCTTGAGAGAAAACACTAAAAATCAATCCCATCGAGAATGCAAGGGGAAGTTTGAACCAAACTGGTTGGGTCTCTTTGTTATCGCTGCTACTTTTGGCTCTGGAGCCTATCAACTCTCAATGACTAAAGGAGAACAGCTCTGAGAACCAATCAACTTTCTCCATCTGAAGAAATTCTATGCCTAAGACATTCAATCTGTGAAAATAGCCTAAAAAAAGTAAAAATCAAAAAAGTCCTAAAAAATGATCATCCTGGTGAAAACCAAGCAATAGGCACCTTGGTGATTCACAAAAAAATCAAAAAATTGGGAAAAATACAAAAAATTTGAAAAGATGAAAAATACAAAAAAAAGAAGAAAAATAAAAAGTGCCTTGGTGAAAACCTGGTAAATAGGCACCTTGGTAGCAAAAATAGAATCTCTACCAAGATGGTGAAAACCTAGCAAATGGGTGCCACTTGTATCAAAATGATCCAGCTATCAGCACAATCTTGGTATTTCCTAGCTTTCAGTACTGCTTTAGTTTGTACATATCTCCCTATTTTCTTTCGCATCCTATTTTCAATAAAGTCAGTCTGTGCACCAAGCCAAAAGTGGCTGCATCCTATCAATGTTTCAGACTTGGGGACAAACACTATCATATCTTATGGTCCACAGTATACCTCAGATGAGTCATATCTAGTCAAGGTCCTTAAATGCTATATTCGAGTTAGTTTGTCTGTCTCCCTACCAGAAAAGGATTTTGCACACCAAATAAACTACAACAATAAACAAAACAATCTTTTCACAAATGCTTTAATCTTCTTGTTTGCTAACTAATTCACATTGAGATTTTTACATATTTTGTCCCTTCAAGCTCCTCCATGATGTCCTTAATAGGATTTAAAGAGTGATGATTGGGGGCATAATCTTTTCTTTGTCTTCTATTTTCCAGTGAAAATCTAACAACTTTGGAAAATCTTTTCATGAATTGGATGGCCATGTGTAACTTGACCATCGATACCCAGAGGCTTCAAGGGAGTATGATCTAACTTTTATCTTTTTGAGTGACTTCTTACTCCTACTATGAAACAGGACAATACCCAAGGATGTGAATGATAAAGGGTCACTATGGGTAATTCACAATGAAATCAGAATTATCTCTACAATTGCTTGGAGTGTTTGTCTGCAAGGCATATTCAAGTCATCACAATGTTTATGTTCTAATGCTTATACAAATTGCTAAATCAAAATGGACATGATGTTCAAGTCATCCTGGCTTTTGTGCCTTGATGCTTATATCTAATCCAACATTCCAAAATCAAAATTAATATTCATATGTTCATGGTTTCCTAACTAGTGAACATTGTATTGATTACTCGGTGTTACCAAAAATATTCAGTGATGATAAAAACTAACACATGATCAATGACTAAGTCCTAGGTCTTACATTATATTTGCATTTTCATTCTGCATGGTTGCATCTTTCTCATGATCTGAATGAAGCACATTGTTTAATATTCTCCAAAATTTGCACTCATAAAATATCATAAGGACTAAATGCCATGTGAAGGTCCATCAAATGAATCAGCAAGCAGTCATCATTCTAGGTTACACATCCATTTTGACAATGATGGAGCACTTGAACTCTTCATATACCTACAAACTATCATGTGTGTCGCTGCATTTACATATCATATCATAAACATTTGTATATTCATTGCATACATGTCCATCTATAAAGCATAAACTATGTATATACATACATACATACATACATACATACATACATACATACATACATACATACATACATACATACATACATACATACATACATACATACATACATACATACATACATACATACATATATATATATATATATATATATATATATATATATATATATATATATATATATATATATATATATATATATATATATATATATATATATATATATATATATATATATATATATATCATACATTGCATTTATTCATCTATCATCTATCATTGCATTGCATATTCATACATTCAAAATAAAGATACATTGCATATTCATCGCATTCCATAGTGAAGGGAAAACATTCCATAAATATGCATCACATGATAAAAAGAATCATAACTCAAAATGACAAGTGCAATGAAATCAGAACCACTATAATCAATCTCATATATATCAAAAGTCGTAATAGTACAAGGGGTGCACTAATGGCACTGTATACAAAAGAATCAGCTACAATGAGCTATCAAGAATGATCAAAATGACAAAAAGGAGGAACATCAGGTATCAACTTTTAGCTTGGTCCTCAGCATTTGGTGCTCCTCCTCCTCCAGCAGGTGCATCTGGTGGTGGCTTGGCATGTGGGGCCCTAGCTCCCTCAGAATCCAACATGTACTAAGAGTAGGATGTGACTCTCTGACCCTGTGGTACCACTAAATAATATGTTGATACATAATATGTAGCATAACTACTCTGATGGACCACCTCAGCCTGTAGGTGCCTAACATTGGCCTCTCAATCTCAGAGCTGTCTATATCACTCCTGCAGCTACACCTCTAATGACAAACTATGTGATCATTGATCTCTCAATTGGTGCCTGAGATGCCTAATGATATCTTGTGAGGTTTGTCTCAATCCAAGCTTAGCCTCTGCTACTACATCACCCTCATCCATCACCTCCTCACCTCCATCACCAACACTTGTGTCTGTCTGTGCCTTGCGGTGATGAACCTCAGCTCCAAGATCAAAACTAGGGGCATCCTACACATCATCCATAGCCACATCCTGATGCACCTCTAGCACCTCCTTCATGCTCACTATACTACCAATGCTCCCTAGAGTCACACCATCACCTATGTTGTATCGACATTTTAATACTATAGGTCTATCTGCCAACACCAACCGTGGTATAGTGGGTGGCCTCATGTGTCCTTCTAGCCTCAAAGGGGCCATCACTGCTCTTGGCCTTGATGGTGTAGGGTGTACCATCAGGATCTAGACCTCTCATCTCCTCTATCCTCTACCCATAGGGCCATCGGTCACGTCCTCAACATCCCCCATGGTCATAATAAGCTCTATGAGATTAGATAAATGCCTCATCAGATGCTCTGCCCTATATGCAATATATGCATCTGTCACACCTGCATCAACTACCTAAGGACTATAGTCCCAATCCCTAGCAAGAAGACCATTGTACTCCTGACTGCATAAAGTATATGATGATCGAGTTGTCCATCCTAGACCCAACTCTCACACCTATCATGCATAGGTGGAAAACTCTTGTGGCTTGTCCTGTATCAGCCCGTATTGTCTCCAAACGTGAGTGATCAAAAATCTCTCTAAGATGATGATAGACCGCCCTATCAATACACAACTTTGGAAAAAATACCCAAACTAGGCATGAGTTGTAGGCCAAGCCTCAATCTGCAAGTAAGGTCTCTAAGTAATGACTTTCATGTCATCAAGCACACGTCACCAGTACTCAGTGCAACCCATCTGAACCTGTGTGACAAATCTAGAATATCTATAGATGAGAGGCTCCTGAGGCTACCTCTCATCTCCATAAATCAGTCTGCACATGGGAATATGCTCCCATGCCTAAATTTGCAATACAATGGCACCAGATGCAAATGATTTTTCCTCATGATATACGATCTCATGCATCTCTAAAAACATGTGAGCTACCATACATTGACCCCATCCTAGCTCTGTGGGCCTCTCCCTCAAACGTTGAATCATCAAAGCCCACCACATAAGAAGACCATTCTACTGATGGTCAGATATGATGATCCCTCTGATCATCCCTGCAATGATTCACTCCAATCGATGGGTCTTCCCATACCGCTTAACAAGCATCTCCCATGAGATCTGTTGTGTGATCTTCTCCTCTGCATCAAACAATGTACGGAATGATTCCAAACCTGTGTTACCCACACTAATATAGTCCAACAAAGGGCCATGAAATGGAATCCAAAGGATCTTGTACACATCCTCTAGGGTAACTATGAGCTCCTCTTTCGAGAGGTGGAAAGTCTAGGTCTCAGAATAGAAATTCTCAATGAGCGTTGTGATCAGTCCATGGTTCACCTGAATATTAGGAAAACTAATGAGGTACTCAAATCTGCACACTACAAGGTGCACTCTCAATGGATCAAGTAAGGTCGAGCATAGTCTCTGTGTCACAGAATGAGAGATATAGACATGAACATCCGGGTACATGACCTACAAAGCACAAAAAATGGGACAACTATAAGAACTTTGCTCCAAAATCAAGCTAAAGGAATAGAAAATGAGATAATGAGCATGTCAATCAGTGCATTAAAGGCTAAGGATATCAGCTATGAAATCATAAATTTTAAAAAATTGACCTAAAGACATAAAAAATGCTCTCTATTTTTATACAACAATTCAGACTGGTGCTAAAAGTCATATGACAATCTACAACAACTCATATGACACTTTATGGTCATACAACACTAGACAAGCTCTCGCATGACACTTGAGGGACTTGATGAAATGTGATACAACATATCGGTGTCCCTCATACAAAAAACACCTACAACACACACGACACTCTATTTGGACTTGGAAAGTCGTATGAGTCCTCGCAGGTTGTCATACAACTTTCTATGATACAAAAATTCAAAAACATCCTAAAAATCCTAGAAAGCATGAAAAGCTAACAATTTGAATTCACAAAGAGGCACAGAGGTCCACTTACTAGATTACCATACTGTTGAGGTCTCTAATACCACTAGCTAATCTTGAAACAGTGCAATGTCGCAAGCACTTGCATTTTGGCTCTTAGAGGGCTCCACAAGGTTTTATAAAGTCAAAAGGTTAAAATGAATTAAAAATGACCCTTTTGGGCCTTATATAGGCTTTTGACCTAATTCTCAAAGTGCTCCGTTTTGCATAAAAATTGCACCCCTGGCTAATTTTAACGTTCTAAACCCATTTTCGAGATCAAAATCAAAATCTGAGATCATTTATATTATCAAAATTGCAATTTATAGTTTTTTTTTATGAATAGTTATTTGTTTCCGGCCTTAGTGCCATGTGAACTTGCGGGGTGATTCCTTCCCCTAGCCCCTTATTTTGTGAATATTGTACTTTAATATTTCTTATTTATAGTGAAGGCCTCTATTCATTAAAAAATTGCAATTTACAATTTTTGGACCCAAGACCAATTGCTTGCATAATCAACCTTCAAAATATCATAGAAATCTAGTATTCAACTTAACTATCTCATGTCAAATGCTTCAAATTTTCAACTTGGTAAACCATGGTCAAACCTAGTCAAACATGATCAACAATACCTCAAAATGGTACAGAACGTGTCCCCGGACGTGTACAACCACTTCTAAAATCACTTACATCACCTCTAAACCATTTAAGCTAGCTTTCTTGCCAAATTTCAATTTTCATCCCGAAGGGGGCATGGTATTACACATCATTAATCAATTCTGTCAAAATTCATTCAAAATTTCCTTCAGTAATCAAGACAACAACCACGTCTAGTTGCTAATTCATCAAAGTCCTCCTCGCTTGGGGCATATCAAATTTATTGAAATTCATATCAATCTGGTATTCTCTTAATCTTGTTAACCATATCAGCTCTTTGTAACCATCGGTTCATTAGTGTTATTTCATTGATTTTTCATAACTGAAGGGTTTAGATTTGGCATCCTTTCAATTCCTTTGGACAATCAGGTCTGGAGTCAGGATGGTCACTTCCTCGTAATCATAGGTTTAGAATCAGGTGTTTTGACACTATTTCGTAATCACCAATTCATTGTTGCTAGTATTGACATCATCTTGATTCTTTGGTCTACCAGGACCTAAATCAACATCCTCACATCTTTCAATTGGTTTCTGTCTCAGAATCAGTTAAATCTTTCAGTATCATTTTCTTCACCACATAACTAAGTCCATATCATCATCAAAAATAGATTAATCTTTGAACCACTCCGCTTCACACAATAATTCAAAGAGGGGCAAAATCTAATACCCCAAAAATGGGCTTCAGGACCATTGACCTCCTACATCGACAAATCGATCAAAATCGACTCTAAAGTCGTAACCGAAGGCACATCTGCACATTGAATCATCAAAACCCTAATCGATTTTATCTTAATTCTGTGTCGGGGAATATTCCTAATTTATTCTAATTATCTTTAATTAAATGTTATTTGGTGATAAATGATATTATTTTATTTATCCTAAAGTTAATTAATTGAATATGTTGAATATTTGATTAATTGAATTTAATTCTACCACTTAATTATTTAATTAGATTTAATTGAATTTATTCCTAATTAATATTATTTTTATTTTGACAATAAATCAAAATTTCTAAAAATAATTGATTAAATATGTATTTAATTGATCAAATCAAATTGTCAAATTTAATGATATAGTTTTGGGATAAAGTTTGATTAAATAATTGTTTAACCCATAAATCAGTTATTTTTATTCAAAAATTAGTTAAGGTGAGAATAAAACACATGGAATATTAAATAAATTCATAATTATTCATGCACAATCAGAAAAAGCACATAAACTTTAAATCAACTATTCAATTCAATTTGTTAACTTTTTGGACTTAACATGTGATTGTGAGTTAAAAAGTGATCTCAACTCCTGATTTGAGTTAAAAAGCTAATTTTGCATGATTTTGTGAGTTAACTCTTTCTAATTTTTTGATAACTCAACAATCAATCTAAGCTGATTAGGGAGAGATTTTTTATTTTTCATGAGTTCTCACAGGACCTGGATTTCTATATAAACGAGGCTTAGTCCTTTACAAATGACCACAAATTTGGAGAATCTTGCTCGTGCGATCTAGTGAATTGTGAGATTGTGTAATTTTGAGATTCTTGTTATCATTATTTCATTCATTTTATAGCATTCAAGCATTTCTAGATTAGATTGCATTCCATTTTCATTCAATTTTAGATCATTTCAAACAATTTTCATCCATATAGCATAAAAAAATAAAAAATATAGCCTAATCTGCATTCATCTTTCATTAGCTTTCATCATTCAAATCCTTTGTTTAGGTGTTGCATCATCACTGATCTCGGTTATTTTTTAGAATATCATACTCACATCTACTAGAAGGCAGTAAATCACCTAGTTAATAATATTTTTCTTATTTGCAATTTTTTTGACTTGTTAACCTATAATGTTTTACTGAAGTGTTGTATTTTATAGACAGGTACAATTTCACACACACAATAGGAAGTTTACCTTTATATTCTCCTCTCCCTCTTTTTAATCTTCTAGCCATGATTGCCTCAAGATCATCTAGGTCCTCATCAGAAGTGTCACTATCACTTTTCACACATTTTTATTTTTCTCTCTTAGACTTATGCAAAACCATTTGTGACTTGAATGTAGATTCAACATTAGGAACGGTGTAGTTATCATAGTTAGATAGCTCAAAAGAAGTAAGCTTACCAACAAGACTTTCTAGAGTTAGAACATTACCAAGGTTACATCTTGATTCTTGAATTACAAAAATTTTGATAGCATAGATAGGAAGAAAAGTTATCAATACCTTACCAATAACACTCTCATTATCAATGATTCCATTAGCTCCTCTAATAGCATTCACTATCTCCTTAATTCTACCACAGTACTGAGCAATATTTTCACCTTCTTGCATTTTCTTCTCATAAACTTACTTCTCAAGCTTTCAACTTTTTCTCTCAGTACATTTGTATCACCACCATAGATAGTTGCAGGAGTATCCCACATTTTATTTACAGTAGTGCAGTCTTTGATATCTTCAAATTTAGGATAGCTTAAGGCATATGTAATCTCCAACATTGCTTGATTGTGTTGCTATTTTTCTTTCATCTCCTCAATAGTCAAAGGTGCGGCAGGTATAACATGGTCATGTTCCACATAGTACTTCGTCGAATTGCCAATACTAGCTAGATGTAATTTTATCAAACTCTGCCATGCAGAGAAGTTCTCTTTGTTCAACTTCGGTACCTCCTTTTATACATCTTGATCATTAGCTTCAAGTACCTCTAAAATTTTCTTTGTAAGCATCGACAGCTCTGATACCAATTGTTAGAATATTAAGAACAATAGAGAGGGGGGGTGAATCAGTTGTTCTCAGGTCTAGATGTACCAATTAAAATTTTAAATACTTCAACAATCTCATATCTAATCACTAACACAACTTGGTCTCTAAAGTATATATCAGAAACATATAACATGCAGTCCACTGTCCAAATATAAATAACTTGTAGAATATAACAACATTCACATCAAAACATTCACACAAGTATAACACCAAGATTTATAGTGGAAACCCAACTTGGGAAAAATCACTTTATAACATGTTACTGATATTTTCACTCTTCTAAAGTGAGCTCTGTGAAAATTCAACCTTGTTAAAGGTTTACAAATACACTGCTAGGTGTGACCTGGTTAAAGGATTTAAACAATCTGTCAAAAGTGACCTGGTTATAAAGGATTTAAGTACATTCCATTATAATGCCACCTTGATTAAAGGATTTATACAATGACTGTAAGTTCAACCTTGCTTAAATGATTTAGACTGATACAATGTGTTGGTGCTCAAAAATGTTGGACCATTTTGAGGCCAACTATGAAGCCTCACCTTGGACCCGTCATGGCTTTTCCATTATCGTTATGGTAGCCCTAGTATTTGGCTTAATGTTTTGATTAGCTTAGTTGATTTTACTCTTTTAGACAAAGATTTGATTATCGTAGATGAGGATACATTACATTTTATGATGCTTTTTATACTCACAATGTTGACCTTATGATACATTATGACTGACATTATGATAATTGAATTAGATAAATACTGAGGTGTGCAATTAGAGGATTTATGTTGTTATAAGTTGTTAGGAAAATGAAAATCAAGATATGAATTAGGTTGAGATGTGTATTTCATTTCAAGTTAAATGTTAGTGATGAATTATTAATGACCATTTTTATGATATAAATATGAATTCTAAATTATAGTTATTTTGATTTATGAGTGTTGTGATGAAGTGATGGATTTTATACGCTTACGTAAGTAACTAGGAAATGAAGATTTGATTTCGATTATGATACGATGAGATTTCTATTGTGAATTGAAAGTTAATTACTTAGGTGAAGTTTATGAATGCCATGATGACATTTAATTGCAACTACATTATGTGTGCAATGAATATGCTACAAGCTTAATTTAGTGATGAATTGAATATTTCATGATGAGTTGTAAGTATGATATAGATGAATGATTATTGTCATGTGATTTATGAAATGTCAGATGAATTATCTTGATTATTAATGTTATGAATTTACATGTATATTTCCTTGGACTACTGATATTGGACTTGAGTGTGCAGGGAAATAGGCCATGGTAAATTCAGGGAACCATCACAGAGACTAATGTTAAATCCGTTTGAACCAAGGTTGCTTCTAGTGAGAAGCCAATAACCTCGTTGTAATGTATTTATTTTGTAAAAGTATGATGCATGAATGTGTTGATTTATTTATTAATTGTAAATGTGTTTTTGTGTGAATGCCCAAGTGGATATGCCACATGGCTTGTGACATGTCTCTTTTCATTGTGTCACTTGACACATGTGTATGTGCTTAAGGCCATGACATGTCCACTTGGGATTTGATGTCTTCAATCTAGGATGGTACCACCTTTAGGTTTTCCTTGTAAAACCTTGGTTAGGAAGCCTTAGAGAAGGTCAAATCATGTTGAACCCGAAATCAAACTTCTAGTATAGTTTAGGGAGGTTAAATGAGCCCTTAGGGTGTAATTAGGGTCCTTTTTAGCCACCCCACTTGATGTACCTTGGTATGGGAGTTTAATTTTTTTCAAAATTAAGCCCATAACTCATTTATGGACCTTGAAAAGTACCCCTCAAAGAAAATTTCGAAAATGGAGGGATGGCAAATGAGGTCAAGCCCATACCTCTTTCCCCATCCTTGGTCTCCATCTCATTTATGAAGGGAGACAAGGAGGGATGGAAGATCTCCATGAGCCATACCTATTAATGAGGGTTTGGTGAAAAATATCTTTTAGTAGGAGTTTTGGGGAAGGTATTGGTTTGACACCTACTCTCTAGATTTGGAGCCTTAGCTACTTTGGAGAACCTTGGAAAGTGGAAATCTCTACATCAAATTTCTTCCATTAGCTTGGATCAAGGTTGGTGGCATAGTTCACTATGTTGTTTTAGTTTTTCATGTTGAGAGGATGAGCTCTCTTGAATTTTATTTCCTTGTATGCAACTTTAGCTATTATTCCTCTTGTATTGTATGTGTTGTGAGCTTGATGTTTTTGTGATAATGGAGGATATGTGATTATTTAGATGTAGTAGTTTTATGTTTTCTTGTGTTGTGAAAATGTGGATTCTTTATAGATGTTAAGAGAAACATGAGCTTGTTTTGAGCATGAATTCTTTCATTGTAAATGTGAAGTTTCATTGTTGTTCTTAAAATTTTCTTTGCTTTTATGTGTTTGTAGTAATTTGTTGAGGGAGTTCTCAAGGCCATACTCACCCTTGGGAGGGAAGAGTAGCCTTGAGGGTGAAGGGAATTGTTGGGACATTCAAGATTGTAGAGTCTCTCCTTGGATAGGAAAGGGATGAACATAGATGTATGGGCTCCATGTAGCCATCTTCATTAAATATTTTGTTGATTGGGGGTCATAAGGATTTTGTGCAGATTATGTTTGTGGAGAGAGATATTTGATGAGGAAGCCAAGTGATGGCTTAGCTCTCATCAAGAGATTTGCTTTCTCCTCTTGGATTTGGTTCCACCTTCACCCTATTTAAGTCATGTTGTGACTCTTTGTGATAAACTTGGGAGGGAGATTTCTTGTAATTTATGTTTTTATGTTGATGTGTTTGTGGGTATGCATGAGTGTTCTCCTTGTCTTGTGATGGTTCCCCTAGCTTGGGGGTGGCTTCTTAGAAGGTTGGGAGGTGAGCTTCCCATGTCCCTTCCATAAAATTTATTTTCAGGTTTGTAGAGGCTATGATCTTGTGGAAAAATACTCTTGGAGAGGACTTCTTGCTGAATTTTGATCCATAGCATTGTGTAGATTGGAAAACTTGAATCTCCAATCCAAACTTGAATATTTTTAGTTTGTATTAAGTTTCCTTTGAATGTTGAATGAGAGTATCTCATCTCTCCTTGCAATAGATCTTCTTGCTCAAATTTGTGATGTAGTGGATTTGAAATGATCTTGTATTGAATTTATGGTTTCTTTCAATATCAAATTGTAGGAAGATTATGAACTTGTTATTGTTTTATGAATTCATTGGTATAATGGAAAATGTGTTTCATTTCATTGCAATTTAAAGATTTTGTTGGCTTATGATGAAAAATGTAGAGTAGTTTTCCTCATTGTTAAATGGCATTTATATTGTAATAGAAATTAGGAGACTTTAGATAATGAAAAGAGAGTTATCAAAATATTATAATTCTTGTATTGAGGTCATTGTATGTAAATGTTAATTGGTTTCAAGCAATGAATAAATATCTATCTCTCACTCTCTATCTTGCAAAGTTAATTGATAACTGGATATGTTGTTTTGGTTGAGAAACTAATCGTTTAGTTGTGTAAATGAATAAAATTTAGATCTTTAATGCATTACTATAGAAAACTATAATGTTAGAAATGAAATCAATTTTAGATCAACTATACCTCCTATAGTAAACTAAATCAACAGATTAGATTTTGGTGTAAAGGAAAAGAGTTTGCTATTTCAAACAAGTTAAAAAAAAAACTAAGGAAATGAGCAAATGGAGACCTACAGGTCTCTGAAAAATGTATGGAAAAATAATTTCCATACATTTCCTTGCCACAGTCAATATAATAATATATAAATTATCTACTTGTTTCCAAAAACAAATAAAATATATAAAGGGACCCCACTCTCTTTCATTATTCCCCCAAAAATGGGAGACCAGTCATGGCAATTATTATTCTAGTGTTCTTTTAACCAAAACACTTTCCAACAAAGTGTACTAGGCTGGAACATTTTTTTTAATGTAGCTTTTCCCATGACAAGCTACCTTAACCATTCCCTGCATGAGTTTTTGGGCTAGGTGCTTGTGCTTTGTATGTTGTGGGACCCAAAACTCCCTTGTCCCCATCAACTCTCCTCCCCTTAGTTCCTTGCTAGTGTATTTGTTTTAAGAAAAAAAAAAAAGGGCTGCCCATTGCTTACCCTACGTGAGCCTTGCCTTGGTAGATGGATCACCTTTTTGGTGGGTCCCCCAAGTCAAGTCAAAGCTACCATTGTCTCCCTAAATCAACGCATGTGTTCTAGGATATTATTTTGGTAGGATATATATTAAGTTTTTTCTTATTATTGATGCTCATCTTTGACACGCATTTTTGGGTATAGGAATGTTAGCCTAGCAAGTAGATCAGTAGGGTCTAGTAGGGCTAGTCTTAGTAGAGTTTTATAGGGTCATGATTAGGACTATATATATACGTTTAGTCTTAGTCTCTTGTTATTAAATGATCTATTAGCTATTAATCATTTTAAGTGATTAGTATTTTTTTTTTAGGGTTTATTAATTGAACCATGGATTAATATTTCATAGTCAAGCTATCAATAAAGTATTGTGTTAGTTTGAAGGTTTACCTTATTTTAATGTTATAGAGTTAAATTTATGTTTTGATTATAGTTAATAGGATTAGTAAAATTGATAGTAGGTAGGGTCATCTTATAAGGATTTCAATTATTAATCCATTTCTATTATTTTTAGATAATAATGTTAAATTGTGCTTTAAGATTCAGAGTAATAAAATTAATTAGAAATTATTGGTTTTATGGATTACATGACCTAGATTTAACTAGTGTTATAATGGCTCATGAAAAGAAAATTTTATTGCTTTCAATAATTAATTAACTAAAAGAGGGATCACTTAATAGAATTAATTGGGGTCATTTAAATTTTTAAAAAAATTGGTGTGTTTTTGGAGTGAAATTTCATGGGCATGACACCAACTGACAGGCACAATAAGTGCCTCTACAATTTTGGCTCGATCGAACCAAGGCTGGTAGGCCTAAATCAAATATGTTGTCTAACTACACAAATATGTGCACAACAAAAGTAGACCTTTCCAAAAGGGGGTTAACAGTCCTTTGGAGGAAAACAAACCTAATATCCTAATTGGTGGATAACTTGAAATCTAAACTAAGGCTAGAAAGTATGCTAAACCTAATTGAATGCTTTGTAAATAGGATAACATATAAGATATGTAAATCACAGAAAGAATAAAATGACAATTTCAAATGAACGAATAGACTAGTTCCTGATACCAAATTGGGAATAGAGTCAGATACATTCAATGCTACGCATAACCGGAGATGGTTTTAAGATAACTCGCTTTTGTAAAATGAGACGATCACCCTACAAGATTCTATTGAAACAAAATTTACAACTTATACAATAGGTCCTATGGTTTTTAACCCAACTTAAGAGCCCAAAAAGAAATAGTAACAGGTTCTCAAAACATGCTACCATTATTAAAATTGTATTAATTAATCATAAATGAATGCATGAAATAGTAAACACAGTAGGATACCCTGGCTAGAGAGTAATCTGAGAAACCTATTAAACATAAAAAACTATATTAACAGTAGGGTACAAACACTTATCTGATATTTGTACATAAGATTTTGGGCATTAAATTCCAATCCGTGAATTGGTGGACCTTTTGATTTTGTTGCCATGATGATTGTGTTGCATTTTCTTACAATTGAGTGATTATAAATATGAATCCCAATGGTTCCCTATGAAAGGACATGCCCTTTCATAGGACCTAATCATACAACCAACCCTAAAAAGTACAACTAAACCATAATAATAGTTTTTGGGGAAATATCTCCCCTATAATTACATTAATTTTGGTGTCCCATGCATAATAGTCTGCCTTTTAATTTCCTACACAAAAACACTTAATATTAGCTTATCTTAAACCTAAAAATAAAAATCATTACATATGCAATATATTAATCTTATATAAAAACTATTTATTATTCATTTATTAGTTAATAATTAATTGAAAAATATAGGTTTCATACTTTATCATAAAGTGAAAAATGAAACTTAAAAAATTAAGAATATATCATCCACATTAATTGTCAAAATATAGGCAAGCATATTAATTATTAAAAGATTTCAATAATGAGATAATTAATAAAGTGACAATGCATTTTATTTTCATTTTCAAAATAAAATAAATTCATTCACAAACCTAATATAATAATGCTTCATAGAAATATTAAAAAGCATTTAGGGAAAAAGGATTTTACATTTATCCCTAATGAAAGGAGAAATGCGTTTACTTAAAATCAAAAATAATCCTAATGCAAAATAATATTACAACTACATATAGTTTTGGAAACCTAAAACAATTTCTTTATCTAAAAAATATATATTAATAAATTGATTAATTCATAAATGAAAAACTAAAACCAAATTAATAGTATGGTAAAACTATTAATACCCACTTTTACCCTAAAAATAAAGGAAAAAGGTGAATAGTTACAATAAACGGCAAACCCTAAATAGATGTGAAAAAGCAATTTAACAATAATGGAATAATATTAAAGCCTTTTCACCCTAAAAATATTAATGTTAAAAATATAACCAAGGTGAATATATCACATTAAAAGTAGGGATATGAAAAATTTAAAAATTAACATCAAAATATATCAAAACCCTAAAAAAGTTAATATTCATCAAGTTTTACCTTTATTTCATCATATATTTTTACTTTTAGGGTTTTGGGGGTAAATCACAAATTAAGAATAAAATAATTATTAGTGACTATAACATATGAAATTCCTATCTCATAAACAATATCCATTTTAACATTTTATTTCAAAGGAGATAAGATGTTCTTTAATTTATACATTTATTTACAACTACACTCCCAAGGAATAATATAGAGCAATTGGTAGGGGTAGGGTCGAGAGGTCGAGTGTTCAACTCCCTCTCCCCATTCTTTTTCCTAAAATCAAAAAAATACATAAATTATTATTTAATTTGAAAGTTGATTAAGGAAAAAATTACTCCCTGAGTAAGAAGTTGTACTTTACTTCTCACCTGCACATAAAAACAAAGATAAATAAGTATCTTCTCCTAACCCTCTCGAAGAAAACAAATAGACTAACTGGTTAGGGGGTAGGAATAGGTAGGAAAAAGGTCAGCTTGAGAGGTCAAGTTTTCAACTCCCTCTCGCCGCCCTTTTTTCTCAACCTATTTTATGTTTTATTTTTAGAATTATTATTTATTTAAAATGAATATGCATTAAAATAAAGCAATTTACAACCTAATATATGAGAATAAAAATAACAAACGCACACGCCTTTTATCCATTTTAGTTTTTTATCAAAGGAAAATTATAAAATATGAAAAATATGTATTATACTTCCCTGGCATTCTGTTCCTCTAGGACCTGAAATTTTCACTATCAAAAGTGGTTCTTATTGGGGATGTGCATTCATGCCTAGATGTAGTGAGATCCTAGTTATCTCTGGAAAAGTAGACCATAGTGAGAAAAGAAACATGATGCTTAAATGAAATAAAAATAGGAATATACAAGTTAAAGAATACTTCCTGTTTTAAGAGAAAAATGGCTTCAAATATTGACTGAATAGGGAATTCCTGAATGACTTCATCAATGTCCTGTAGATAATATGAATTCTCACCTGCTTTCGAGACTACCATGTAAGGTCCCGGCCATAATGCCTCAAACTTACCATGTTTTCCTTTGTCTTGGTCTTTTGCATTCCATTTCAATACCCAATCACCTTCTCTAAAAGGTCTATCTGATGCTCTTTTATCATGCAGGGTCTTAATCTGTCATTGTTGATGAAGATTCCTTTCTTGTGTTATTCTTCTTGTTTCATCTAACTCTGATAACTGGCTCAAATGGTCTTCCATAAAGTTTACATCCTCAAGTTCTTCTTCCTGAATGAATTTGTAAATTGGCAAGAGATTATTCAATGATAACCTTGCTTGTTTCCCATAAACCAACTCATAAGGAGCAAAACCTGTCGATCTTTTCACTGTTACTCTATCTACCCACAAAGATAGATTTAGCTTTGAGTCCCAAGCCTTTTTATTATTACTCAACATTCTTCTAATAATCTTCAGTATATTCTTATTGCTTGATTCTGCTTGACCATTCCCTTGCAGATGATATGGAGATGAGTACGATAGGTTGATGCCATATTTTTCACAAAATTCTAAAAATTCCTTAGATCTGAAGCACATGCCATTGTCACAAAGAATCTTATAAGGTACTCCAAATCTGGTAAGTATATTGTTCGTCAAAAACTTGATGACCACTTTGCTTGTAGCCTGCCTTGTGGGTATAGCTTCAACCCACTTTGTAAAGTAGTATGTCACAACCAATATCCATCTGTGACCTCCACTCGAAGTATCTATAATTTCCCCAATAAAATCTATTCCCCACATTTTGAAAGGTTCCTCAGTTTGTAATAGAATAAGGGGTAAAGCACCATTGTATTTTAGTTTCTCAGAGAACTTCTAACAGGACTCACACTTTCTAACATAATCATAACAATCCTTGAAAACATGAGGCCAGTAATACCCAACTTTCAATATCTTGTGAGCTGTTGTCTTAGCCAAAAAATGACTGCCGCATACCCCATCATGTAAATCCTTAATAACTGACTTGGCCTGATAGGTGTCTAGACAAAATAAGAGGACACCATCATTATTTTTCCAATATAGGTCTCCTTGAATCAGCACATATCTAGATGCTTGTAACTTTATGGTTCTTTTTTTATTATCATTTAGACCTTCATGACACTTCATATGCTTTAAGAAGTATACTATGTCTATGTACCATGGACATTGCTCGATGCTCATTTCTGCACTTTCTAAATCTAGTTGGTTTACTTGTGCTGCATCCAAATTTGTTTCCATGATAAGTTTAGCCAATCCTTGTCCTCTAATTAACTTAGTGATCTGAATCTCAATATCAAACTCTTGAATCTGATTTATCCATCAACATCTTTTTCCTGTAACCTTTGATTGCCTCAAGATATCCTTAGTTGCTACATTCGGTACGTATGCCACAATCTTAGTTCCAACCAAATAAGGTATGAATGATTTCACTGATTTAACCAATGCATAAGCCTACTTTTCATGTATGTCATAACTCATATCAGAAAATTGTAGAGTTTTACTGAAGAATGCTATTGGTTGCTCATATCCTTCATCATTTTTCTGCAACAAGACTGTTGCGATGGTGTGGAAAGAAGCAAAGGAAAATAACTGAAATGGTTTGGAAAAATTAGGAGACTTCAAAACTGGCACTTCCTTGATTACTTTCTTAATATTGGAAAATGCTTCTAAGGCCTCATCTGTCCAAATTATAACTACGTTCATCTATCCAAATTATAACTACGTCTTTCTTCAACATCTTTGCAATAGGTTTTATGATTTTTGAAAAATTTGGGACAAACTATCTTACAAAGTTGATTTGTCCAAGGAAATATTGAAATCCCTTAACATTTTTAGGGATCTGAACCCTATCAATTGCTTCAGTTCTTTCTAGATCTATTCTAACTCCTTCTTTGGAAATAATATAACCAAGGAGTTTACCCTCGATTACCCCAAAATGACATTTCTTTGGGTTTAAGGATACTCTATATTCAAGGGCTCTTTTGAAGATTTTCTCTAGATGTTTGCAATGATCTTCTACTTTCTTGGAATAAGTTGTGATGTCATCCTGATATATTACCATGATAATATCAACGAAATCCCCAAAAGCCACATCCATGGCCCTCTGAAAAGTAGCTCCTATGTCCGTAAGTCCAAATGGCATTCTTGCATAAACATATGTACCCCATGGTGTAGTGAATTTTGTTTTGTATTGTTCTTCCTCTTTAACTTTAACTTGATTGTACCCAGAGAACCCATCCATCATGGATAATAATTCATTTCTTGTAACCTTTTGTAATAATGCCTCCATGTTTGGTAACGCATAATTTTCTTTTAAAAAGATATGGTTAGATTTTTGAAATCCACACAAAGCCTAATATCTATGTTCTTCTTCCTAACAAGTACTAAATTTGAGACCCAAGTACAGTGTCTAATGGGCTTTATGATACTAGCATCCCTCATCTTAATGAGTTCCTCCTTCATCTTAGGAGCTAAAGTCAGATTGATCAGTCGTTGCCTTTGTCTGAAAGGCTTTGCATCAGGTCTTAAGGGTATTTCATGTTGGAACAAGTCCTCTCTATAAGCCTTAAGATTGACATAGGACCAAGCAAACACATGTCTATAGTTTCTCAACAAACTAACAATATCAGACTTGATTTTAGGAGTTAACTTTTTACCAATGAAAATCTCTTTAGGAGTATGATTGATTTCCTAAGTTTATCTTTTCTACTTCCTCTATAGTAGTATTTTCCATTTTAATCCTACTACTAGAATATTGACTATCAAACATTTTTTCTAGTGCAACAAGGCCTTTAGGAATTTTGTTAGTTTTAAGTTGAATTACATCCTTTCCAAATAAAATATCTTTTTCATCTATTTCTTCAACATAAGCATTTAAATCAATGGACAGATCTTCGTACCTTTCTTCACATGCGAGGAACTTTATAATGTCTCTATCATCTTCAAAGATTTTCCAATTATGAAAGTTATTAGGTATGGATGGCCTTGGTTTGATCTCTACCTGTGCAATATCTTCACATGGAATATCGTTATGCTTAACTGCTAGGTTAGTCATGAAATCAGCAAGGATATTCTCAGACTTATCTATCCATGTTATCGAAAAAGCATCAAAAATTTCTATGGAATCCCAAACTTCATTCTTGTACCTTTTTAGGGTTTGATTCTTAGTAATAAATTTATCCCTAATCTAAGAAACAACTAATTCAAAATCACCATAAACAGCAAGAATTTTGATACCATGCTTACCTGCTATTTTTAGACCTAGTAGGAGTGCTTAATACTTTGTAGTATTGTTAGTACATTCAAAAGCTAACAAAAAGGAATATTTAAAGGATTTCCCATTTGGGGATATAAAGACTACACCTGCTCTGTTACCATTTTTACTGCATGATCCATCAAAAAACATTTTCCAAATGAAATCACTATTTTCTTTAGCACATATTTCAATAGGACTAATATTTTCAATGATATTTTTATGAATTCTTACTTGGAAATTCTCCATGTCGGTATGGCAGAAGTGCGTAACCTGGTTTAGATCAATATCTTCAATAATGTAAGTAGATCTAGGTTCCCTTTCAATCCTTATAACCCTGTCATTTATTGGGATAGAAGCATAAGATAGATCTAGTTGAATATTTCCACCTACTAAATTAGACCGCTATCTAGATAATAGCATTCCATAACTAGGTGGTACTTCTACAACAGTAATATCTATTTTATAAGATTTTTCAGGACTTGAAGGGAACTTAAATTAAACATTTTTCATTATTCCAATAACTGGAACTAACCTATTGTCCATAGCATAACATTTTCCATACGTAGTATCCACATTCATTCCTAACTCTTTCATTACCCCATGAGGCATAATATTAATAGCTGCCCCGAAGTCTAGCATACAATTTTTAACTAACTTATTGTTTATCAATAAGGTTAAAAAGAAAGGATCTACTTTATTAGCATCTTCATTAACAGAATTTCTGAAGTAAATAGCTGGTATTTCTTCCTTATTTTCTTGTTCCTTTGGATCCTTTTTAACAACATCATTTATTATCTTGATCATTTCATTCCTGCAATCATTTAATTTAAGTATTTCCATTAGAGAGATAGAAAGTTTCACCTGAGATAATGCTTGAGACATGAATGAGGTACAGTTTGAAATTTGCTTACCATTGTCTTGCTTATCTGTGGTTTTTCTTATCTTTGGTGTCTGATCAACTTGCCTTTTAGGGACATCTGACTTTACCTTTTTTATCTTAGTGTTCTTGTTCATAATCTTGTACATCCCTTTTGCTTGTCCATTGCCTGAGTTCACATTCTTGTTCCTTAAACGATAGTTGCTAAGAACCTATTCCATTGCTGCCATAGTGTAGGCCTCTCTTTCCTATTTTGTTGCCCTTCTAATACCTAGACTCTCATCATTATCTTAAAAGACTTGTTGTTCCTACTAGTATCCCAACCTCCTGTAGCTTTCATCTAGCAAGTACTCACCATCTGAATCATCGCTATCTCCTAACCAAAAGGGTGTGGATGAAAGAGCATTTATCATAGGCCTCTCTTCATATCCCTGGTTTTCTTCCTCCAAAATCTTTTGTGCTATAAGGCATTGCTCTTGAGGGTGAGGCATTTTAAAAATTTCACACCAAAACTCATCCCTTATGAAATGATTATTTTTCTTGAGAGTATATGGAGTGTCTGTCTTCCTTTTTAAAGGCTTTACGTCTTTCCATTCTGTGTGATAAGGCATGTCTTGCAACCTGTACCTATCATTTCTATTGAAATTTATGTCCTGCCTTCTTGTTTGAAAATGACTTTTGTTTGGTTGCAAATTCTTCATCAAACTTACTAATTCATCCATTTTATCACTTTCACTACTCTTTGTCAGGACTGCAAGATTGAATAGCTTAGGATCATTTCTTTTATCAATTCTTCCGGTAGCTATTCTATTATTTTCAATATTCAATGCAATTTTAAAAGCCTGTTGTAAGGTTATTGGGTTATGAGACCTTATTTCATAATTTGTTTTGACATCAAATGCTACCAAATAAAAAGTGATTAGGAAAGGATCAACAGGACGGATATCTTTTGGAATCTTATTCAGCACCCTGTTAAACCTTTTATTAAACTCCTTCACTATTTCATTCACATTTTTCCTCATAGTAGTCAATTCATGAGTTGCAAAGGATGGATCTCTGTGATCCCCAAACTCTTCAATAAATTGATCAACAAAGTTCTACCAATAGGTAATTGATCCATCTGGAAAATTTCTATACCACTCATCTGCATTATCTTTGAGTGAGAGAACCAACATTTTCATATGTACATCCTCATAAGTAATGTCGAATCCATAAATAATATTTTTTACATTAATGACATGTTGTTCTGCTAATTGGGATCCATCGCCAGTAAACTTGGGGATAACAGTCTTTAACTTATTTGGTATAGGGGCAGGAAAACACATTACATTTGAAAAATCCAATGGTCTATATCTCTCATTTACTTCTTGAAATCTGGCATCAAATAAATTTATATTATTGTTATTCTAAAAATATTGATTCTGGGGCATAGGGTTACCTCTCTGGTATTGATTTTCTAGATTACCATATTGGCCACCGTGAGGTTGCTGAGCCACATTCATTTGATTTAGCATCCCTCCTCTATGTTGTCGATGTTGTTGTACAGGGTTTCCAAATTTTTGATTTGTGCCCATAGTATACCCATTTGGATGTATTGAATTCTACATTTGTTGTGCATGACATTGTTGTGTTTGAGTTCTTCCATGCTATGGATTACCATAATAATTTTGTCCTTGTCCATGTGTGTAATCCCTTCTTATATCATCAATAGGAGGATTAAAAACTTGTGCACCACCATGACTCTGTGCACAACTCCCTGTATATATATATCGTCTCGTATTCTCAGCATAATTGTATTTATTTTCAGCTTCAACATGTTGATCATGTATTTTATTTCTCCCCGCATAAATGTTTCCGTTATATGAATGATTACTTTATTGTGGTAGATATCTTCATTTATATTAACTTGAACATTTTTATTACCATAATCATTATATTCATCATTTTTGGTATAATTACCTTGCTTATAACACTACTCACCACCTTTTATTCCTTCCTGCATAAGATACTTAGTATCTTTTGGCTGTTCACATGGCTGAAAATCTTTATTATATTGATCTTGTTCTTGCACAAATCTGGAATAATCAACCTATTGTTTATGAAAAATTTTAACTTTATATTGCTCATTATTAACACCATTTCTTACACAGTTTTGCACAAATTGATAATAGCTATCTGGCTGCATGTTGTAATATGTATTCTCAATATTATGTGGCTACTCACGCAAACCCTTGTAATGTTGATGTTGTGATAAGTGAGTATGTTGCTCGCTACTTTGATTTTGTGCAAGTTTGGGTGGATATTCATGCGAATCTTCATAGTGGTGAGTTTGTTCTTTGCCATATATATCATTTATTTGATATTCACCCTTATCTGGCTATTCATGTGGGTAGCAGATTTGGCTTTCATAGCAAATATTCCTCCCCCGCTATTTTGTGTGAGCCATTTGTGTATGACTTTGGCCTTGTGTAAGCCTACCAAGCTGCTCACATAAGTTTCTAGATATACACTTGTGATTATTTTTCCGCACCATTCTTTCATTTTGCGTATTATTATTAATATGTTGTTTATTGTTACTATTTGTTTTTTCCCAATCTTCATCCTGCGCGAAAACACCATCATTATTTTATTGTCCAAACACACCTTGAGGCTGCCTTTGAAGACTGTTATCTATGAAACTATGAGATGTTTCATGTAGTTGCACATCTTGAGTGTTTTCATCAATGTATTCCTTGCTTTGCGCAGGCTGAAAAACATGATGCCTATCACCTTTCTCAGCATAAAGAATCAGTTTTTTACAATGTATATTTTCGATTGGCATGCTGGGAATATTCATATATTCCCCCTCTTGCATGAAATAGTAGTTATTATTATGTTTTTCATTTTCACCATTTTTCACTTCTTCCTATGTAGATTGAGAATGATACAATTTCTCATGTGGATGATGTGTGCTCTGTGGATGATAATAAACTCCAATTTGCTACCCCTCCTTTTTATCCTGCACAAACCCATAACGCTACTCACATGGAATAGGTATATTATAATGTTGGGCATGAACTATGCACTGTTGTGTATCCCACTTTTGCTGATTATTATTTTTATTTATTGAGTTCCCATGCTGCTCATTACTTTGTCCATGCACAGGTACAGTGTAATATATATTATTAATTTGACCTTTTCCCTTCTCCGGCTGCGCATCATTATATCCATAATACATTTTATGCATATTAAGTTGTTGTCATTTATCAAAGTCAACATGATTCACGGTATCATTTATCCTTTCATATTTCTCCCCATGCTACACATGATAATCATCGAATTGATTATTGTTATCCACTTGCTACTGCGCTTTACTAGTATTTGCATGAATTTTTATTTCACCACACTCTTTTCTATTTTGCACAAGTGTATTATTACAGAGTTCACTTTGTGGATTATGAATATTTTTGAATCCATAGCTATTTTTTTCTTGCTTACCTGGTTGTTCACATGTGTGCTTGGACTTGTTATTGTACTTTCTGTTACATAACTCACCACCCATATTTTGCCTGACTTTTACAACATCATGCTGCTTGCGTGAACTTCTAACATGCTGGTCATGTAAAAAGTAATTAAAATTTGCATTGTTACTTGTGTGAATCATTCTTTTATAATGTTCATCATCCTTATGCGTAAAATAATCTCCATTATTTTGATTGCCATGCAAGTTCCTTTGATCCATTCTACCTGACTGTGTATTTCCACCGCATATGCCTTGCGGGTGCCAGGCTGAATGATTTATATTGTCCTTATTTCACATGTCATAATCTCTCAAATCATGTGTGATAATTTCATCTTGTGGAAAATGGTTTGACACTATATCATATTGACATGAGTGTTTAAATCCATATGCCTATTTAGATCCATAATCTTCTCCAGTAACATTATCATACTCATCTTGTATTTTATCCTGAGATAGATCATAGTACTCACCTTTATTTTCAACATTTTATTATAAAATTTACTCCTTTGATGATTGTAAATGTAATCTTGTTGATCGTTATTTTAAAAAATATGCATATCATTTCTATTGTCTTTATGATATGCGTCCTTTGCACGTAGATATGCTTTATTAACATTTGTATTTCCCTGTATATCTCCATAATATTTCTCAATATAATTTTTCTCAGAACTATTAAAATTATGACCAAAATAATCATTACTTTCCCTCTGATACTGTGAACCTTCACCATACTAGGGGTGATTATGTTCACAACTATTAGATAAAGTGTAGGTATTTCCAGTATGCATAGGCCATCTCTGTACATCATTCAAATTACGTTAATTATCCTGATCACTTTTCTGATCACTATTATATCTTCCAATCCCTTTTACATTGTCACTAACATCACAAGGATCATTAATATTTTGTGACTTGTTACTTAGGTCACACATTGGATTAGAAAAAATATTGAACCATTCACTATCATTTCATGTAGTTCTTACTTATTTATTTGCTTCGAACATAGGGTTAGTGAAATTATCATGAGTAATGTGACCACTATTCTTTCTATGAGGAGGAGTGTAGACCAAAACCTGAATGCTTCTATCCACAACTTCATTATTATTTACTTCACCATTTCTACCATCACTTCCGTCAAGCAAAATAAGGTTTTCCCTTTCTATTCCCAACTTCCTAAGAGCTTCGTCTGGCTGTCTTCTAAGGGCTTTGAGCATCTCCTTATCTTTATGCTCCAATCTAATCATCCCCTCAACTATATCATCCATCCACCTATCCTTCTGCTCCTATTCACACATGACCTCTTCACCGTTATTCCTTGGGTTACAGTGATCTGAAGTTGGGATCTTCTCACAAGAAAATTTCTAACCTTTATCTTCGCCAGGTTGCTTTTCAGGGGATACATACAACATCTTCTTCTTTGATTTCTTATTCCTCCTATTCAGTTTCAATTCAGTGAATGAATTGTTCTTCAAGGATCTTCTCCCTAACATAGGCTTCACCTAATACAATATTCTAGAGTCGCCACCTCGCTTCCTATGAGGAATCAATAACTATTTTGAATCCTTCTTCCCAATAGAGTCTTTACAACACTAACCAAAGATTTTGAAACTGACTTTCACTGATAGGTAGTCCCAGCGGAGTCACCAATTTGTTGGTGCTCAAAAATGCTGGACCGTTTTGAGGCCAACTGACAGGCACAATAAGTGCCTCTGCAATTCTGGCTCGATTGAACCAAGGCTGGTAGGCCTAAATCAAATATGTTGTCTAACTGCACAAATATGTGCACAACAAAAGAAGATCTTTCCAAAAGGGGGTTAACAGTCCTTTGGAGGAAAACAAACCTAATATCCTAATTGTCAAATAACTTGAAATCTAAACTAAGGCTAGAAAGTAATGCTAAACCTAATTGAATGCTTGTTAAATAGGATAACAGATAAGATATGTAAATCACAAAAAGAATAAAATGACAATTTCAAATGAACAAATAGACTAGTGCCTGATACCAAATTGGGAATAGAGTCAGATACATTCAATGCTACGCATAACCGGAGATGGTTTTAAGATAACTCGCTTCTATAAAATTAGACCATCACCCTACAAGCTTCTATTGAAACAAAATTTACAACAACTTATATAATAGGTCCTATGGTTTTAACCCAACTTAAGAGCCCAAAAGCAAACAATAACAGGTTCTTAGACCATGCTACCATTATTCAAATTGTACAAATTAATCATATATTAATGCATGAAATAGAAAACACAGTAGGATACCCTAGCTAGAGAGTAATCCGAGAAACCAATTGAACGTAAAAAACTATATTAACAGTAGGGTACAAACACTTATCTGATATTCGTACATAAGATTTTGGGCATTAAATTCCAATCCATGAATTGGTGGACCTTTTGATTTTTTTGTCATGATGATTGTGTTGCTTTTGCTTATAATTGAGTGATTATAAATATGAATCCCAATGGTTCCCTGTGAAAGGACATGCCCTTTCACAGGACCTAATTATACAACTAAAACTAAAAAGTACAACTAAACCATAATAATAGTTTTTGGGGAAATATCTCCCCTATAATTACATTAATTTTGGTGTCCCATGCATAATAGTCCGCCTTTTAATTTCCTGCACAAAAACACTTAATATTAGCTTATCTTAAACCTAAAAATAAAAATCATTACATATGTAATATATTAATCTTATATAAAAACTATTTATTATTCATTTATTAGTTAATAATTAATTGAAAAATAAATAGGTTTCATACTTTATCATGAAGTGAAAAGTGAAACTTAAAAAATTAAGAATATATCATCCACATTAATTGTCAAAATATAGGCAAGCATATTAATTATTAAAAGATTTCAATAATGAGATAATTAATAAAGTGACATTGCATTTTATTTTTATTTTCAAAATAAAATAAATTCATTCACAAACCTAATATAATAATGCTTCATAGAAATATTAAAAAGCATTTAGGGAAAAAGGATTTTACATTTATCCCTAATGAAAGGAGAAATGCATTTACTTAAAATCAAAAATAATCCTAATGCAAAATAATATTACAACTACATATAGTTTTGGAAACCTAAAACAATTTCTTTATCTAAAAAATATATATTAATAAATTGATTAATTCATAAATGAAAAACTAAAACCAAATTAATAGTATGGTAAAACTATTAATACCCACTTTTACCCTAAAAATAAAGGAAAAAGGTGAATAGTTACAATAAACGGCAAACCCTAAATAGATGTGAAAAAGCAATTTAACAATAATGGAATAATATTAAAGCCTTTTCACCCTAAAAATATTAATGTTAAAAATATAACCAAGGTGAATATATCACATTAAAAGTAGGGATATGAAAAATTTAAAAATTAACATCAAAATATATCAAAACCCTAAACAAGTTAATATTCATCAAATTTTACCTTTATTTCATCATATATTTTTACTTTTAGGGTTTTGGGGGTAAATCACAAATTAAGAATAAAATAATTATTAGTGACTATAACATATGAAATTCCTATCTCATAAACAATATCCATTTTAACATTTTATTTCAAAGGAGATAAGATGTTCTTTAATTTATACATTTATTTACAACTACACTCCCAAGGAATAATGTAGAGCAATTGGTAGGGGTGGGGTCGGGTAGTTAGGTAGGAAAAGGAATGGGTCAAGAGGTCGAGTGTTCAACTCCCTCTCCCCATTATTTTTCCTAAAATTGGAAAAATACATAAATTATTATTTAATTTGAAAGTTAATTAAGGAAAAAATTAATCCTTGAGTAAGAAGTTGTACTTTACTTCTCACATGCACATAAAAACAAAGATAAATAAGTATCTTCTCCTAACCCTCTCGAAGAAAACAAATAGACTAACTGGTTAGGGGGTAGGCAAGTAGATAGGTAGGGAAAAGGTCAGCTTGAGAGGTCGAGTGTTCAACTCCCTCTCGCTGCCCTTTTTGCTCAACCTATTTTATGTTTTATTTTTAGAATTATTATTTATTTAAAATGAATATGTATTAAAATAAAGCAATTTACAACCTAATACATGAGAATAAAAATAACAAACACACACGCCTTTTATCCATTTTAGTTTTTTATGAAAGGAAAATTATAAAATATGAAAAATATGTATTATACTTCCCTGACGTTTTGTTCCTTTAGGACCTAAAATTTTCACTGTCAACACAATGGTTAGAAAGTAACAGTAGTTTCTGATTTGAAAAACATACAACTCACTTTGCAAATAACAGATCCACTTCGCACATATATGTTGATTTACTGACTAAGCTCCATTTCCATCTCCATCACTAATCTTCTTAGAATTCGCTTCAAGAAATCACAACTCTTCTCAACTTTATCCTTCTTCTTAGAATTATTAGTCAATAACATCAACAACTTCAGCCTGTTTTGTAACCTCACAATTAGGTTTTCCTTTATACCTCTTCAATTAGGTAGATCCGTCTTTTGCTACTTAATCTCCTCCATAGATCTTAGGTATTAGGTCAGATCCCTTGAATCCTTTCATCATTTAAGTTCTTCATCCTTCCTTCTAGATACATCTTCAAACTTCTCTTTGAATCCAAAATAAAATGATTTACCATGCATTAAATTCTCCATACAATCAATTAATATAGTCAATATAATTTGCATATCCCAAGAATTCAACTATGTCGGCTGGGGATCTCAATTATTTCTCCAAATGTAAATTACTGACACTTGGTCAATACTATGTTCATCTCCTCGGTCATCACTGCTTAACTCGGTCATCTCTACAAACTATTTTCCTCGGCTAACATTGTCTTTTCTCAGTAATTTCCTATCGCTCCGCATAAACTGATGTTCAGTCAACACTAAATTTACTCAGCATATATTGGTGCTCAATCAACACTAACATCACTCAACTTAAACTAGATTCTTGCACTTTTTCTTGGTTAAGCCTACCTCTTCAGTCTTTCTTCGTACTTAGGTAAATAATATATTATCTTATCAATGTGTCGGCTAATCAAGTAAAACCCATTGAAGTATCAAATAACTCAACCTGTCCTTAGGTTCTCTTGTTATCTCCTTGTCCTAATCCTTTTCATCAATCAATAGATATGGTACTCTTTTAGATAGCAACTGTCTTACTAGTTAAGGTTTGACATCAATGACAATACAACAATTATTTCAATTACAGTTTCCAACAATTAATTCATGTCATTCTTCCAAATTCAAATCTCAAAATCATCATTTCCCTCTAATTTCAACAATTGAATAATTTTAATTAATTATTTAACACTTATTTAATATTCTTTCAAGAATCGCTAATGATTCTTCTAAAAAATGATTAAATATTTTTATTATTTAATTAATCTCTCTCTAAGTTTAATTAAATAATTACATTATTTAATTAAAAATATTCTTCATTATTATTATCACCATAATTAAGTGAGAATTTCAATTACTTAACTATGTCTTCTGAAATTGAATAAATCACCAATTTTTTTAATTTTCCATTTCCCCTAGGCTAACTAATTCCTCTAAAAATAAATGAAATGATTATTATATTTATTTCCCTCATGCACAATTAAATAATTCTTTTTGAATTTATTCAATGCTAATTATTCATCTAGTTCCACCTCTTTTAACTGTCACCAACTAATAGTTCTTTCATTCAATTTAGTCTCACTAATTAATCAATTCAATCTTTTCAATAATGCAATCAATCTTCTATTCAATCTATCCAGTCTACGCTCAACCAATTGAGTTAACTATCCAATCAATTTTTTCATGCAACCACTCAACTGCCAATTAGTCGGGGGGACTTCTAATTAATCAAGCTCAGTCATCTATTCAATCAAGCCCAATTATCTATCCAATTAACCTAGCCTTGATTGAAATCCATAATTCTATATAATGAGGCTTAATTCTTATGATTCAACAACCACAGTTTTTGAATTCTCATACTATTATATTTGAGTGTGTCTAAGAGTCAACATTACATTGCGAAAGAGAGATGTAAGAGAGAGGTTATTAGTTTGAATTTTTGCATTTTCATTATTTATGATGCATTCAATTATGTTTATCTCTCTTGAATAGGTGTAGGATATTAATAGGATAGATCTTGGTGGTTGAATCTTACATTTCCTATTGGATCCAAAATTTTACCCCTATGATAATAAGTCCCTTAAATCTTCCAATTTTGAGCTAATTAAAAAAAAACCAATAGTCCTACTAGCAGTACTACATATTAAGATTCAAACTCAAAAAATCCCAATGGTTCTCTTAGCTCAACCACATATTGAAGATGCAAACATGTTAATATGCACATATCATTATTTTATTAAATTATTTAATAAGAAATTACTACAAGAACCAACGTTCTCCAATAAATAATTCAAAAGTGTGGAAATATAGATTAATTAGAATATTTATAGGATCATACAAAAATAAAATCCCCTAATCTTATTCAATGTCAAAAGATGGATTCGATATAGAATTATAGGTCACAATACTATTTGCATGACAACTACAATTATAAGAATATTGTTTAATCTCTCTACCACTCATAGAGAGGATTTTGTGCTTTTTAGTGACCAGAAATTTTGGAATTGTTTGGATTGGACAATAATATTGTGCAACCCATGTTGGCCATAGATATATCTGGAAAAGCCAAAACCTTTATTTTTCTTTTTGGTTAACAAAGAAGACAAGCATAAATGTGTTAATGAAATTAAAATTTTGTAGGTATTGTAATCACCTAAAAATGGTCTAGCTAACTAAGTGACACTAATTTCAATTAGTTAAATCAAATAATATGCTAGACATAATTATGTAAGTAATTAAATCAATTGGCTTGCATAATTAAATCAATCATCAATTAATCTATTAATCAATTTAATCAATTGATAGAGCATAAAGGTTATTTTAAATCAATTTATTAATTAAAAGGTTTCTAAATACTTTTAATTAATAAAATAACTCATTCAATTTCATGTGCACAAATTTCTAATTCAAATTTCTAATTTGGATTTCTAATTCAAATTTTTGATTTGGATTTCTAATTCAAATTTCTGATTTGGATTTCTAATTCAAATTTATAATTTGGATTCTTAATTCAAATTTATAATTTCTAAATTGATTTTTTTAATTAAAAGAAAGATTTAACGCCGGGATTATGGGTATAGGATGCAGCATACATAATGAGGATGGGAAGTAAATTGCTACTATAGTAGAGCCCATAGGGATAGAAACCAATAATTGGGCAAAACTCTTTGCATTGGTTCAAGGTCTAAAGAAATGTGCTTCCATGGGACTACCATACCTCGAGATAGAAGGGGACTCAGCAATAATAATCAATGCACTTAGGAAAGGGACAATTCCCAATTGGAGACTGAATTCACTTCTATCGCAAGCATTAACCCTATGTAAAACTTTTAAAGAAATCTCCATCAATCACATTTATAGAGAAGGGAACAACAAAGCAGATGAATTGGCTAACTTAGGGGTAGATAAGGCTTGACCCTCTAAATTAAACTAATTAAAACACACTTCTTAGAAACTTTCATTAGAATCCTAAGGGTGGTTACCTAAGAAAATGCTTCTCAATTTAACTCGTTAGCTCTATAGAAACCCTGACTAACTCATTAGTATTATTGAAATTGCTTCTCAAATTTAAGTGTCATTTTAGATCAACATCACAAATAGGGGCAAAACCTTTATAAACTTATCACTTCCTAGAATAAGATTCTTCCCAATAACTCACAAGTATCCCTTTAGGGTTAAATTCTTGCATGCCTAAGTATAGTTTGAGCACTATGAAGAATGATCTCATTACATAAGCTAGAAGTACTAAAGGGGGTTTTACCTGCATCCAAACGTACCCAACTTGGCACTGTCATCTCAAGCAAAGGCTCCCCTATAATAATTACACACAATCATGCTCTTATCACCTTTTCTTAACTCATAGAACCAAGCACTTCTCCCTAACTTAGATAAACATGCATAACAACTGTCTCAAGGCTGCAAAGTATGCATTAATAATGACTTTTAATGAATTGTAACCTCACATGAAACCTGCCATCACATCATAATAAAGCTAAACTCACCAAGAGCATTTATCGGATCTTCGTTGATAAAAGAGGAAATAGAATTGTCGATATTTTGCCAGAGTCACTTCAACTTAACAACAAGCTTAAATAGGGATAGCTACACATTGGGTCTTTGAGAAACAATGGAAACTAGAATAATCACCTTCCACACAAAGGAGAATCAACAAATGGAATTTTGAGGGATCATGAGGCCAGAAAGATGGAACATAATCCTAAAGCCTCTCTCAGATACGATCCGTAGAGCTCTGATTAAAGGTCTCAGAGAGGAGCATTTCGATAAAAATTTCACAGTCGAGGTGAACAGGCATGTGATTGGACTCTTCATAGCATTAGTGACCTTTAATGGAACTATAAAAGAGAGAGTCATTAGAGCGGCCAAAGAAATCTTTAAGGATGAATTCTTACAAAGTCTAGAGAAAGCAGTTTATGGCATCGACAAGACCTTACCATCCCTTTTCTGAAATTATACATGAAGATGGAAATGGTGGCCCTACCTTCCATCCCCAACTTCCAAAGGTTACCAATTCTATTCTTCAAGGATGAAGCTAAGTTTGACAAGGTTTGGCCTTCAATGAGGAAAAATATGGACTTCCTCATCGCCACAGTGCTCAAGGAGGAAGTGGATCTTGATGAAGTCCTTGACTATTGGCAGGTAGAAGGCTTTGAAGTCCCAGATGAAATGGACAAGGACTCTTCCAACAACATAAAGATCATAGTACCTCCATTTAAGAGAGATCCTCAGGGGATTATAAGGTGAAACAAGAGGAAATCATCATCTTGCAGAAGAAGGATGCCTCCTGGTGCTACAATATTATATGTAAAGACTAGAAGGAAAGTAAGACTTAAGAATATACACACTAGTATATCCTTTTGAACTTCCTAAAATAGGTCCTTTTAAGTATGTAATTATGTAATTATGTAATTCTGGCACAATACTGGTTTAAAAGTTAGTAAGACAATATCTACGATGGACAAGCTATGTTTTATATTTTTTTATGTTTAATCTAACTCTAGTATAATACTTATTTTATTCTTGCATGTCAGTCCTCAGGTCTCTATTTTATCCCATTAATCTAGTCTTTAATTTTTCACTTAAGGAGCTATATCAAGCAACCTAGTCCTCTACAGTCATAGTTTTAACCGCTCAAAAGGAAGCACCCCTGTCTAAGAGCTTCTTTCCTATTAAGATACATTTACTACAGAGGTAGGCATAAGGTAAACCCTATAACTGATAATTAGAGGCTTCTCTTTAATTAGCACACTAGTCCCAACTAATACTAGAACATGCCTGGGAACCTCAATAAATCTTTAAGATTCTCAAAACTTAATCCCTAAAATGATAAACATGTTAATTAGTTCTAGCTCAATGGAAAGTTAGGTCTAAGCCTTTTGATATTTTAAGTAGGAGGGGATTTTTTCTAAAATTTTCCTTTCTGATTATAAATATGTATATATGCATAAACAAAGGAACACCTATGCATATATACATATACATATTTGCATATATATAATAATATATATACATATTCTTAGATATATGTCCATGTATCATAGATACACACACACACACACACACACACACACACATATATATATATATATATATATGTAGTTAGAAATATATGTGTATACATATTGAAGATTCATAACACAAATTAGTTAAGGATGTAAATAGAAGAGGACAGGAAGGTTTAACCAAAAGCATACGGCTTCTCTAGGTTTTTTCTTAAACTAAGAATGGATTAAGGTTGGGAGCCTTTCAATGAATATGATAGACTCTAAGAAATTTGATAAATACTTATCAATGGTCAAACCAAATACTAATTAGTGATTTTTATTCAACTAGAATATTTAGATATGTCGAAGACTCAAGCCCTAGTAAAGGAAGTGTAATAGATACATATGGAATGCTCCTAGAAAATGGATACAAATTTTACCATTTGGTTTCTACCCTAGAACCAGTATCATATTATCATCCATGGGGGATTCAAAGGTATATCTCATGAGAATGGATAGATAGGGAACTATTTGAAACAATATGGTAACACAATTATACTACATCTGGCTTCTATATTAACCTCTATAACCAAGATTGTTTTAAATATTCAACCATGCTTGGCAATAGGGATTTCAGTTTCTTAAATATTATCCCTAGGATATCAAGGACAACCGGGACCTCTTAAAAATTGAAGTTAAAAGGAATTAACAATGTCCTACTAATAGATTTCTGGGATACTTAACTCATTCAATACGTATCCTCAGCATCAATCAGGTTTATTCTCTAAAGACTACCCTTGGGAAGGACTGGTCACCCTATCCTCTGAGTGTCCCTGGAGGATTTCGAAGAGACTTACTTTTAGTTAGCCTATAGTGCAGTCACGTAGCATCATTAGAAACAAGAGGAGTAACCCCTCTTCCTTATGTTGAAGATCTAGCCTTAGGGGACATAGATAGAACCTCTTAATAACATAATCGATATGGTAGAGACACAAATTACTAGATAAGTATGGATTTATTGCCTTATCATTCATAGATTAATTAATTTATTCTTAAGCAGAGTTTCCTAGACATTTACTTCCTTATACAGTCAGCTTTCTACTAGTAAGATTTCTTTCTAGCTCTTTTTTAGAAATCAATATCTTAATCAGTGATGGTTCTTGTAATACCCCAAAAATGGGCTATAAGTTCATTAACCTCCTATATCAACATATCAAATGAAATCGACATCTAAGTCCTAACCTAAGGCACATCTGAACATCATCGAATCCTAATTGATTATCTCAAATTCTGCATCGGGGAATATTCCCAGTAATATTCCTAATCATCATAATTATCTTTAATTTAATGATTATTTGGCGATAAATCCTATTTATCCTAAAGTTTGATTAATTGAATATTCTAAATATTTAATTAATTAGATTTAATTCTACCACTTAATTGTTTAATTGAAGTTAATTCTATTTATTCCTAAATTGTATTATTTAATTTTGACAATAAATCCAAAATCCTATGAATAATTGATTAAATTCTTATTTAATTAATTAAAGCAAGTTGTCAATTTTTAATGATATTATTTTGGAATAAAAGTTTGAAAAATAATTGATTAACCCATAAATCAATTGTTTTATTTTTCAAAATCAGTTAAGTTGGAAATAAATCACTTTATTATTAAATTAATTCATAAATAAAACATGCACAATCAGAAAAGCAGACAACTATAAATTATCAATTAAATCTAAACTCTATTTTGAGTTAAACTCTGCTTTTGCATGTTTTTGTGAGTTAATTATCCTTTATTTAAAAATAACTCAAAAATCAACTTGAGTTATTTGAGTGATTTATGGCTTTTTTTCATGCACCTCCAAAGCCCTAGATTTCTATAAATTAAGGCTTCAACTCCTCATTTGAGATCCATCCATGAATTGCACACTCATGTTGCTGAATTGGAGACTGAAGAATCAATCTTGAGAATTCGAGTTGTTGTGAGATTTTCATTATTTTTGCATAGTATCCATATCATTTAGAATATTATTGTTATATCATTTTAGCATATCAATTTCCATATTAGCATAGATTTATATCAAGTTTTCATTCTCATATTATTGCACAGAAAAACAAAAAAAAATAGATTAATTGCATACATTCCATATCTAGATTTTGCATTTAAATCCTTCGTTTAGGTGTCGTCAAGGTCACGGATCTCGGTATAATCTAAGAATACATACTCGCACCTACTAAAAGGTAGTAAATCACCTAGTTAGTTTAGTTTTTCATTTATTGCATGATTTTGATTTTAGCTAACCTCTAATGTTTTACTGAAGTGTTGTGTCTATAGATCAAGTACAAAATTCACACACACATTTCTAGTGCCCACTGTGGGGCCCTGAAATGGGTTTCCCTTCATTTCTATCAATTTTCTATCTTTTGAGGTTAAGGGTTTCAAGGGTTCTGGTATAATCTATAGGACGTTATTTTTTGTTTCTTTCTTGCCTGCAAAAAAGAAAAAAAAAAATTAGCACTTTTTCTATCAAAACTATGATTTTCAATTTTTGTCCATACAATTGTCATATGAGTTTTGTCAAAAACTCATACCAAGAGATACCCACTATCGTACGATAGTTTATTTGATCGAGAATCATACCATCAGGATTATTGAATCATTTGGAATCTCAATTGTCGTATGGTCTGGTACCCAGTGTCGTATGAGTTTCTGGACTGTCGTTAGGGAGGTAACCCATTATCGTATGAGTTTTAGTGCCAGATTTCAATTGTCGTTTCATTTTTTGGGGGTAGTTTTCTAGATTTATTTTTTTGATTTGGACTAACAGCTAACATAACGATTGAAATTTGTTGTTTCTGATTGATTTCTATTGGTTTTGATTGGAAAAAGTGTGAGAATTGCTAAAAATAGGTAAGAATCTACTAAGCACGTTGCGAGGAATTTAGGTAATCTTTTCAGCTGATAACATTTCAATTTGGATTAAAAAGAACTCTTGCGTATAAAGCTTGTGTGACCTTTATTGCTTTCATATCACATATTTCATTTTGGGCTATAAAAATGAACATAGATTTGCTTTTCAGCATCTTTGTTACACATAGTAAATAGTGTTGGCAATTTGGCTGAGGTATCTACATAGATGTTGTCATTATGGAAATATATGTTCCCTATGAAGATCACATAAGCTGGAAAGTAAGTATGGAAGATCGCAGACTAAAATTGTGTAAGTATGAAACAGTGTTTTTGACAGAGCACCCGATACAGTTTGTTTTGGCGACGTTCACTGGAGCATGATCAAAGTTTTCACAATTGAACATAGACTCTATGGTGTCTAAGGATACCCCATCTCAGTGTGCAAAAGAGTATGGATGATAGGGACAAAGATATGATTATTTTACTGATGACAGAGTACAGCCAACAAAGCAGTTTTGAAGATAGAACTAGTAAATGAATTAAGGGATTATTTTGCTTGTCAAAATAATGACTTTATATTATAAAGAGATGACATCCTAGATGTTTACTCTTGGATAAAGATATGCAAGCTGACAGGAGAAAGATATTATGTTTGTATCTTGTATAAATAAAGATGTACCGAACATACTTGAAATGTAACATGTAATATATGTAACTTGTGATAGCAGTGAAAGTTGTTGATATGAAGTTGTAAGTAGTACCATATTGTAATCAATAAACATTTGTATTACTTGTTTGGGTAGTGAGCTCATCTGGTAATCAAGTTTTGTATCTACAACTCCTAACAGGGTTGAGGCTTCTAATAAGGCCTATAGTCCCTTAACCAGGATTGATACACTATATGATTGTAACAGGCTCCTAACAGGGTCAACATCCTTAATCGGATATCTTTTGATTAGTGGATCTTTGTGGGTACCATCCCCACTGGGGTTTTCCCTTGGCCAGGGTTTCCTCGAGAACATATCATGTGTTATGAGTTCTTTACATTTACTGTTATGTATGCTATTTAGTTTCTTATGCTTTAAAGTAATCTGTTATATCCATAAGTGGGCAAAAGTAAAAGTTTTTGAAATACTGATTCACCCCCCCCCCCCCCTCTCAGTATTTCCTATTTCTAACAAATAGGCCCTATGAACACTATTTGTGGCTCTTGAGAGAGTGGGTTTCTAGAAAAACTCTTCTCAATGAAGGAACCCTTGTAGGTAGGGAGGATACTGAGAGAGTCTCATGTTCTACTAGATCTACGTGTCTTCAACTTTTGATCGATACATTCTCTCTCCGAAGAGGTTGATAGATCATAAGGGGTTGACGTCATAGATCTTTGTGAGATAATCTTAGTCTGAGCACGTTGGATTCATCTATCTGCTTTTGTCATGCCCATCTAGACCAATCTAAAAACACACCAAATTTTTTTATTTTATTTTTTTTAGGAGTAAATAAGTCCAAGATAAAGGTGTGGTTAACAAGTGTACAAGTCAAGGAATCCTAAAAGAGTCAGGAGAACAAACTCTCTACAAAATTTGGTTCCTAGAGGTAACTAGCAGATTAAGTTACGTTTAATTTTGAAAGCATTAGCCCATATGGTTCATCCCTAAATGCAACATTAATTGACAACATATTATACCAATTTTAATGTTGATTTGCACTAGTTATTATTAGGTATGATAAACACTAACGTCGTTATATTGGTATGCATATAGTGAAGTATTATGTGACTTTAACTAATTAGATACCATATAATACATTAAATTAGTGTACAAAAATATTTAATTGAAAACCTAATTAGTGATTATCCTATAATCATATAAGATTATTCACTAATAATTAATTTACTTAAATTGAAATTGAGTTAATTAACCTAATTATTAAATAATATTAATTATAATTTATTAAATATTATTCAATAATTAACATTAGATATAATTTAGTAAATAGCATTCAATAATTAATATTAACTATAAATTATTAAATGTGATACAATAAATTATATTAATTCATTTAACAATGCATTTGAAAAAGGTGATTTATCTTAATTAATTAGAGTTCCCATTATTTATTTATCATGTTTTACATTACATAATAAAATAATGAATTAACACACTAAAGGGCATCCTATGCTATCTCCTAGCTAAACACCTAATCAAACCTAAGCTACTCCTACTACTCCTCTTCCCTAGACATCCTAAGCTCCCTTTTCTTCTCCTTGTCTCATGTGCCCCAAGGGAGATGTCTCCATCCCAACAAGGACAAGGGGGCACCATCTTATGAAGGGAAATTAAATCTGCAAAAAGTGGAAGACATAAATCTAAAGGAGGATTGAAAAAGTCTTACTTTCATGCCTTTGCAAAAGTTTTAATGTAACCAAACACCTGCGCCTAGCAAGAAGAGGTAGGGGGGACAAGGGTGAAGTGACAAGGTGGAGGCATGGGGATTTGGGCCCCACTTCACTCCTCTTTCAAAAGCAAAAGAAGACCCACATAGGTTTAGAGGATGAAAGAAAAAAAAAGTCAAAAGAAAACTTAATTTAAACTATGACAGCCTATTAAATGCATATAAAGAAAGTGCAGGACATACTTTTTTTTTAAATGATAGGTAAGGTCACCCATGCACTGCGCCCTTTAGGGGAGTTATAAAGGTGGTAGGTGAATTTATATATATATATATATATATATATATATATATATATATATATATATATATATATATATATATATATATATATATATATATATATATATATATATATATATATATATATTAATTAGAAAATTCAAAAAGGTATAGGATATTATTAAAATATTGTCTGTGGTATGGATTTGTATGGGGATTTTTTCCCCATACAAAATCCAGAGACCTGTAGGTCTACATTTTGCATTTGTATGTGAATTTTTTTTTTTTGTTTTCTCTTCTCACTTCTACATAGTTTGTATTTTGCTTATTTATTTTAAATACATTATACATGATAGAGTTAGTATATCAATATATCTATTTTGTAGCTTTATAGTTTTCTATGGTAATGAATCTAATGATCCAAATTAATCAAAATACATAATGAAATTGATTTCTTCTAACATTTAAACAATATCAAGCTATCATTTAGAAATTTGCAAGAATAAAAGGATGATAAATAGAGATTGATTTATTATTTGAATTCAATACATTTACAAACAATGATCCTAATACAAGATTAATATCTTTTTGAGAACTCTTCTTTCATTTCCATAGTCTTCTCATTTCCAATACAATGTAAATTCCATTTAGCAATAAAGGAAATCTATTCTACCCTTTTATAAGTTAATAATCCCATTATCATGAAATGAAATAAACTTTTTTTTTTTACAATAACAAAGTGTTCATTAACAAGAGTAAGTTGATAACCTTCAACAAATTGATAATGAAAGAAATCTTAAACACAATTTCAACTCTTTCAAGCTCATCAAAACCTATAATGAACCAAAATAATGCTAATAACATATTGTATCAACTTGATCAAAATACTTTTTATTCAAGAACATGATTCTACATTTACAACAATAATCTCCCAACAAGATGATCATACTTCATTCAAAACTTGAATCCATAACACAATTATACAACTCAAGATGGGAGTGTCAACTCCTACTACAAAACAATTACATTGAGCCAACGGATATCACATGATATCCTTACAAAATCTTAAACACAATACAAATGATACTTCATCACTAAGATGATTTCTTCACTTTTCCACAAGAGCAATGCTTCAACAAAAAGTCTTCAAGGCTTCCAATTCCTGCAATAAACCAAATGCATAGGCCAAGGAGTGCTCACCTCCCAACCTAGGCTTTTAAGAAGCCACCCTCGAGCTTGGGGAAACAACACAAAGACTGGGGAAACAATCAAGCAATCCACAACACTATAACATGAATGACAAACACAATAAATTTCCCTTCCAAGGCTTTTTACAAAGAGTCACAACAAAACTCAAGTAGGGTGAAGGTGGAACCAAATCAAGAGGAGAAATTCATCTCTTTGATGAGAACAAGCCATCACTTGGCTTACTCATCAAAAAAATCACTCTTTCACAAACACATTCTTATCATACACCTTATGACCCCCAATTTATAAAATGAAACTAGAGATGGCTACATGGAGCCCATACATCCATGTTGCATCCCTCTCCTTTCCAAGGAGAGACTCTACACTCAATATTGTCCCAAAAAATTCCCTTCACCCTCAAGGCTACTCTTCCCTCCCAAGGGTGAGTTTGGCCTTGAGAACTCCCTCAATGAAATCACTACAACACATAAAAGAGAACAAATCTACAAGAACATCAATAAAATCTACACATTATCAAAAACATGAATCATGCTCAACATTGAGCTCATGATTCTCTTACTTCTACAAGAAACAAAATTTACTCAACACAAGAACATGATACTACAACAACAATAACATCAAAACCTCCATTAACACAACAACACTATGCTCACACATACAATGGATAAGGAAAAACAAGTCTTGCATACAAGAACTAGCTTACAAGAGAGCATTTTCCTCTCAACATGATAACAAAATAAGAAAAGTAAGAATAAAATTTTCACCAACCTAGAGTCCAATGCTTAAGGAAGATAGTTGTAGAAGAGCAATCCACTATCCAAGGTTCTCCAAAACTAGTTGAGTCTCCAAAACTGGAGAGTGGGTGTCAACCCATTACCTTCCCCAAAACCCCTACTAAAAAGGATTCTACACCAAACCCTCATTAATGGGTATGGTTCATGGAGTACTCCCATATCTCCTTGTCTCCCTTCATAAATGAGGTGGAGACCAAGAATGTGAAAAAAGTATGGGTTTGACCTCCTTGCCATCCCTTCATTTTCGGATTTCTCTTTGAGGGGTACTTTTCAAGGTCCATAAATGAGTTATGGGCCTAATTTTGACTAAATTTAAACTTCCATACCATGGTACAACTATTAGGGTGGCTAAAAGGGTTCCTAATAACATCCTAAGGGCTCATTAACCCCCCTAAACTACACTAGAAATCTAATTTCGGGATCAAACATGATAGGTCTTCTCAAAACTTGCTAATCAAGGTTTTACAAGGAAAACCTTAAAGTTGGTACCACCTAAGAGTGATGACATCAAAACAAAAGTGGACATGTCATGGCCTTAGGCACATACACATGTGTCAAGTGACATAAACATAGAAAAGACACTTTACAAGCCATGTGGCATATCCACTTGGGCATCCCTAAACATAAATAACAAAAATAATTACAATAAATCAATTTACATCCATGCATCATACATTTACAAAATAATTCATCATTACAATGAAGTTTTTAGCTTCTTTCTAGATGTCAATTATCCTGATGTCAACTGTCATACGAGGTTGTCAATTGTCGTTTCATGCTATACCCATTGTCGTACGAACCTGCAAAAAGTCATTTGGGAAATTTTGAAAAGTTGTTAGAAAGTTGTCAGAATTGCTAGATATCCAACTTTTCCAGCCTATTTCCAGAATCTGTCAAACAAATCACTGTGTCAGGAATAGAGCAGCAATTACTGAGAATCCAATCATTTTCCTAAAGTGGCCTTTTGAATCTGATTTAGCCTTCTGTTTAATCAATTTGAGTCTTTATCATCTTGTGTCAAAACCTTGTCATAACTATCAATCTTCAATCAATCTTCAAAAATGACTAAGTGTTGTGATATCTTGTTCGCTATCTTTTGGGCATCTACCCATACATCCAGGGCATAGTATCCCTCATCTAAGTCAAATCTATGCTTCAATCAATCAAACCTTGACAAGGTTGTGTCATCTAGTCATCTTGATTCAATTCATTCTCCAGTTGTCTTCATCTTATTATTTTGCTTCACCCAAGGTTAATGGTGGAAACTAGAGCTTCCTCTCACAAGAAATCAGGAGAATCACTTAACACTGGAACTTTGTCTACTCACATAGGTCCAACTTTTGAGCAACTCTACAATTCTGGTCTTTATGAAGATGACAGTACTAGCAACCTTTGATTAAAAACTAGTTACATTCCTCCTTCATCAACTCATGGAGGTAATCAAAAAAATCCTCCTCAATCTATCCCAGGTAGAACTCCCACCATGTCTCAAGCAGGGACAAACTTTGGCTCTCAAAGAGCTCAATCTCAACATGGTGTAGATCAAGAACCCACACCTGAAGAAATTGCTCAATATCAAAATGATGATAATTTCAAACAAATGATGAAGCATTTCTTGAAAGAGGATAGAGAAGCATACTTTTTACAATTAGCTCATCAAGGAGCTAAACTTCCTCCCAACTTTAATGTTGAAGATATCATTACACATGAGGAAGAAACTCCACTTACAGCTATGATGAAATAGATGCATGCCATGCAAGTCAAACTTAATAACCTTGAAAAAGAAAAGGAACCCAAGGAGTTCTCCATGGAGGCCCTATGCCCTTTTCCATTTGACAAAGACTTGTACATGCCACCATTCCCAAAAAGAGTGGAGATGCCCAAATATGATAAGTATGATGGACACTCTAATCCTCAAGATCATGTCAAAGAATTCTATACACAATATATGGAGTTCATGCATGAACCAACCTATTTGATGTGTCTCTTTCCTTGATCCCTAGGAGGAGTAGCCATTCATTGGTTCTCTAGATTGCCTTCTACTATCAAAACTTTTGAGGATTTGATCAAATTGTTCTATCAACAATACTCCTACAACATTCAACATCTAGTCACCATGATTGATATCTGTAATCTCAAGCAATATCCAGGTGAACCATTCTTGACATTTCTCAAAAGATGGAGGAAGAAATTCTCTCTATATGCTAGGCCTATTCCAGAAACTAAGAACCTAGAAATCTTCATCAATAATCTTATCCTAGAGATCAACTACCCTTTACAAATGCAAGATCATACATCTTTTGATAAAATGGTAGACAATGTGATCAAAATCAAAAAATTACAATTGTGAAAAAAGGAGAAATCACACATCAAAAGGACAAGTACGAATCAAGATCCAATTCTAAAGACAAGAACAAAAATTGGAATAAGAATAAAGGCATTGTCATAGATGGTGTTGTTGATACTATATGTGCCCCATCAAAGGCACCAGCTTTTAATCTAACTATTGGCACCCAAGCAATCAAAGCCTCAAAGCAAAAGGTGTTTGAATCCTCTTAAAAGAAGCTAGAATATAAAAAGTGGTCCACTGATAATAAACAAATGTTCACTCCTCTTGGAGAATCTTTAGAATCAGCTATGAGAACTCTACTAGCTAATAACATCATCTCCTTGCCTGAGATCCAACAATCTGATCCAGATCCTAAACCGAAATGGTGGAGAGAGAATGAATTCTATGATTTCCATTGAGGTAAAGGTCACAAAACTAATCACTACTTACGCTTGAAACATACTATTCAAGATTTGATTGATAAGGGAGATATCACCATCGATAATCATAAGAGCAATAATGATCATATAGCATTCACAGAACCATTTCTAAAACATGGTCAAAAAGTTTCATCTTCTCAGCCTAATATGGGGGCAAAGGTCAATTATGCTTACCCTGGAAATAATATTGTTATCAATATGGTTGAACCTTGTCTCTCTAAGCATTGCAATGTCATCACAATTGTGTAAAGAGATAGAGATCATACTTCAGCTAATGCAGTGACTCGATCACAAGCTTAGGCACATCTAAATGGACAAATCCCAGATTCATCAAATGTCCCTAAGATGCCCTTCAATCTTTCTTCCGCTTCCAAATAGAAGGCTATTTCTAAATCTTCCAATCCTAAAGATACAAGGCCCACATCTTATAGCATTGTTCAACAACTCCAACACACTAATGTGAAAATCTTCATGTTTGAGTTGCTTCAGATATCTCTAGCCCATAGAGCTATTCTAGACAAAGCTTTGCTCAGATCCAATGTTCTTGATGACCTTGATTTAGACAAGTTCCAGACTATGGTTGGACATCTTACATCTCTACAATATATCTTCTTTTCAGAGGAAGATGACAACTCCTTGAGTCACCCACATAACTAGCCCTTGCATATAGAAATCTTGATCTAGAACTGTAGAGTCAAATGTGTGTTGATAGATGGAGGCACTGGCCTAAACATTTGTTCTTACAGCTTGGTCACACAATTGGGATTTTCAAAAATGGCTATTGATCCTAGAAATAAAATAACTATAAAGGCCTATGATGAACAAGAAAGATATTCTAAAGGCATATCCACCACTTGCAATACATTGAAGGAAAGTGTAGATAAACTTGTGCCTAATAACAGAGAATATTCCATTGAGCCAACAAAAGAAGCATCCACATCTAAAATGGAAGATCTTGCAAAAGAGGTCAATATCAAATAAAATGGTATGGGAGAATATACTATAGAGCTAGTCTTATCTTTGACATCTCTCCCTATCTCACCTAAGTCTTATGGAAAATCTTTGAAACAATCCAAACCAGACTCTAAAGAAGCTCTTGAGGCATATAAAAAGAATTTTGTAGCTAAACAAGTCTCCAAGTAGGAATTTGAAGAGGATGAAGCTATGCTTGCATGGCTATACAAAGATGAACCTAAATCTCAAGTTGTTCAAACTAGTGACTCTACAGTATCCAAAACCCCTTCTAAGGCATATGGTCCAGGAGATAAATTAATAGCTAAGATGGGATATTCAGGTAAAGGACCTCTAGGAGTCAAAGGAGGTGTTATAACACCTATTTCACATACTGGTAGGGAAAACAAGGATATAGTTGGCTTAGGCTTTAAAAAGAAACTCTTCCACCTCAAAGGTAATTGTTCTCATGTCATAGAGCAGATCACACTAGGAGAACCTCTTCTTAAGAAGGAAGAAACTAAACCATCAGATAGTGATTCAGATAGCTCTAAACTTATCCCTTATGAGCATTTGCCTAAAGAAATCAAAGACCTTCTTGATGATAAAGATGATCCAATCAAAAGAATTAATGTAGTAGAAACACAAGAACCTACTATCAATCAAGAGATAGTTGCCACACAAGAACCAGCTAATCTCAAAGACAATCAAGAAGAGGAAGGTGGTAGTGATTTTGAGACAAATTCCCATGAGTATGAATTCAAATTAGAATCTGAGGGTAACGCTTCTTGGGGTATTCATCCTAACTTTACTCATGTTCTTAGATTTCCTAGAGGCATAGATGAAGAATCTAATGACTATGACTGGGGATCCATTCTAGAAGAAGATGAGCTTATTACAAAGAAACATGTTGATGTTATTCACCAATATGCACCCGAACCCAACATAAGTCTAGAGCGAAATAATGAACCTATCGAGTCTAATCCACCTATGGCTAAATTGGACTCCCATAATGACATTGAGCCTATTCATGAATTGAATGTCTTAAGTTGTAATATCACCTTTGAACTCAAGTGTCGGGTTAGGACCAATGATGATAGATCCATATCCATAAATGCTATCTCCCAATCTTTCCCCACTTTGACTATCCAATATCCAGACCTTATTGATCAAACCCCCACAAATCTGAGCCATGGTATTTATACCTTCCTGAATGACTATGCACTTTCTTGTTACCTCAATGCAGTTGAGCCTATGAGTACTTCCATTAGTGAACCAAGCATTAGCATGATAGAGTTGAACATCAAGTATCTTAGTCAGAAAAATAAAAATAAAAAGAGTTCAGAGGGTGAAAACCACTTTGTGGCAGTCTCAGAACCTACAAAAGTAAAAATAAAAGATGTATCTAAAGGTGAAAACCTCTCTGAGGTGCCTAAGGATGAGATATTTGATGTCCTTCTGAGTCATTTATAGGACAGATCTCTAGTTCTAATTGAGCCCACTCAATCTATCAATTTGGGAATAGCAGAAGAGCCACATTTGATTCATGTAGCATAATCTTTATTAGAAGAAGAGAAGCAAAAATTTACAACATTCTTAATAGAAAAGAAGATCAACTTTGCATGGAAATATTCAAATATGCCAAGGTTGGATCCTAATCTTATAATGCATCATTTATATATAGCTCCAAATGTCAAACCTGTCAAGCAAAAATTGTGAAAGATGCATCCTCATGTTGCACTCTTGGTAAAAGCTAAATTAGAGAAGCTCCTGAAAGCCAAATTCATCTGAGTTATTGATTATGCAGAGTGGATCTCTAATATTGTACCTATTTCAAAACCAAATAAATCAATCAGAGTGTGCACAAACTTTAGAGATGTAAACAGAGCATGCCCTAAGGATGATTTTCCACTACCTAACATTGATATGATAGTGGACATGACTGTGGGCTTTGAGATGTATTCTTTAATGGATGGTTTTTCTAGATATAATCAAATAAAAATTGCTCCAGAGGATCAAGAGAAAACTACTTTTACATGTGTATGGGGCACCTTCTGTTGGAATGTCATGCCATTTAGGCTTAAGAATGCTGGTGCTACGTATCAGAGAGCCATGACATCTATTTTTCATGACATGATGCATAGAACTATGGAGGATTATGTTGATGATACTTTAGCAAAATCTATGATTAGAGCTTAACATTTGAATGACTTGAGCAAGATATTAGACAGAATGGAAAAATTTAGTCTCAGACTAAATCCTAAGAAGTGTGCTTTTGGTGTCACTTCTGGAAAGCTCTTAGGTTACATAGTTTCAAAGAAGGGCATTGAAGTTGATCCAGCTACTAAAGGCTATCATGGAAATGCAACCTCCAAAGAATATTAGTCAAATGAGGACATTGCAAGGAAGAGTTCAATCTATTAGAAGATTTATATCACAGCTAGAAGACATATCACAACCTTTTACAAGGACATTACATAAAGGTGTGACATTTACATGGAATGAAGAATGTGAGAACAACTTTAATCATATCAAGAAGTATCTACCAAATCCTCCTATCTTGATGCCTCCCATTCCAGGGAAGCCTTTGATCTTATATGTATCCGCAAGAGATACATCACTAGGGGCATTGCTAGCATAACATGATGAGAACAAAAAGGAAAGAGCTATATACTATATCAATAGAACATTGGTTGCATATGAGAAGAACTATTCAATGATTGAGAAAGCTTGTCTAGCTGTGATCTTTGCATCATAGAAACTAAGACACTACATGTTAGCTCATACCACACAATTGGTAGCTAAGATTGATCCACTCAAATACCTACTAAGCAAAGATGCCCTCACAGGTAGATTAGCCAAATGGGTCATGTTCTTAAGTGAATTTGACATTGAATATGTTGAGAGAAAAGCTATCAAAGGATAGGTTATTGCTGATCAATTAGTAGATGCACCTATGATTAATGATACACCAATGCAAATGGAATTTTCAGATTCCTCTATCATGACTATTTCTCCTAGAGAATGGCAGTTATTCTTTGAAGGCTCCTATACACAGAATGGATCAGGAGCAAGCATATTGTTCATAACTCCTTAAGGATACTCAATCCCAAAAGCATTCTGATTAAAGTTTCCTTGCACAAATAATATTGCAGAATATGAAGCCCTTTTGAATGGCATGAAACTAGCAATTGAGTGGAGAGCGACAAATCTACACATTCATGGAGACTCTCAACTTGTTATCCATCAAGTCAATGATGTGTACCGAACTAAAGATGAAAAGCTCATTCCTTACAAGAGAATGGTAGATGATCTAAAGAAGTATTTCCTATCTATCACATTTGAGCAAATACCTAGAACAGAGAATAAGCCTATCAATGCAATGGCAATGTTATCTACTTTATTATAGCATCCTGAACATGAGCTACGCTACGAGTTCTTGGTGGAAGCACTATCTTATCCTGCATATGATTCCCCTGAAACCCACATGATCTGCACTATTGTTGGTCATGATTCATCCAGATACAAAAACCTATTTTCTTATCTCCAAGACCAAATCATTCTCGATACCTTCAACCATCATGAAAAGAGATACCTTATCCGTAATGCCTCCTGATATGTCATAATTGGTCACGATCTATACAAACAAGGTCTAGATGGTACACTACTTAGATGTTTAGACCGAGAAGAGTCTCAACATGCATTAGAGGAAGTCTATGATGGTATTTGTGGGTCACACTCGAACAGTTTAACACTAGCTCAAAAACTTATTAGGGTTGGGTACTATTGGCCTGAAATGGAGAAAGAGTTTATCAAGTTTGCAAATAATTGTCAAAAATGCCAAGTGCATGGAAACTTAATTCATGCTCCAAGAAGGGATCTAATTCCCTTTACTACACAATGGCCTTTTCACCAATGGGAATTTGATCTTATAGGAGCTATACATCCTCATTCTTCCAATGGACATACCCATATAATCACAGCTACATATTATTTTACAAAATGGGTAGAAGCAGTCCCTTGGACACAAGCAATGGGAAAACAAATATCTATGTTCATATTGAACAATATCATTGCAGATATGGGATACCTCATTCCATAATCACAGATAATGGTGGACAATTCAAAAACAAGGATTTAGATTATCTATGTGCCAAATTCAAGATTACACAACATTGGTCATCTATCTACTATCCTCAAGGGAATGGACAAGAAGAGGCTTCTTAACAAGAATCTATTGAAAATCTTGCACCGTACAGTTAATAAAATAGGAAGAGACTGGCATCTCATGATTAATCCATCTCTCTGGGCCTATAGAACAAGTATCAGAATGCCCACTGGGGATACACCATTCACTTTAGTTTATGGGTCTGAAGTAGTACTGCCTATTAAGGTTGAAATCCCATCACTAAGAATCAGAATGCATGGTCTAGTAACTAATGATGACTACAGAGTGTCGAGGTTGCAAGAACTTGAACTACTAGATGAGCACAAACAAGCAGCGTATGATCATCTCAGAGTATATCAGAAGAGAATGTCTAGAGGTTACAACAAGAAAGTCAGACACAGAGAATTTCAGGTTGGTGATCTAGTCTTGAGAGAAAATCCTAAAAATCAATCACATCAAGAACACAAGGGGAAGTTTGAACCCAACTAGTTGGGTCCCTTTGTAATCACTACTACTTTTGGCTCTGGTGCCTATCAACTCTCAACAACTAAAGGAGAACAGCTCTGAGAATCAATCAATGTTCTCCATCTAAAAAAATTCTATGCCTAAGGCGTTCAGTCTATAGTAAAACGTCCTTAAAAAATTATAAAAAATTGGAAAAAGTCCTAAAAAAATGAACATCTTGGTGAAAACCTAGCAATAGGTGCCTTGATGATTCGCAAAAAAAGAGCAAAAATATCAAAAGTACAAAAAATTTGAAAAAATGAAAAATACAAAAAAATGAGAAAAAGAAAAAAAAGTGCCTTGGTGAAAACCTGGAAATAGGTGCCTTGGTAGCAAAAATAGAATCTCTGCCAAGATGGTGAAAACTTGGAAAATGAGTGCCACTTGTTTCAAAATGCTCCATCTATCAGCGTAATCTTGGTCTTTCCCAGCTTTCAATCTTTCTTTAGTTTGTACATATCTCCCGGTGTGTTTCTGCATTCCTATTTTCAATAAGTCAATCTGTACACCAATCAGCTCAAGCATCTATATCCTATCAATGTTTAAACTTGGGGGCAATCAAAGTCATATCCTATGGCCTCCAATGTATCTTAGATGTATCATATCCAGTCAAATTCCTTTGAAGCTTCATCCAAGTCAGTCAATATGTCTTGTCTCCAAAAAGGATTTTGCTTCTACAACAATGCAATCAAACATCAAACTCAAACTGGAGACAATCTATGCTTTTTCATGCTTTTATCTCCTTGTATGCTTACTGATTCACATTGAGATTTTTGCATATTATGTCCTTTCAAGCTCTTCAATGATGTCTTTTATAAGATTTAGAGAGTGATGACTGGGGGCATAATCTTTTCTTTATTTTCTTCTTGTATGTGAAAATCTAACAACTTTGAAAAATTTGGATTGAAATGGTGTTCGACTATAAGAGCCTCTATCTCGAATTGGATGGCCATGCGTACCTCACCCATTGATACCCAAAAAATTCAAGGAAGTTTGATCTAACTATTATCTTTTGAGTGAGTTCTTTCTCTTACTATGAAATGTGATCTTACCTAAGGATGTGAATGATAAAGGGTCACTACGGGTAATTCACACTAGATTTAGAATGATCTCTTGACTATTTGATGTGTTTGAATGCAAGGTGCATTCTGGTCATCACAACATTGATGTTTTAATGCTTATACAAATTGCTATATCAAAATGGACATGAAATTCAAGTCATCCTGGCATTTATGCTTTGATGTTTATATCTAATCTGACATTCTGAAAACAAAATCAATATTCATATATCCATGATTTCCTAATCAGTGGGTTTTGTATTGATTCCTGTGCATACAAATCGATATTCGTATGTCTATGGTTTCATAACTAGTGGGCATTGTATTGATTTATCTAGTTACTTAAAAATTCAATGATGAGAATGACTGACACATGATCAGTGACTAGGTCCTAAGTCTTAGGTTGCATTTCATATTGCATGTCTCTCTGCATCTTGCATGTTTGCATGATCTCACAATGGTTGGATAAACTTCAATGCTTAAATGATTCTTCAATCACATCTTCAAATCTAATAAGAGTTGAATCTCACACGAAGGTTCCTCCAACAAAATAGCAAGTAGAATCCTTTTTTGGGATCAAAATCAAAATCTATGATCATTCATATTATTAACTACTTGCATAATCAACCTTCTATCATCACAGAAATCTATAATTCAACTTAACTGATTATCTTACATCAAACTATCAAAATTTCAACTTGGTCAACCATGGCCAGCTCATGGTTTAACCTAGTCAAACTTGGTCTTCAGGGCCTCCAAACAATGCAGAATGTGTTCTCGAATGTGTATAACCATTTCTCAAATCAATTAACATGCTTCTAAACCATAACACTGACTTTTCTTGTCAGATTTCAATTTTAATCCCGAAGGGGGCATGGTATTGCACATCATTCAAAGTCTATAATCTAAATCTAAAATCATATCTTTCCTCAGTAATCAAGACAACAACCACATCTAGTTGTTGATTCAACAAAAAGACCTCATCGATCGGGGAAAATCAATCATCACTTGGGGCATATCAGATTCATCGAGATCCATATCAATCTGGTATTCTCTTAATCTTATAAATTGTATCAGTTTTTGTAACTATCGGTTCAATTGTGTTATTTTCTTGGTTCTTCGAAAACTGAAGGGTTCAGATGTGATACCAATGTGATTCAATATAAGGACAATCGGGTTTGGAATCGGTCACTCACTTCTTTGCAATCATAAAGTTCAGAATCAGGCGTTTTGACACTTTTTCGCAATCATCGGTTCATTGTTGTTATAGTTAACATTATCTTTGGTCATTCATGACCTATTATCTTCATATCAATTTCAATCAGTTTCTATCTCATATCAATTTCAATTTCAAACATCAGTTTCAATATCATACACAGACTGTCTTTGAACCACTGCGCTTCACCCAGCAATTCAAAGAGGGGCAAAATGTAATACCCCAAAAATGGGCTATAAGTTCATTAACCTCCTATATCAACATATCAAATGAAATCAACATCGAAGTCCTAACCTAAGGCACATTTGAACTTCATTGAATCCTAATTGATTATCTCAAATTTTGCATCGGGGAATATTCCCAGTAATATTCCTAATCATCATAATTATCTTTAATTTAATGATTATTTGGCGATAAATCCTATTTATCCTAAAATTTGATTAATTGAATATTCTAAATATTTAATTAATTAGATTTAATTCTGCCACTTAATTGTTTAATTGAAGTTAATTCTATTTATTCCTAAATTATATTATTTAATTTTGACAATAAATCCAAAATCCTATGAATAATTGATTAAATTCTTATTTAATTAATTAAAGCAAGTTGTCAATTTTTAATGATATTATTTTGGAATAAAAGTTTGAAAAATAATTGATTAACCCATAAATCAATTGTTTTATTTTTCAAAATCAGTTAAGTTAGAAATAAATCACTTTATTATTAAATTAATTCATAAATAAAACATGCACAATTAGAAAAGAAAACAACTATCAATTATCAATTAAATCTAAACTCTATTTTGAGTTAAACTCTGCTTTTGCATGTTTTTGTGAGTTAATTATCCTTTATTTAAAAATAACTCAAAAATCAACTTGAGTTATTTGAGTGATTTATGGCTTTTTTTCATGCACCTCCAAAGCCCTAGATTTCTATAAATTAAGGCTTCAGCTCCTCATTTGAGATCCATCCACGAATTGCACACTCATGCTGCTGAATTGGAGACTGAAGAATCAATCTTGAGAATTCGAGTTGTTGTGAGATTTTCATTATTTTTGCATAGTATCCATATCATTTAGAATATTATTGTTAGATCATTTTAGCATATCAATTTCCATATTAGCATAGATTCATATGAAGTTTTCATTCTCATATTATTACACAAAAAAACAAAAAAAAATAGATTAATTGCATACATTCCATATCTAGATTTTACATTTAAATCCTTCGTTTAGGTGTTGTCAAGGTCACTGATCTCGGTATAATCTGAGAATACATACTCGCACCTACTAGAAGGTAGTAAATCGCGTAGTTAGTTTAGTTTTTCATTTATTTCACAATTTCAATTTTAGCTAACCTCTAATATTTTACTGAAGTGTTGTGTCTACAGATTAGGTACAAAATTCACACACACAGTTCCCAGCTTGAAATCCTATAGCACCGATACATGATCTTATTCTTTAATATAAGTAGCACACATATACTCCTTTTTCCTTGTAGGTTTGTTAGGCCTTCTCGACCTCTAGACAGCTGACCCTTTTGTACTATAGTACACTTAGAATATTTGAATAGTATTAGCTGATCATATCTAATATGATTAATATGGAAAGGACATAGTCACTATCAAAAAATTTATCATCCAAGAACCTTTATGAACATAGGAATTTGAACCAAAGGGTTATAGAACGGGACATGGGAGAATTTGAAATGATTACCTACCACCTATTGAAAACTATATAGACACCACCACATTTCATAGAACAGTATTCACTATTGGGTGACATGTACTCAAGAAATGGAAACCCCTATAAAATTAAGATGCCCTAATAAACAAGTTGCCTTCGAGGGTAAGATTTCTCCCAAAAGAATAAAAAAGATTTTGTTGATAAAATTCAACATCATTGTAAGGGTAGTAGTAGTCATCATAGGCAACGAATTCAAGGAAAACATCAATAGACATCGAGTGAATTATGATATCCCAGCTATGTTCATAGCATCAGCATTACAAGTGGATCCAGACATCAAGGCCATAGGGAACCTGTGCTGAAGGATCTTCAAAAAGAAATATTTATTGGACTTGGACAAAGTTCTAAACAACATCTATACTAATATATCCATCCCTAAGCTGAGAGATTATGATAAAAGAATTATCAACCATAATATTGTATCAAATTACCCTATTCTAGAAGTGGAGGATTGGGATAGGTTCATAGCAAAGACCCCTTGCATAAGAAGGAACCTGGATTTCCTTTTATTCTTCACCCATGTCAGACCTCCACCTAATGGGAACTAGATGAATGAGTTCTTTTTGGATGACGGTATCAGACTCAAGCTGGTTAAGGAGGATAGAGATTCTTCAGCCTCCTCAAGCTCTTCTAAGATACCCTGAAAAGCCAACTCAATAACTAAAGCTTCAAGAAATGACATTCTCAAAGAATTGTAAAAAGAAGGTTTAATATAAAAAGCTATGTATTTTGGGCTGAAATACTAATTATGATTCAGATTAGGCCAGTTATGATTTACAATTTTAATTCTTTTTTTAGATCATCGATGCCTTAAGATAAGAAGCATTAATCAGAGTATTTTGATATTTGTCATTTGCATACACAAAAATATACATGAACAGACATATACATGTGTGTGTGTGTGTGTGTGTGTGTGTGTGTGTGTGTGTGTGTGTGTGTGTATAGACACACACATACACACACATATTTTCCCTTTCAAGAGTTACTGAAGCATTCCTTTTATGTATAGGATTATCATATTCTTAAGCAAGGCTTTAGTGATGAATATTAGTTTATTTATCAGATGCTATCAGAAATAATCCAGATACTCACCAGACATCCTGGATATGATTATTTAGTCAAATTTTTTTTTGCTATTTTTGATATTATGATCTTTCCTCTAGTTTAGGATAAATGTCTCAACAAAGATAGGCTTAATTAAGAATGGCTTCAGTATATATGTGGTTGTAATGCATTATTAAATTCAAAAGAATTCATCTGTGCATTTGTAGTTAGAAGATGTTAATAGATTATATGAACAGGTGGCAGTTGGGCTCTATGCACTGCTAAATTAAGAAGGATTAAATAAGTAAATTGTAGATTCAAATAAGTGGTTCTTTTCTTCAGTCAAAAATATTCCATTTGAATAAGAGAAGGATAGCTGGTAAATTTATAACTCTTTCTATAACTTCGCGACTTTCTTCTGAAGTAATATGTTCTAGGTTGAGGATATAGCCTAATGCAAAGGAAAAATACCATGGTAATCTGTTATCTTGAAGTCAATATACTCATATGCATATTGGCTTCAGGAAAAATATTATCATGGTCCTTTCTTGTTTAGTTCTCTAGTATTATGGTACTCATTTTCTTTGATGAATATGTTGGTATACCCTTTTTATATAAAGATGCAGCTATTTTAAAGGGAGAAATATACATTAGGTTTAATATATATGTTATTGATGCTTCTATGTGTGCTCCATAACAAAGCAATGAAAGCAGAGATATGGAAACCGTTTCTATACTAATCATCTAATGATTGTTAGTTTAATTCTGATTCAATTGTCCAAGCTGAAGAGGGTAATTCACATCTTAATAGGAGAATAACATCATATCCTGTCTAAGTTTTCTTATAAAGAGTAGGATTTGGGATCATCATAAGTATGTATGTATGGGATAAGTTATAGGAGAGTATTGTTAGTCTTATAAGTTATAATTCAAGATCAAATCAGCTAAGCCCACAATATGCTCATAGTCGGGTGGTGCAGGCACAGGTATTTCCTTTTAAGCAAATAATTAAAATAAGGGCTTCATTTGACAAGCATTATCTCAACAAAAGTATGTAGAATTTGGATTAGTAATAAACTACATAGAGAGTATACTAATAATGATCTTAGCCAAAATTAAGGATTTACAGGTATTCAAAGCTCATAAGGCATTTTGTGACATTTTGAGGAACTCACGTCTGGGTAGAATAATATCTGGAATCAAGAACATCACCATAGGAAAAGAATCAGGAATAAAACACAAGAAAGGAATCAGACCATAACATTAAAGCACAAAATCTAGAAGGAAAGTCTTCCAACTTCGCGGAGTAAACAGGCATAAAATGAAAACTATTCAAGAATCTCTTAAGACAAGAGATAGAACAGCTTCTTCTTCTTAATTTGTAATATTTTATATAAAGGGCTTGGTATCAGAGGGTATGCCCTCCTAAACTTTTATGTATCAATTACCGAACCAAGGTCCCAGGCAAGGCTGGAGGTTTTCTCAACCCCGCTCTTTCCTACCAGTGCCTACACTGAGCGGGGTATCATGTATCATTGGTTCTATGATTAATATAATAAATTATTGGCCTTGGCCTTTTCTTATTTGAATTTCTAATTTGAACTTTTAATTCAAATTTCTAATTTTGATTTTAATTCTAGTTTCTAGTTTCTAAATTGATTTCTTTATAATTAAAAAGAAGATTTAAAAGAATGAAAATTGCTAATTTCTCTCTCAGTCTCATCCAACAATAGGAAGTTTCTAAAAACATGAGAGAATCTTAGTTACTCAAGAGGATGAATCTCAATCACACATTCATTTTGGGATTTCTATATAAACCAGCCTTTTGGCTCATTCAAAGGATCTAGTTTTCTTTGTTAAATATATTATGTTGTTTTCATGCTCTATTATATACTCATTAAATATTAGATTTCAATTCTTAAAATCAACTTGCATGCTTAGATAATAGCTTTTAATTTCTAGATTAACTATATAATCATGCTAGTTTCATTGTTCTAGATTCATTATTTTCTTATATTAATGAGTCTATTCATAACTAGATTGAAATTATTGAATGCAATCATTGCATCATAATCTCTCATGAATCTTTCGTTATGGAGTTGTCTAGTCACTGATCTCGCAATCCTAACTAAGAGCATCTCTACATAGATCATACTCGCTTCGTATAGGAAGCAATAGATCATTTCTAGGTAGTTCTTTGATTAGTTAGAGTAAAGATCTATTGAAGTATTGTTAGTTAGATTGACCACATTTAACACACACATTTATGGCACCCACTATGGGGCTCAGGCCTCAAGCTTTTAAAAATTTGTTAAATATCTGGATATCCATGCTTTTTTTTTACAGATTTTGATCTTTTGTAGGAGAAATAACTCTTTTGAAGAATGAAATAGCGCGTATAACCAGCCTTACAATTTTGTAAAGAGTTTCAATGCGTACAAATAACCTTTTATCTTGTGTCTAAAAATATTTCAGCACGTATTTGAGAGTTTAATTGTGCCTTTAAGGGGGTTTTTCATGCCTTTTTTGAATTATTTCAATGCGTTGTAGATGTTAAATAGCATTTACAATGCTTTCTATAGCGTATTTAAATAAAACAGCAGCATGTATGATAGTTTATATAGAACGCATGAATCTTTTTGTAACTTTTAAAATCTGAATAATTATTGATGATGACTTTCTATTTTTTTAGGTAACAGAACATAAATTTTTTAGGAAATCTATCTGCAGGATATAGGATTGGCTCTTTAAATATTGATTTATTTGCATACTTTGATATTTTGTTTTGTAGGACAAATTTGTATATCCACCTAACTATTATCTACAGGACACTTGTCAAAGGCTATGAATTGAAACAATGAAAACTACTAATTATTGTAATGTAGGTTGTCATAGATATCAACTCAATATTGTGTTTTCATAATATTTATAGGAACTTAATTGAAATTTAAATTTGATTCTTAATCTTATCAAAGGATTATGCTATGTTCCCATTGGGAAAATTAGAAACTCAAAAGTTAGATTAAGTTTGAGTTTAAGTTTTGGTAAATGAACCTTGTTTGGTGTGTTTAGGAAAGGTGAAAGGGTAGAGAATCATGCTCTTGTTCTATTGGAAGAATCATAACCTCACACCCTTGAATCCAATCCATTTTCATTGCTTTAACCTTTAGAGGGCATGTCAGTTGAGGAAAGAATCTCCCAGGAACTACCCAAGTGAGAACAAGTTGACGTCAACTCTTCCACCCACTATAAATAAATGCCTCTTTGAGATTAAAGTCTCTAAGGACTTAACTATATCTATTATGATTACTTCAATATGCACAAGGCTTAAAAACCTAAATCCTGTTTATGGGATTGTGTTATCTTGGTACCTATAGGATATTTTTATGTCTCAATCATGTTTACAGTACTACAATGGAATATGATATAGATATTCATAGGGACAAGAGTCCTAAATATTTCTTGTGGGACTACATTTTTTAGAGTACTTGTAGGGCTAAAGGCCTCAATCTTGTTTGTGAGACTACATGGAATAGTTATGAACAAATGCCTTAACTATGAGCTTTAGTATAGAGACCTCTTGGATCACTCCTGAAAGATTGGATATCTAAGTGTAAGGAAAATAGTAAATGCCCCAAGAGACTCACCATATCAAGCCCTTATTAGAATTACCACTCAGATAATATCTCTATCAATATACATTACATGTTATTGGCCTATCATATTCTGAGGATTCTTTGAGAGTGTTCCTAAATCTGTGAGTGAATATTTTCAATATCTACCAAATCATTTAGGGATAAAGCATGTTTAATTCTACACTGATGTATTTGATGTGTTTTTTAATCACTTAAAATATACAAACCTATTGAATACAAACATCAATTTACAAGAAACGCTGAAAATGACCATGTTTTCTTTTGTCATGTATCCCAATTTTCTAAAGCTTTGACTAGTCTTAGTCTCTTTTCCATCAAACTCAAACTAACTTGTTCACAAGTATCCAATACTTTGGCATCCAAGCCTTAACTCTGACACCTTGTAGCAAGTTCTCTTTCAACATTTTCATCAATCTTCAAACCTTATCAATCTTTCTAAGATGAAGTCGGCACTAGTTGCATTGGATATCAACGTTGAGAACCTGGTTACTCTTGACACTTGGTCACATCAAAAATTTCATGCCTATGCAAACTGGGAGTCAAAAAGATAAATATGATCTCAATAAAAATTCCCACATCATACCTTCTCTCCAATCTTCTAAACAAACGCATCAAGACAATCTTACAATGGCTAAAAACAAATGGGTTAAACCTTACGATCTTAACAACAAGCAAGAAGCGATTCTTATTGCAGTCCTATTAAAACAAATTCAATCTTTGAAATATGAAATTCAAGACTTAAAGGAAGAAAATGATACATAATCAAAAAAATCCTCATTAAGATCAATCTTTCATTTTTTCTATGATCACAATTCATCTATATCTTCATCTTCTTCAAACAAAAAAGATACTTCAAAACTTCACATCAATCCTATCTATGATCAACAACAATCTCATATTTGATCAAGATGAAATTCATGACAATCCTATCTTTGATCAAGAACATATTCATGACCATCAAATCTTTGATCAATAATCTACTTACAACCTCAATATAATTTAATCTATGATCAAACAAATCAAGAGGAATCAATCCTATCTCAATAATCATCATCACATGACAACATCAAATCAGAACATCATGATCTTTAATCTCATAACTCTTTGCTGAATAAAAGTGCATCTAAATGTCCATTGGATAGATAATTTACTCCTCTGGGACAATCCATTGAATCAGCTTTGAAAGAACTCCTCAAAAATAATCTCACCATGTTACCTCAAGTCACTTCATGTGGACTTTCATTCTTGAGTACCTACTATATATATCATAGACATAACGAGCATAAAACTATAGATTATATGGAGTTGAAACACAAGATCCAAGATCTCATTCATGATGACTTAATTAAAATTAAAAATCCTAATGAATTGTCTAATGAAGATACTACTCTCAAGCTTGATCAAAATCATGAACCCATGTTTAGTAATGGTTCTTATAAAGAATCTACTTCTTCCACCATTCTTTCACCTCCTAAAGCAGCTAAGCTATCCAAAGTTCCTCCATTAAAAAAATAACCTAGTCCTTTTCATTTTGATTATGTATACCCTCAAGGGTTACCTCTAAAATAAGTCCAAGCTAATTTGAATCTTGTTGCAAGTCTTTTCCATTCTTCAAAGACCATAGATCCCAAACTTTCATGTGCTTCAATATCTACTCCAAATGATCCTCCATCATCCCTTCAATAATCTCCTATGAAGATCCAAACTCCTACCTTGTCCTTGGGAGTGGTTCTATGTCAAGAGGATTATCTAAAGTACAAAGAAACATATATCAATGAAGATTGGGATCAAGACATTATCCAGTCCTATCCAATTTTTTACCAAGATCTTGTATTTCAAGAGTACCATAATCCCCTCATATCCATTCACTTCTTCCAAGAATATATCCCTCCACCTCTTATATCTTATTTATCTCCTAGGAAAGATTAAGATATTCCTTCCATCATCCCTAATGAACTTATTGAAAATCAAGAGCAAAGTACTCTTCCTACATTATCCAAAGATTCTTTCCAAGATCAAAATACCCCAGAAACTCCTTTGTTAGAATAACTGAGAGGGGAGTGAATCAGTTGTCCACAGTCCCAAATACAAAATGTATATCCAAAAACAATTTAAACAAATTTTTGTAGCTCGGTAACATAGAATAGTAAACTATCTGTGCTTTTACTGATTACTAGTTAATAACTTCATAACTACCGATCAAATCAAATATGCAACATGTAAAGTATGATATCCAACAATCATCACAATCAACACATAACACAAGAGATTTAACATGGAAACCTTGTAAAGGGAAAACCACCTGGGACCGGTAACCCAAAATTGTTCACTCTTCTGAAGTGAGCTCAGTGAAGAGCCAACCCTGTTAAAGGTTACAAAACATAGTGTAAGGTGTGATCTTGTCATAGGATTTAACACTAACTGTTATCATCCAACCAACATTCACTATGGGGTTGATAGGATAACAAATGTAAATTCTATGAATGACATTACAAGACTTTCTAATCTACTAGGTTAAGAGATTTATCTGATTACAATGGTTAAATTGTATCAGTAGGTGATCTGAATACAATACAACTTGATTTGTAGATGTACAGAGCTATATTATGCTCATTCAAATCCTCTAATCAATATATCAATTTTTTTCAACAATATTTAGTAACTTACTATCTCTTGGTTATAGCTTTTTGATGCTCGGTAATCTCTGCAATTCGATTCTCCTTAACCAGTTTGATCATGCATGCATGAATCTTGTTCATGTGATATCTCTATAGTATTCTTTTCTCTGGCATAAGTTTCATAATGAACCCCTAGTCTCTTAAATAGACAAGTAAACTATTTTATTCTCATCCATCAAATTTTACCGCTTCATCTCCTTCATTGATTTTGCTACTTAAACCTTCCTTGGTTAATGTGTCAGTAACACGTTTCAATTATTTCCTTAGTTCTTCCTTGAATTTTTCTAGTCGTTGATCTTGTAACAAACTTTATCTTTCCACTATGATCAAGATGTACTTTCCAACTCATCAACTTTGTCATCTAAAATAATCATTTAGTTCTTTTGTCCATACTCGATTAACAAAGAAATGCATCGGTGAACACAAGCTAAGTTTATACTGTGCTCGATATACACTACACTGCTCGGTGTATATTGGAATGCTTCATTAACCGACCACACTACTTTGTAACAGTTTTCTCCCAACTCCATAACAGATTAATGCAATATAATCAAGTCAACAATATGAAGTCATAGACTCATCAATAAGTTACCAAAGGTATTCCTTATCCTCATTTGTCATATCCATCTTCCTCTATGTAGATATCTCAGTTCTTCATCTTTCTCTTCTCTTCTATAGATGTGTAGATGTTTGCAACTCCATGATAAGTACTATCAAAACTAGTTTACATTAATGAAAACATAAAACTAATTCAATTATCTTACATAACAATTCAGTGCTCGGTGATCTCTAATCACTTGTAGTTCTTCAATCAGGTTCTCAATCAGTTGTAGTTCATCAATCTCTCCCTTTGGCATTGATGGCAACTCAAGCAATATGAAGTATACCATACACATACCAAACATGTATCCTACAACTCTGTAAGAAAATGTTGTAGCTTGGTAAGCTCTCCCTTAGCTTAATATGTTTAATCGCTACATTATATAATAGCATTGCAAGTGCAAACTATCTTCTATAGATATGATCTTTGCAGCTCTCAAATTCCTTCTTGTGTTCTCAGCAACTGATCTCGAACACTCTCCTTGACTTTCTTAGATTGTCTCTCCCTTAGATAGATGTTCCAATATTCTCCATAGTTATCATATTGTTTATCTCTCCCTTTGACAACAATGCCAAAGAAACACATAAACATACATCTTTGTAGTAGCCATGTAACTCTCTGTTGTCTGGTTCATTTACTGTATCTTAGTATACTGATTATGCCACTGGTTTCTCAAATCTTTCACAACCTTAGATAGACAGCCAAAGTGTGAACTATGTTGCATCAACATGATTGATCTTCTGATAAGATTAGGCTGATGCAACCTCCAGACCACATTAGTGACCGGTAGACAAGGGACGGACCCCCAAGTCTAGTCCTCAAGTATTCAAATGTATCTTTTGGTAGAGGCTTGGTAAATATGTCTGCAAGTTGCTCTTTAGATGTAACAAATTCTAGCTTCACTTGCTTCTCCTATACTTGTTCTCTTAAGTAGTGATACTTGATAGATATGTGCTTTGTTTTTTAGTGCATCACTAGATTCTTTGAAATGTTTATAGCACTAGTGTTATCACAATATATAATCATTGGATCAGTGATTACCTCATTCATTCCTTCCAACACTTTCTTTATATATGTAATATTTGAATAGATTGTATCAACAGCAACATACTCTGCTTCAGTTGTAGACTGGGAAATACAAGACTGCTTCTTACTTTTCCAGGTAACAAGTCTTTCACCAAAGAAAAATGCTCCTCTAGTGGTACTTTTTCTGTCATCCACATTTCCAGCCCAATTAGTGTTGGTGTAGACTCTTAGTTTAAATTTTCCATCCTTAGGATACCATAAACCATAATCTTATGTTTTCTTCAGGTATCTTAAGATTATCTTTGTAGCAACCATGTGTGACTCCCTAGAATTTGCAAAAAATCTAGCTACAATTCCCACAACATGTGCTATATCTAGTCTACTATGTACTACATACATCAACTTACCAATCATTGATCGGTATAGTGTCTGGTTCACCTATGTAGTTTCATCCTCTTTAGTCAATTTGAAGCCTATGACCATTGGTGTTCCAATTGGTTTTGCATCTTCCATGCCAAATGTTATTAGTACCTCCTTTATATACTTGGATTATGTGATGAATATCCCATCACTTTGTTGAATAACCTACAGTCCTAGAAAGAACTTAATCTCTCCAAACATAGACATTTCAAACTCTTTTCTCATCTCATCAGCAAATGATTTACATATGTGATCTTTTCCTCCAATGATAATATCATCCACAAATATTTCAGCAATTAGAATAGTACCATTAGTATCTCCCTTCATATACAAATTGGTGTTCTCGCTAGTTCTAAAAAATCTAATACTTAATAAATAAGTATGCATCCTTTCATACCAAGCTCTCAGTGCTTGCTTCAAACTATACAAAGCTTTATGTAATCTACATACCATATCTTTCTTGTCTGGATCTACAAACCCTTTTGCATGTTCTATGTAGACTTCTTCTTCAAGTATCCCATTCAGAAATGCAGACTTAACATCCATTTGATAAACTTTAAATTTCTTATGTGCTACATAGGCCAGTAACATTTGAACTTCATCTAGTCTAGCAACATGTGCAAAGGTCTCACCATAATCAATTCCTTCCTCCTGTGCATACCCCTTGCAAACTAGTCTGGCTTTATTCCTTGTAACCTCTGCATTTTCATTCAGCTTGTTTTTGAAGATCCACTTAGTACCGATCACATTCTTATCCTTAGGCCTAGGTACTAAGGTCCATGCCTTGTTTTTCTCTATATGTTCAATCTCTTCATTCATTTCATTTATCCACTCTTCATTATCCAATGCAACTTTAACATTCTTCAGTTCATATTCACAAACTAAGCATGTACCTTGTCTTGACTTACTTCTCATTTGTATGCCAGCTTGCTTGTCACCAATGATTTGGTTCTTAGGATGGTGTCTTCTAACAAATATTGCTAGTACCTAATCTCTTCTTTCTTATTCATCCTATTTAGGTTCATTTTCTTTCTTGGTAGGTCCTTCCTGCTCATCAATTTCTCTTTCTTGTTCCTTGATGTTGTTTTCCTGCTGATTGGTTGTCACTATCTGTGGCTTCAGTAGATACTCTAGTTGTTCAATGTATGTGAATCTACCATAGTCTTCTAGTTCCTTTGTACTTTCTTCTGCATTCTTTTCATCAAACTCATCAACCCTGACATTAGCACTTTTAATCATTTTATTAGTTACTTTATTTAGACACTTGTATGCTTTTCTTTTAGTGGAATATCCAAGAAATATCCCTTCATCACCTTTTGAGTCAAACTTTCTATTTCTTTCATCTTTCAAAAGAAAGCATTCACTTCCAAAAATTTTGAAATAACTTACAGTGGGTTTGTGTCCAAACCATAACTCATAGGGTGTTTTGTTAGTGTCCTTCAATTGAACTCAATTCAAAACATAAACAACTATACTAACTACCTCTCTCCAGTATGTCTGAGCAACATTTTTCTCTATCATCAGTGTCCTTGCGCAATCAATAATTGACCTATTCCTCCTTTCAGCAATTCCATTCTACTGAGGTGTACTCGATGTAGAGACCTGTCTTTTTATACCATGATCATTACAATAGTTAGTAAATTCATCATAAATAAATTCACCTCCTCTGTCAGATCTTAAGAATTTTAATTCTTTACCAGTCTCTTTCTCTACTTTTTCTTTAAACCACTTGAACATTTTAAATGCCTCTAATTTTTCTTTCAAGAACATGACAGTCATCAATCTAGTGTAATCATCAACAAAAAGAATGAAATATCTATCTCCATAATAACTCTATGTTCTCATGGGACCACACAGGTCAGTGTGAACTAACTCAAGTATTTTCTTTGTTGAATAATCTTTTCTTTTGAAACTAGATTTTGTCATTTTACCTTTCTGACATTCATGACACATAACATGATTAGGCTTTGATAAGTTAGGCAAACCTCTAACCTTTTTCTTTTTACTGATCTTAATCATGTTATCAAAGTTTACATGACATAAACTTTTATGCCAAAACCAAGCATCCTCATTTTTCATCATTAAACAAGAAGACTGCATTATCAAGATAAAACAAGTTACCTTTCAATTGTGCTCCTATTCCAACAAGTCTTCCTCCATCATCAAATATTTTTACTTTCTTGCTCTCAAAAGCTACTCGGTGACCTAAATTGTTTAGTTGTGCCACACTTAGAAAATTATAGTTTAGTCCTTCTACCCAATAAGAATTATCACATTGGATTCTATCATTTATTAGTAAGGATCCCTTTCCTCTAACCATACAAGGTGTATCATTACCCATTTTTATAGATCCTCCATTATATTGCTCAAGATGATCAAATGTTTCTTCATCACCAGTCATGTGATGTGTACAGCCACTATTTATGATCCATGTATCATTTTTATTAACCTTAGAAATTATTATTTTTCTAAATACCTTTCTTCTTCCTCAGAATCATCCTTCATAGCAACAAATACTACTTCTACATCATCATCTGAATCAGAATTAGATTCATTTTTTGTTAGCAATGTAACATACCTTTTTGTCTTTATCATTGTTGTCTCAGTTGTCTCTGTTATAGTGTTGGTAACTTCGGTTGCCTTTTCTCCCATAGCTTCCTTCACCATATCGATCCTTGTTTCTATCATCTTCCTTCCTATTTGGACATCTAGCAGCAATATGACCAACTTCTTTGTAGTTAAAACATGCTAAAGGTAATTTTCCTCTATATCTACCTTTTCCTTTAGGTAATCTCCTAGCCATAAGAGCTTCAAGCTCACCAAATTCATCATCAGTATTGCTATCACTATCATCCTTGTTATTTCTACTACTAGACTTACCAATCTTCAGAGAAGTCATAAAAGAAGATTCAACAGTTGGTACAACACTATTATCATAGTTGTTTAGTGAATGGGGTTAAAATGTATTCAACATCATTCATTTGTTTTAAGGGGGGAAATATCAGATCTATTCTCAAACCCAAATTCCCCACAAGGAGATCTGATTTGATCAACCTAGAGGTTAATACACAATCGAATCAATTTATGGTTAATATGGAAGAAAGAACAAATTTGATGTTTCCCCTAGGTGGAAAAAGTGTTATTCTTGAAATTAAAATAATTGAAGTGCAAATACTAACCTTGAATTAGGGAAAATCTAGAAAATGCTGAATTCTGGCTTCTTTATGAACTTTCTGAAGATTTTGTCACCTATTCTGGACTGAAAATGTCGAGGCAGACAAAACCCAGAAATCTTTTCTCCAAATTCACACAGGTCGACTTTGACCTTTTAAAAGGTCAAAGACCACTATTTATTTGAAGTCTGATTCCGATTCTATTCACAGATCCTGAAAGATTTCCGAAAAGGGTATCCGAATTCACTCTGAGATCTGAGATTTAACACTTGCACCTGCAAGAAAATGGGGGTTTTTGGTTGTATGGGGGGTTTGCCTTGGTCAAACCCCAATTTAGGAATTAACCTTGAAATTGAATTGAAATTGTATTATGCATAAACAAAGTAATTGAAACAAATCACCTCACTTATGTTGAAGTCCTTGTAGAGGATTTGAATCCTCAAATCCATAAGTAAGAATGCTTCAATGAATGTATGATGTCTCCAATCAATGGTATTTTGATCTTAAACACCAATCTTGATTTAATCTTTGCATATGAGAAGGCTTGAATGAATGGAGAAGGATGGATCTTCAAGGAGGCTCCAAGGAGATTGAATCCTTCAATAGCTAACAATGGAACTCCTTGATGGATGAATGCTTGAACACTTGAATTCTTGAAGACTTGCTTGAGAGATTGCTTCAGAATGAGATGTGAAAGCTTGATTGCCAAAACTTGATGATGGAGTGATATGAAAACTTGATGTGAAAATGAGAGAGGAAGGCCTCCTTTTATAGTGATCTAGGGCACACTCCTCTAGATGTTCTACCTTGAAGAATTAAATCCCAATTAGGTCCTCACCTTTAGAAAATATACCTTGATTAAATACCATTAAAGGATTTACCATTTTGGAGCCCGAAATAGCCGACCCGGAAGTGGAGAAATAACTTTTCTGAAAGCCAAACTGCCGACAAATAACAATTTGAAATCTTGGCAGGAAGAGGTCAAGGTCGAGGTCAACCCTGACCTAGTCAGGGTCAAGGTCAACCCTAACCTACTTAGGGTCAAGGTCAACTTTGACCTCAAACCCTAACTTTGTTAAGATTTGCAGTAGAGGTTCCAAGAGATGCCAAAAACTTAGAAATTGATATCTGAACAGGACTCAGTGTCAAAAACAGATAGAAAATCCTTTGTTTGATGTGATGAAGGACTAGGAGGTCTCATTTATGAATCCTACCTAGAAAATAGAGCCATGGAAGAGGAAAATCATGAAAGTCCTTAAGACCTTAACCCTAATTTCACCTAGAATGAAGAAATCAAGTGCAGGGAAGAAGTGGAAAGCAAGGAGAAAGCCAAATACATACAAAGACCAAATCAAGGTGCTTAACATGACCCCAAACCACTTACTCAAAGGGCTAAACACTCTTAACATGGAAGTGCTTCCATTTTAAGATGATACATTAAGCCCCACTTTAGCAAGAGTATGGACTCAATGCAAACTCTTGGTAAAGGAGATAAAAATAACAAGATAATCTTATCATAATCTAAGGGACAAAGAGAAATCCCAAGCCCCTAGGGACTCAAGTCTTCATCGACTCTTAAATCATAGACAAGAGAGACATCTCTAAAGAGAGAAAGAAAAAGTGTGATTACCTCACCCAATGAGAACTTATGTCCCATTGTGAACCACACAGGAAAAAGGTGCAACTGGAAAGATGGAATTGAACCGCCTAGTGAATGTGGCTACTCACTAGTCAACCCATCAAGGATTTATCCTTAGGAATATTCTATTCCATAAGAATAAAATTGAAAAGGGGATCCAATCTTAAGGACACCTCCGACCTTAAGGGATCAAAATATATGTGCGTTTGAAACTAGAGGGATCAAGAGATCCTAATATAAATCCATACTTTAAGGATTAGTTCTTAATCCAAAAAGAAAAGATTGAAAAGTAAATTTAAAGTGTGTATCTTCCTCAAGATTTAGCAACTTATGTGTGTTACCTTTAGAAGATTTAGCATGTTTTGAATTTTTCATAAGTGTGTGTGTGTAACAGGTGAGTAGAGCGTATGCCCCCATGTTAAAGTCATTGTTGACACTTTAACAGGAGCAATGGCTTTGACGGAAACATAAAAAACTCCACTGATTACATTTCCACGTCAAGATGCCCCCAAATGAAGACAAATCAAGGGAAATAACACAGAAACATACAGAGAACACAAAAGGGATCTACCTACCATGGGGTCAGTATGATCATAAGATAATATATATGATATTATTGCAAATGAATTGACATCATTCCCCAAAGAAAGTAGAACTACAATCACAAAAGAGGAAAGATTATGTAAGAAATATGAAGGAGAATATTTTCAGACCATGACACGAAGACCAAAAAGATTTAGTTCTACCAGATCTCAAATCCAAGCAGATTACATAAGGAAACATTTACGAACAATAGCACAGTTACAACATAACATTGAACAATGCATAGAAGAATAAAGATACATATAGAAGAATGGAACAATAGTTTTTATTCTTCCATCATCTTGCACCAACTGAGTAACAAGAATCGTATAAAAGAATCTAACAACATTTAGCAATCACATTACAAGAGAAGCACAGTACAGCAGGTAAACACACAACAAAGCTACCACGAAGGACAAGCTGATCAAGCATGCTGCCTACTTTCCCCATCTTGTTGTATATCATTTAGGGTAGGTGGGTAACTCACAAGAGGGACTATATCCAACACAGTAGGAATGACAGCTAGTTCCAAACAAGGATCCTCTTGAGAATCACTATGTTTGATACTAGGTGTAAGAGTTAATTGAAATGAAAGCATATTTGGCAAATCAATGTCAATGTCAATAGTCTCATATTTATTAGTAACATTATCAGTATCATCAAGAGTATCTTTGTCATCCAAATTAATCAAAATGGGATCTAAGATATGAATAGAATCATCATAATCATGCATGTGAACATCATTATTAGTAACAACATTTTCTAATACATTATGCATAGGTTTATCTGAAGAAGGTAGAGATCTTTTAGCTTTAGCATGAGCACGATGCTTTTTACAATGTTCATTAGTAGATCGGTTACATTTTGATTTATTTGAAATAGGTTGAGAACTAGGAGGAACAATCACAGGATCCTTCATAGGTTATTTAGGAAGATCAATAGGATTATCAACCATAGGAGGAACAATCACAAGATCTTTGATAGATTTGGTAGGAAGAACTTGATTAATAGAACTAGAAGCCATAGTTGAAGAAGGTATTGAAGGTGTAGGTAAAAGACCATGATTAAGATCCATAGGAGGGATGCTGAATTGAAGAATCTTACAATGTTTATAAGCTTGATATGATCGAAAAAGATTATCAGGGAAAGGAGGACATGAATTAGGTAAGGAAGGCCAAAAGAAATCCAGAGCAGCACAATCTCTAGGCCTAGAAGGTTGATATAGACTATGATTAATCATCTTCACTTCACCATCATGAATGAACTTAAGACACTTATGAATGGGTGAAGCAACAGCATGCATGGTAGTTAACCAAGGAAAACCTAGCTTAACTTGAAATTGATCAGAAGTAGGAACCACAACAAAGGTAGTGTTCACAAGTTTTCCAAAAAGTTCAACTGGTAAAGTAATAGAACCAAATGAGGGATAAAGAAAACCATTACAAGTTTGAATCCACACATCTGATGTATCATAGAAATCATGTTGCAAGCTTTTCAGAAAAAGATTTTCTTTAGTGATGACATTGACTAAGGAGGTAGGATCAACAAGACAACCACGAGTAGGTATCTGAGCCACCCTAGCAGCAATGTAAAGGGGACCATCATGAGCCTTAATAATCCCAGAATCATCAAAGGTAATCAAAAGTTTCTGAGGTCTTTTATCCTTAAATTATTGTCAAGGTTTAGGTTGAGGTTTCACTTTAGGTTTAGGTTTAACTTGAGGTTGAGATTGAACTTGAGGTGAAGGTTGAGGTGGAGATATAGGCTTAGCAACATGCTCCACTTGATTAATGACATGATTAAGATCATCCATCTTTGAATCATATACAATTTTCATAGCAGATGGTTGAGCAATAGTATTAGTATCATGCATAGGTAAGGGATTCGTATAGATTTGAAGGTTCTGATTAGGAGGAGAGACAAATTGATTCCCAGTACTATCTAGATTATCAACAGATAAAGCTTTAGCATCAATGAGATCTTGGACCTTATGTTTTAAAGAATAACATCGCTCAGTATCATGACCATTCTGATGATGATATTGACAAAAAGCATTTTGATCAAAAGATTTAGATGCAATCATAGTAGGTAAAAGAGGTCGAATAGGAGGTAAAGTAATCATATTAGCAGCTAACAACCTATTCATAATAGCATGTAAAGTTTCAGAAAGAGGAGTAAACATACGATTTAATCAAAAAGTAGTGGATGCAGAAGTAGCATTATGAGATGCAATAGCAACCTGATCAGCAACTGTATTCACTTGTTTGTTTATCTTGACATAGTTATTGAATTTTTGAAACTTATTTGGGTTAGGAGCAGCATCACTCTTATCAACTGGAACAGGAGTCATTGGAGTATTGCTCTCAAACTGACTCACTTGTGATTGATAATGATGAAGCACTGCACAAAGTTGTTGAAAAGAGGTAAATTCAATAAGCAGAATCTTATCTCTAATATCCTTTTGCAAATTTGAAATAAACATACATTGAATATCAATATCAGGATCAAAGGCACCCATGAGTCTACGACTTCTTCTAACTGGAATGTTATAAGTAGGACTAGTGGTAGTAAAGCTCATAAACCAATATAATGCAAATGAACTAAACTAAGAACATATAAAGCATGAATATGAAATCTAATTAGCATGCAAGATCAATCACAAAGGACAAATCTAATGCTAACAAGATAAAATGAAATCTAACACCAAAAAGAAAGAAAGTAAGCTAGTCGGGTTCACCAAAATGAATGGGGTTAAAATGTATTCAACATCATTCATTTGTTTTAAGGGGGGAAATATGAGATCTATTCTCAAACCCAAATTCCCCACAAGGATATCCGATTTGATCAACCTAGAGGTTAATACACAATCAAATCAATTTATGGTTAATATGGAAGAAAGAACAAATCTGATGTTACCCCTAGGTGGAAAATGTGTTATTCTTGAAATTGAAATAATTGAAGTGCAAATACTAACCTTGAATTAGGGCAGATCTAGAAAATGTTGAATTCTGGCTTTTCTATGAACTTTCTAAAGATTTCATCACCTATTCTAGATTGGAAATGTCGAGGCAGACAAAACCCAAAAATCTTTTCTCCAAATTCACACAGGTTGACTTTGACCTTGTAAAAGGTCAAAGACCACATTATTTATTTGAAGTCTGATTCTGATTCTGTTCGCAGATCCTGAAAGATTACCGAAAAGGGTATCTAAATTTGCTCTCATATCTAAGATTTCACACCTGTACCTACAAGAAAATGGGGGTTTTTGGTTGTATGGGGGGTTTGCCTTGGTCAAACCCCAATTTAGGAATTAATCTTGAATTTGAATTGAAATTGTATTATGCATAAACAAAGTAATTGAAACAAATCACCTCGCTTATGTTGAAGTCCTTGTAGAGGATTCGAATCCTCAAATCCACAAGTAAGAATGCTTCAATGAATGTAGGATGTCTCCAATCAATGGTATTTTGATCTTCAACACCAATCTTGATTTAATCTTTGCATATGAGAAGGCTTGAATGAATGGAGAAGGATGGATCTTCAAGGAGGCTCCAAGGAGATTGAATCCTTCAATAGCTAACAATGGAACTCTTTGATGGATGAATGCTTTAACACTTGAATGCTTGAAGACTTGCTTGAGAGATTGCTTGAGAATGAGATGTGAAAGCTTGATTGCCAAAACTTGATGATGGAGTGATATGAAAACTTGACATGAAAATGAGAGAGGAAGGCTCCTTTTATAGTGATCTAGGGCACACTCCTCTAGATGGGCCACCTTGAAGAATTAAATCCCAATTAGGTCCTCACCTTTAGAAAATATACCTTGATTAAATACCATTAAAGGATTTACCATTTCGGAGCCTGAAACAGCCAACTCAAAAGTGGAGAAATAACTTTCCCAAAAGCCAAACTGTTGACAAATAACAATTTGAAATCCTGGTGAGAAGAGGACAAGGTCAAGGTCGACCCTGACCTAGTCAGGGTCGAGGTTGACTTTGACCTCAAACCCTAACTTTGTCAAGATTTGTAGCAGAGGTTCTAGGAGATGCCAAAAACTTAGAAATTGATATCTGAATAGGACCCAATGTCAGAAACAGATAGAAAATCCTCTATTTGATGTGATGAAGGACTAGGAGGTCTCATTTATGAATCCTACCTAGAAAATAGAGCCATGGAAGAGGAAAATCAAGAAATTCCTTAAGACCTTAACCCTAATTTCACCTAGAATGAAGAAATCAAGTGCGGAGAAGAAGTGGAAAGTAGGGAGAAAGACAAATACATGCAAAGACCAAATCAAGGTGCTTAACATGACCCCAAACCACTTACTCAGAGGGCTAAATGCTCTTAACATGGAAGTGCTTCCATTTTAAGATGATACATTTAGTTCAAAATTTGTTAGCTTACCAATCATATTAGCAAGAGTGAGAGTACTATTAGGTGCTAACCTATTTTCATGTATTGCAGATATTCTGATTGCATAAATAGGCAATAAAGTCCTTAGAATTTTTCTTACTATTGTATCTTCATCAATAACACCATCAGATCCTCTGATAGCGTGAACTACCTCCTTTATTCTATTTGTGTACTGCACAATATTTTCTCCTTCTTTCATCTTCATATCATCGAATCTTCCTCTTAAACTTCCAGCTCTGGCTCTCTTGACATTTGTATCACCACTATAAACTTGAGCAAGCTTATCCCACATATCCTTAGCAGTAGTGCAATCTTTGATATCTTCAAACTCAGCATCTATCAGAGTAGCAGCAATCTCCATCATAGTAATGTTATGCTCATGTTTATCTCTTAGTTGATCAAGAGTCAAAGGTCCAGTAGGTGGTGCAATGTAGTCATTCTCTAATAGTGTGAGGGTAGAATTCCCAATTCCAAATATATGCAGTTTCATTCAACTTTGCCATATTGTAAAGTTGTCCTTGTTTAGCTTTGGCACATCCCTCTTATACATTTTGTGATCTTTATTTTGAAGTTCTTAAAACTCTATTCATAGCAACCAATACACTCTGATACCAATTGTTAGAATAACTGAGAGGGGGGTGAATCAGTTATCCATGGTCCCAAATACAAAATGTATATCCAAAAACAATTAAAACAAATTTTTGCAGCTCGATAACATAGAATAGTAAACTATCTGTACTTTTATCGATTACCAATTAATAACTTGGTAACTACCGATCAAATAAAATATGCAACATGTAAAGTATGATATCCAACAATCATCACAATCAACACATAACACAAAAGATTCAACATGGAAACCCTGTAAAGGGTTAAACCACCAAGAACTGGTAACCCAAAATTGTTCACTCTTCTGAAGTGAGCTCGATGAAGAGCCAACCCTATTAAAGGTTACAAAACACACTAGAAGGTGTGACCTTGTTAGAGGATTTAACACTAACCATTATCATCCAACCAGCATTCACTATGGGGTTGACAGGATAAATGTATATTCTATGAATGACATTACAAGACTTTATAGTCTATTCGGTTAAGAGATTTATCTGATTACAATGGTTAAATTGTATCAGCAAGTGATCTGAATACAATACAACTTGATTTTTAGATGTACAGATCTATATTATGCTCATTCAAATCCTCTGATCAATATATCAATTTTGTTCAACAATATTCAATAACTTATTGTCTCTCAGTTATAGCTTTTTGATGCTCATAATATCTATAGTTCGGTTCTCCTTAATCAATTTGATTAGGCATGCATGAAACTTGTTCACACAATATCTCTATAGTATTCTTTCCTCTAGTATAAGTTTCATAATGAAACCCTAGTCTCTTAAATAGACAAGTAAACTATTTTCTTCTCATCCATTAGATTTTGCCACTTCATCTCCTTCATTGATTTTGCCACTTAAACCTTCCTCGACTAATGTGTCAATAACATGTTTCAATTTTGACCTTTAGATCTTCCTTGAATTTTTCTAGCCATCGATCTCATAACAAACTTTATCTTTCCACTCTAATCATGAGGTACTTTCCAGCTCATCAACTTTGTCGGCTAAACTAATCATTTAGTTCTTTTGTCCATACTCAGTTAACAAAGAAATGTGTCAGTGAACACAAGCTCAATTTATACTGTGCTCGGTATACACTACACTACTCAATGTATACTGGAATGCTTCATTAACCGACCACACTACTTTGTAACAGTTTTCTCCCAACTCCATAACAGATTAATGCAACATAATCAAGTCAACAATATGAAGTCATAGACTCATCAATAAGTTACCAAAGGTATTCCTTATCCTCATCTATCATATCCATCTTCCTATATGTAGATATCTCAGTTCTTCATCTTTCTCTTCTCTTCTATGGATGTGTAGATGTTTGCAACTCCATGATAAGTACTATCAAAACTAGTTGACATCAATGACAACATAAAATTGATTCAATTATCTTACATAATAGTTCAATGCTCGGTGATCTCTAATCACTTGTAGTTCTTCAATCAGGTTCTCAATCAGTTGTATTTTATCATCCTTGTCATAATCCTCCATATCCACCTCAAAAATATCTCATCCTTCCTAATCTTTTACGTAAGAAATCTTTAGTTTCTCCTATCAAATATACTCATGAGCCTATCGGTATAAATATGGATCTTACATATCAGAGCCTTGGCCATGTTGCTCACTCTATAGATGTTGATATCCCTATCCATTATCCCTTTTCATCATCCAAATCCATCCTTAGTCCTTATCCCAAAGTTAACACCTTCATATCTTCCATCCATATTGGGACCTTATATCCATTATCCAAAGAGCAATAGGTTTGAATTCCTTCCAAGAAATCAAATATTACCCCCAAAAAAAATTCAAAGAAGTGCCTTGGTGAAAACCAAGTAAATAAAGACCTTAGTAACAAAAGTAAAGAGAAATATATCTGCCCTATGGTGAAAACCACTACTTGTGGCACCTTGGAAAATTACCATGATGAAAACCTGGCAAATAGTTGTCATGTGTAATTCCTCCCTCTTGCACTCTACACTTGGAGGAAAGATTCATCCACACTAGCGATTTCATGTGCATCTGTACTTCCTCTTTTCAACTTTGATCTTGACAAGGTTGAACTTATTCATGAGCATCATATATCTGGCCATCTGCTATCCCTTTCATTAGATTTCTCACTTGCTTCCATCCATGCTACCCTATCATGATCTTGCTTGTCCAAAATTGACCATCACTATTCCTAAGAATCCTTTCCATTATCTCAAACCATCCACTCATTATATCCATCACCCCTTATCCTCATCATGTGATCCTATATATGGCTTATATAAATCAACCCCTTGGTCTTGATCAAAATTAAGAACGAAAAAATGCCAAATTTCTTAACAGGAGTCTCTTGACATGTCCACCTTTTGGACCACATTCTTTCATGACATCAGGTCATTATCTTATATGCTATCTAACACCACTTCATGAGCCTACATTACTATATTCCCTTTCCCTAGCTTGAGTAATCTTGAGGAGACTATCCTTGAGGGTTGCACCCACTCACTTCATCCCTCATTATCTTTTCGCTTCATCCATCAGCTTGCTAATCCATCCATCATGTCCTATACCTTGCTATACATTGGGTGCAAACCAATGTGATCTTGCTTGAGAACAAGTAATCTCTAAAAATCCAAAAAAATTGAAAAATGATCCAAAAAAATTCTAAAATTTGAAAAATGTTCCTAAAAAAATTTTTATAAATTGTTAAAATGATCCAAAAAAAATCCTAAAATTTTAAAAATAATCTAGAATAAGCCATAAAAATTTGAAAAAGGTCCTAAAAAATTCTAAAAATTGGAAAAAGTCTTAAAAAAAATGATCATCTTGGTGAAAACCTGGTAAACAAGCACTTTGATGCATCAACTAAAAAAAAAAAATTTAAATGAAAAAGAGCAAAAAAAAATGAAAAAAGAAGAAAAAAGTGCCTTGGTGAAAACCAAGTAAAACATGTGCCTTGGTAGAAAAAATAGAATATTTGCCAAGTGGCAAAAATTTGGTAAGCAGACGTCACTTGTGAACCTAACGCTCCATCTATCAACACATAACTTGGCCATCTTTCTTACAGTAGCTTTAGTCTTTCTTTTCAGCTTGTATATAGATTAAGTCACTTTCGTGACAAATCAATTGTTCCACACAAAACTGCCATGGATTGGAATTAGTCTTTATCTTCATCCTAGGACATTCAAGTCCTACTAGGGGATAGTTTTCTATCATGACAATCAATCATATCAACATCCAAAACCAATTAGAATCAATTTTCAAAGAAACCACTAAAAGGTTCATCACTGACACACAACGATATTTCTCAACACCCCACAACTTTAGGACATCAATAAAAAATGTTTATCAACACTTATCAGATAAACTTAAATCAATTCAAATAAATTAATGACATACTTGAACATTCACCAATGTTTCTTAACACTACACGCGTAAACAAACCAAAAGAACATACACAGACAAACAGAAACAACACCCAAAAACTTCATGAATTGATGTTAATCACATCTCTATTACAACTTGATGATGTCTAAACGACTAGAGAAGTAATAAACGTTGTGAATTTTCTTTGGTATGTTGTTTTTTATCATCTGATTTACTAATTATCCCTTTCTATGTAACTCAAGGATGTATAAATGAGTAGAGGAACATGGACTAGGGGCATAATCATTTTTTCTTTGACTTCTGCTTGTCGGTGTGGTTTGATGATCCTAAGCTATCTAATAAATTAGGTGTTTATGGTAAGAGTCTCCATCTTTATTAGAATTCCACACATACCTTGACTCATTCTATATGGATACTTAGGTGAGGTTGAAACTATGCAAAATCACACTCATGGTTATCTTGGCTCTAAATGCCTCGATGCCGATGTAACCTTGCAATATCAACTAGAAACAATGCTCAGGTCATCTCGACTTTTATGTCCTGATGCTTGCATTCTTTTTCCACATTTTATCTTATACATGTCATATTCATATTCTCATGGTCGCAATGACACTCACTAGTACATTTAAGGCCTCATTCTAATGACTATCTATCAAATATTCACCGCCTATCTATCAAATATTTGATGGAAGGTGTCGTCGGAGTTATTTCATCAAAAATTTCTATGGAAATAGTAACTTTCACCCTTCGGATGGACCTATCTGTCAAAAATAACAACATAAATAAATAATTTATTATAACATTTCTGATGGTACATTTGTCAAAAGTACAAAATCCCCAATGGTTATCCACTGACATTTCTGATGGTATACGTGTCAGTACTATAGCATCGCTGTCAAATATGGGCATCAAAAATGTAGCATCTTTGATGGTTGTCTAGTGATATTTTTGATGGTATTGTCGATAGTATATCATTGCTTTTGAAAATAGTTGTTGAAAATGTAGCATCTCCAATGGTTGTGCAGTGGCATTTCCGATGGTAAACCCGTTGGTAGTATAGCATCATTGTCGAAAATGGGCATTGAAAATGTAGATCTCCAATGGTTGTCCAATGATATTCTCAATGGTAAACCCATCATTTATATAGCATCACCGTCAAAAATGTAGCATCTCCAACGGTTGTCTAGTGACTTTTTCGACAATAAACCCATCTTTTACACATGTCATATTCATATTCTCATGATCACAGTGGCACTCACTAGTACATTTAAGGCCTCATTTTGTTGGCTATCAGTTAGATATTCACCACCTATCTATCAAATATTTGACAAAAGGTGCCTTTAGAGTTATTTCCTCAAAAATTGCTATGGAAATAGTAACTGTCGCCCTTTTGATGGACCTATCTGTCATCAATAACAACACAAATACATAATTTATTATAACATTTTTGATGGTACATTTTTCAAAAGAATAGAATCCCCAATAGTTATCCACTGACATTTCTGACGGTATATGCGTCGGTAGTAGAGCATCGCCATTAAATATGGGCATAAAAAATGTAGCATCTTTGATGGTTGTCTAGTAACATTTTTTATGGTAAACTTATCGATGGTATAGCATCACTTTCAAAAATGGGCGTAAAAAATGTAGCATCTCCAATGGTTGTGCAATGGCATTTCTGACAGTAAACTCATTGGTAGTATAGCATCACCGTCGAAAATGGGCATTGAAAATGTAGCATCTCCAACAGTTGTCCAGTGATATTTTTTACTATAAACCCATCATTTATATAGCATCACCATCAAAAATGGGCATAAAAAATGTAGCATCTCCAATGGTTGTCCAGTGACATTTTTGATAGCAAACCCATCATTGGTATAGCATCGCCATCAAAAATGGGCGTCAAAAATATGACAGATAGGCACACTAAAGATAACAAAGCTCAAGAGACCATAATAGTTGGTCTTCATCTTTGGTCCATATTACTGAAAAAATGGTTTACCTTTCATTAGCTCATCAAATGCAGGGATTTGAAAGAATTTAATGCAATATTTTCATGATAACATATATTATTTAAGTTGACATTGCACAAATTTATCTACTTCGCGCACTTGTGGACTATGAGGATAGGGATAAAGAAGCATCTCCTTCAGTGGCCTACATTACTCAGGCCACAAGAGGGGATGCTTATTTATTGACGTCCCCACAATCCACAAGTGTGGGAAATAGATAAATTTGTATAGCATCAAACTAAAATAATGTATGTTATACATGAAAATACCATCTATTAAATTCTTTCAAATCACCGCATTTGATGAGCTAATGAAAGGTAAAACATTTCGTCAATCATATGGACAAAAGAAGGAGACCAACTATTATGGTCTCTTGAGCTCTGCTATCTTTAGTCCTAGCTTCTAGGTAAGGTCTAGAAGACTTATACCTCTCACTCATTGAGAATAATCACCGCATTGCCTTTACGGACACTGCACAATATCCAATATATTACTAAAGGTCTTCAAAGAAGGCAGAAAATATGAATGGATAAAAGAAATGAAAGATATAATAATATTATCTTATTGTTTACCTTCTCATAGTTGACCAAATAATTGATTCCTTCAGAGCTCCAGTGTTGATGAGCTACAAAAGCGTAACAGGTTTTGATAGTTTCATGAACAAAAGACTATGAACATTTTTTTGTCCCTACGACCCTGAAATATTGAGCTTCTCTTTGTTTTGATAATAGTTTAACATTCTCTACTTAATAGGGCTAACCACGTGAAGGTGGAACCTCATCTGGCCCCTCCTAGGAGCCTCTTATGACCCCTTATGACACTTTAAGACCTCTAAGATGTATTCTTAGGGATCGTAAAGGATCATAAGTGGTCATAAGGGGTCTTGGGACACAACAGCTGAGAAACATAAATGTAGGCATCATGGTCACAATTCTTTGGAGACACAACATAATTGAGTGGTATACCCAAATAATGCAATGCAACCACTACTCTTCTGATTCTAAGTTGACACTATAGGGTCCAAAAACCATAGATAAGGAATAAATTGAGAGGGTGGAGGAGGGCCATAACAACCAAAATAATACAGGGTTTGTAGAAATTATAATCTTTGTAAACCCTAGAATATTTTTGTCCTTATGGCCCTCTGGCCTCCGCTCTCTCAATTTATTCCTCTCCCTCTCTATTGTATTCAACTTAGCCATCATTATCTATGATTTTTGGATCCTACAGTGTCAACTTAGAACTAGAGGAGTAGTGGTTGCATTGCATCGTCTAGGTATACCACTCAATTATGTTGTGTCTCTAAAGAATTGTGACAATGATGCCTATGTTTATGTTTCTCAGCTATTGTGAGATTAAAAGTCTTCTAAGGAACATGTCATTTCTATGTGGAACTATGTAGGATCATCACCAAAGGGGGTTTTGGATCAGAAAACTCCCTTTCACTTAATAATTATGAACCCATCAATGGTATACTAATTGTTTAGGATTTTGTAAGTTTCCATTGATGGCTTCAAATTACCAAGAAAAAGGTGTTTTCTAGTACAAAAGATGTAGTAGCCTTCAGGGCCTTTTTCTTGAATGCATTATACCCTTGACATTTTCATCAGGATTATAGGGAAATATAAACAAGATTCATATAGAGAAAGGTGTTGCTCTTGGAAAATGGTAGATGGTGATTGATGAAGAAGATTTGAAAATGATGATTGATCCAATTTAGATTGGTGCAACATTTTCAAATCTTCTTCATAATCATCATCAAATGAATATTTTCAAATCTTCTTCATCATTCATCATCTCAGTATTCTACAATCATCTTATGTTAAATGATTATCCTCGAAAAATAAGTCATGGGAATGACTAAATAATACACTATGAAAAATAACTATACATTTAAAGAAATGGCATATAAAAAGAGGAGATGACTTATCATTGTTAGATGAATGATGAGTTCCATGGTTGCATGGTTGAATCTTTATCTCCTTAGCTCTAGAAATTGTCTTGCCATGTCCAAGTGTTTGCATGATGAAAGAGAATTTTGTTAGAGCTCAAGGATCCTCGTCAATCTATATGTGAAATCACTAAATGCATAATCATCTTTCATAATGTATCAAATCATATTGGTGAACAAAAAATTAATCATTAATTTATCTTTTTTATGTAACGAGTTTGTTCAATGTGTATGTTTAGGTATGATTATTCATTATTTAAGATCTTAAGTTGATATCATAAGCATTGCAACATGTGGGATAAAATGCGATGTTCAAAGAGGGTAGAGATTTGTTCTAACACCTTTACCTTGTGATGGTAAGGTTATAATAGTATGTTTTGGTAAGAGGGAGTATGTAGAAGGCATTAACAATCAGTCCTTGGTAAAGGATCAAACATGGAGACAGTCTTTGTTAATGAGGAAGCATGGTGATGTTGGCAGCATGATGAATGATATTGATAATAATCAAAAAAATGGCATCTTTGTGGGAGGATTATGGTGTCCTCTAGTGGATCAGAGGAAGAGCAATGATGTGAGGAGTGAAAACAATGTTTGTAAGGGCCTTGGAAGGCAAGAAATCAAGGACATTGTTGACTATTCCCAACATCGGCATGACAAGGAAATTGGTGCTAAATATGTTTTATGATGTCATGATTTTGATAACAATGTGAATGCAGGTATGAAGAAGATGTTGCAAATGCCTAGAAGGGTACAAGGATGCAAAACACCATCTAGAAGGATGGGTGGACTAAATACAAGAAGCATTGGCTCTTGGGACAAGAGCTCTTTTAAAGGTGGGGTGTATGATGCAGGAGCATCTATGAAGGCACCTAGGTACATGAAGGAACTAGTGGATCAGAGCATGGAGAAGAGCAAGAAGACCTCTCTACAAGTCAATTAGGAAGTCTTGAAACCTATTATGGTTTTATGCAATGATCAATATAAAGAAATTGGTAAAACTCCTAAAGGGCCTAATAAGGACCTTAGGAGGAAAATGATGTAAAAATGATCCATTAGAGCTCCTTTGGAATATTATGGGTCTTAAATAGTTTTTTTTATCCTCTTTTAGTTAGATCCTTTAGATTTGGATATGTTTAAGGGACTAATTTGCATTAAATTGTAAGTTATAATTTGAAATTTCAAATCCTAACAACTAGTTAGGAATGGGTGGGAGTTAGAAGATAAATGGTATTTTGAGAGTTTTGGAAAACCAATCATTTGGGCATCAATTGGAAAAGTTAGAAGGTGTTTAATAAGACCATTTTCAATCATATATGGATGCATGCAAGGAGATTGTACGACTGGTGAAGAAGAATGCAGTTTGAACCTTACTTTGAGCAATAACAAAGAATTTTCTTGTAATTTTGTCTTTCCACATTAATGTCCTTTTGAATCTGGAGATTGGATAACGTATTTAGATGTTTATGAACTTGTTTTGAACCATTTTCCAAGTATTTTTTATTTTTTTGTGTCCTAAAAGGCTGATTGTACCATAACAGTCATTGTTTTGACAGGGTTTAAGAAATGGATTGAAGATTCATCTCATGTTGTACTTACTATGAATGTGGGATGAATCATAACATTGTATATTATTGACTTAATCTTATTTGAATGCAAGGATAAAACTTATGTGTAGGGTGATCACCAAAATATGACTATTTGTATGGTTTTGATGAAGAGAATGGAGGTATGGGTATAACAATGAATGATACACCTTCACAAGGGGTATTATATTAATTTAATGGTGAATCAACCATTTGTTGATTCTAGAAAGGCTTGGAGGGCATGGATTGGAGAAACCCTTGTTTTGAGGTCTTGGGATAGCCATATTAGGGATTTCATGTTTGCATTAATAAAGGGGGGTATTTGAGTTAATATTCCTTAGTTTAGAAATGTATTGGGTGACTATTGAAAGGATTGAGTATTGAGAGTAAGTCTACTTGGTACTTTCTTTGTTACTTGATCCATTTTCATACATATAAAAGAGGCTCAGTGAGTAATTTGGTGTTTTGATCCAAAGTAAACTATGTTGGATCTTAGATATGTTATGTAAGGTGGAAAAGGGTGTTTGAATCCCTTGTTTATTTGTCTAGTTTTTTGGGGAACTTGAGTGCAAAGTTCACTTTTGAGTCTTTGTTGACCTACTAGGGAAACAATTAGGCCTAGTAGACTTCAAAGGGGTTTGGGGTATTAGGTATTGCATAAAACTCAAAAACTTGTTGAATCTTGTTAAATAAACCTTATAAAGGTCAAAATCAACCTTCTTGGTGCTTGGGAAAGGGTGTGAGTCTATGGTATGGTTTGGCCTATTTGGAAGCCTTGGGGCTTGAGAAGCCTAGTGAGGGCTTGAAACTTTGTAACTTTGATCAGTGGGAGTAGGATCTCCACCAAAACCTAAAACCTTTGCATCAAAATGGGCTCTAACAAGGTTTGATCCTAGTATGTTTTTATTGGAACATTGTTTATCATGATAAGGTGTACAATCCCTGCATCAAACATGTCATTATAGTCCTATCAGGGAGACACATATCATTCATAATAGTGAATCATCATGATTAATTTTTACAAAAATGTATTTCCTCAATGGTACTATGATGACATGGGTGATACAGTCACCCTATCATGGTTAACAAGGTTCTCATATGATCAACATTATCATACAAATGACAAACAAAGGACAATCACAATGAAATGAGATGAAGGGAAAAGCTAATTTCAGAACCATAAGCATGTTGTCAAATGATAGAGATGGAGCATTCGGGGACACCAAGAGGCAACTACAGGATAATTGTTGCTACAGGATAACATACTGCCACATGATTACAATATTTAGCTACAATCAATGAGTTTTGTAACTGCAATACCCACATTTAAGATACTAGATTGGACATTATACAACATACTTATCCTCTACCAAACTTAACTATTTTGTTATATATATATATATATATATATTTAAATAACATACCATTTTAACTAAAGAAACAATTTAAGATCCTACTTGTTATAATGTTTGTCTATAATACAAGAAGGAAATGAAATAACTTTAAACAATAGCTTGCCTTAATATTCAAATAACAATCATAATATTTTGTCAATAGTTAACATGGAATTCAAACCTAAGGTAGAAGGAAAAATTTAGTGCAATCATTGAAACCTATTTTCAAGATAAGAGGGACTATTTTGAGTTTTTAATTTCAAATTTTGAAATATATTTTCTTGAAACTTGATTTCATAACAAGGAAAAGTAAAGTTTCATAGCACTCACCTCAAGTTTAGCACAGCTGCTAATATGAATATCATGCACACAATCTTTGAATTCAGCATAATCACTATCAACATTGTCTTCTCCTTTTCATTTTTCTTGCATATGATTGCTCTACATGTGGTTTAAACATCATGCAAAAGTTAATAAAAGTGAAGTAAAGAATGAGAAAGCTATAAAAAAATTTCTGTAAAAACTATTATATTACCTCAACCTTAACACAACTATGACTATTCCAGAAAAAGATCCAGTGGTTATAGTTGTGGGAGAAAAAGAAATAATTGAAACAGTAAAAGGAGCAGATAAGGGAGGATATGTCTTGATTCAAAACCCAAGGGACATAATAGTAGCAGACAAAGAGAAATTAGTGCCACAAGAAGTTTATTAACTTCTTGAAGCTTCTCCAAAAGGTATAGATTCATCTATCTCAAGCTTATAACTAGTGAACCATTGACTAAAGTCATATCAAACTTGAGGTAACAATCGTTCATTTATCTATAAGATGCCTAGATAATAATGAGTACAGGCTTAGTTACTTTTCAACTTAGTTACTTTTCGACAATACCACTTGAAGCCTTGCAATGTTGAGAGTGGGATAAAGGGTACATTTGAGACCCTAGATAAGTAACAACCTTATTGAGCTTCACTTTTCTTTGAGAATAGTTTTATATTCTGTACTAAACAGGGTCAACCATGTGAAGGTGGAAGCTCATTTGGCCCCACCCCCACCTAACATCACTCTAAAATCCCCATTAACATCTAACATGCATTTATTATTTCATCCATTAATTAAATGCAACATTCATTAATTATCACATGATAACATTCATTAGCACTCAACATTCATCAATATTCATTAATACATTATATATTTTATAAACATTCAATAACACATAATTAAATTCATTGACACATAAAAATAAGTCATTATCAATTAAAGTGCATAGATGATAATCATTTCTTGTTTTTCTTTGATTTTCTTGATTTTAAAAAATTGTTAAGAGGAGCATTGGTGTCATCATGATCATCTCCCCTCTCGTCAAATCTCAATGTACGCCTAGTTCTTTGTTGATGCAAAGGGGGGTCCTCTGTAATAAAAAATAAAAGGGTTAAATTAAAAACATTTTATTATAATTTGTTACAAGTATTTTAGTACTTTAAAGGACATAACTATGGTGCTCTTTACCTAATCTAGTCACATCATCAACTTTGAGATCAGGTTGTCTGGCCTCAATATCAATGTGCTCATGAACACCGACCTCTACATCCTCTGCAGCTACAATACAAAATGTTACGTTAATCCAAACACCTATTGCAATTAAATTTGTATTACTACACCAATCAATTTAAGATGTCTACTTTTATTAATAATTACATATAAAAATTTGAATATCAAATGTATACCTCCATCATTGTGATGCACACCCGAACTAGCTTCATCATGTACAAGTGGTGTACCAGAATCAGTAGGCTGCATTCCAATTTCATACGCATTCATGTTATCATTGTTTTCTTACTTAAAACAAATATAATCACTTTATTTTGGAACTTAACATCAAATAAACCAATTGGTAAATTATTCAATTTGAAAAAATCATCATTTAGCTTACTTACCATGACAAATCCATCAATAGAACCTTCTCCACTTATTTCTTGTATTATTTCAACCATGGCTTTATAGCCTTGTTGGAAGCCAATTCTCTTGTCCTCTTCTGAGAGACTTCTATTGAACTCGGTGCCCTACATTTTTGCTTGGTATCATGAATTTTTATTTCATTGTTTCATCAAAATAAAATTGATTGCAAATTATAAATATTTACATATGGTTTTTCATTTACTAAGACTTACAACTCATGCAACAAGTTTTGAATAACCACCAGAGTCAAGCTTGTATTTCCCATTCTTTCCTAGTCTTGCCTTTATTTTTTATGTGTTAGGCAATCTATGAAAAGTTTGAAATATGTTAGTTCATATAAATATAAAGAGTATTTAGTACATAATTACATTTTGTATCATCTTAAAATGGAAGCACTTCCATGGTAAGAGCATTTAGCCCTCTGAGTAAGTGGTTTGGGGTCATGTCGAATGCCTTGAATGGATACTCGACTTGGACCTAGCTTTTTCTCCTATTCTACCCCATTTTCCACTTCTTCCTTACATTTTCTGACATTTTGGACTGTGAACCTGGGATTCTTGACCTCAGGGTCAAGGTCGACCTTTTAGGTCAAAGTCGACCTCGACCTTGACCTGGTCAGGATTGACCTCGACCTTGACCCTAGGGTACGGGATCCTCGGGGTTAGTTTTTGGTTTCGGGATTTCATCAAAATCTTATCTTTTCCCTCTTCGGGGCCATTATTTCTCGGATTAAGTGTCGAATTCTCAAATTAATATTTGAGGTGGACCTTTCTCAATATTTGTATAGGATTCCTAATTTATTATTGGAGATTATCCTTTCTCAAGTTTTGTGCCTAATGTTCAAATTAACTTTGGGGTTGGCCTTACCTCAAATTTTGTGACAAGGCTCTTAAATAATTATTTTATTTCTATATTAAGGGTGGTCCCCTCCTAGATTTTTGTGTCAAAACTTTAATTTAATTTCCTCTCCATGTGCACCTCTCTAGAGTTTTGTGCCATGGGCCCTTAATTATTGTTTTCTACAAGGCCCCTCTTGTGCCCTAGATCACTATAAAAGGGAGCCTTCCTCTCTCATTTTATCCATCAAGTTTTGCAATCAAGCATCTCACATTTCATCTCACAATCTCTCAAGTTCTCAAGTGCAAGCAAGCAAGAAGATCAAGCCTTCAAGCATTCAAGCATTCAATTCATCAAGGAGATCCATTATAATCCATTGAAGGATTCAAGCTCTATGGAGCTCTCTTGTTGAAGATTCCTCCATTTCCATTCAAGCTTCTTCCAAATTCAAGATCCATTCAAGATTGGTGTTGAATATCTAAAGACAATTGATTGGAGACATCCTACATTTGATTCTACATTCATCCATTATTGTGGATTCAAGGATTTGAATCCTCCACAAGGGTTTCAACTCAAGCAAGGTGAATTGTTCCATTTACTTTGTTTATTCCAGCAATTTCAAGTTTAATTCCTAAATTGGGGTTTGACTAAGGCAACCCCCTTCCCCCCAACAAACAAAACCATTTTTCTTGTAAGTACAGGTAAAGAATTTTGGATCTGAGATCGGATTCAAATACCCTTTTCGGTGAACTTTCAAGATGTAATGCTCAAAATAATCGGACAAAAACATAACAAAAAAAAATTTATTTTTTTTAAACAAACTATAATATACACCTAGGACAACCAGGTTTCACAAAAGCCCTTCGACACGAAGCTTTGCAATCATAAGCTCGCTTGGGCGAGTCACCCAATGACACATAAGGGATCATGAGGCAAGCATTGGCGTGCCTCCGTCCCCTACATAGTGAAAGTCATTAGGCGACCAGGAAGATTATAGAAGTTTTTAAAGGGAATATCATATCCCTATGGTTTCTCAAGGGGTGATTTAATTCGCTAAAGGATAAATTTATTTAGAAATAGAAAATCAAATATTAACCTAGCTAATACTCATAAAAACTAAGTTTTCTTCTCCTGATTAATAATCCATAAGGATAATTATACCATTAATACTAAGGTTAATAATGTTAATTATTACACTGAAATAGCATTCCATTAAATTTATTCATATAAAATTTGTGTGGAAAATAAGATTAAGTTTACTATGAGAATTTTTAGCCAAAAATAATAATAATTAAATTAAAGACATTTATAAAACTTTTTCATCTTATTAAATTCTTCGATTTTAAAAAATTACTAAGAAGATAAAAGCCATAACTAAATTTTAATTAATGATAATAATAAATCATAGCGAAGGGACAAATTAACCATAATTATTAAACTTAATAACTACCAACATATTAAAATTTACTAATCTTCTAAAAATATCTCTCTTAAATTTACCACTAACTTAAAGAAAACAAAATTTCATTTCACCAATTAAATTTCCCTACCTTTGCTCAATTAAAAATAAATGGCCACGACTTATTCAATAAATAAGTTCATAAGAGAAACATAACCACTTAAATAAAATTATATAATAATGAATGGGCCCTCCAAACCCTAATTCAAAATTAGGGTTTGGGGCCTCATTAAAACTTCTACAAACCCTAAAAGCTCTCATTATTGTTTCTCTATTGTGCAGTTCTAAGGAAGAAATGAAGAGATGGGTTGATGTGCATCTCACAATGTGTGAGGAAGAGTTAAAGCAAGAGATCTCTTAATCCATAAGAGAATCTCTTTCTTCTAATCCAGGTAGATCCTTCTACTGATTTCTTTAATGGGTCAGATAGATTTTGCAATGTGGTTGCTGGGTAATAGCTTGAGTCAAGTAATGTAAAGCCCACAGTATTGTATGTTCTTTTTTTTTGACCCATCTGACAGATCAGATGTTTATGAAATTTTGTTAACATGCCATAGAAATGGTGATATATCAATCATAAGAATCTAGTTTTTTTTATATAGATCTGATACACAGATCGTCTGCATATGAAAAGCTTACATTCATTTCAGAATGATATTGATCTCCTATTTTTAATAATGTTGGGGTGTTTTAATTTTTCATTTTATTTTTTGGATTCATTTAATATATGAGGTGTATGCATTTATTAACAACCCCAAATAAATGGCGGTCTGAGACCACATTGTACTTTATTTAAAACAGGGTGTTTGTTTCTCTTTATTTAGCAATATACTATACAATGTATATATTTTAGTGTAGGGTTTTTAAGAGACCCATCCTCTAATACAACAAGGTCTAGGTGCAGGTCTGCGTGTGGCAATAGCAAACATGACACACAGTCACTGTCGTGACTATTGCCATGGCAGAGACCTAGGTCTCTGTCGTGATAGCAGTCACGGCAGGGACTGTCGTGGCTCTAGGCCACAACAATGCCTAGGCACTGTCATGACCTAGAGTCACGGCAGCGCTATGCACTCAGCCGCATTTCAAAGGGCTTCGGCCCTAACATAGCATCAAAACCTGATTTTTTTTTAATAATGCCTGCAAACGATAATACATAGTATATAGTATTATTTATTATATACTATATGATATTTATCATATAGTATATAATATATAATATTATATTATATATCATTACCTTTATACACACACACACACACACACACACACACACACATATATATATATATATATATCATACAATATTTTAATATATATTATGTATTATACATTAACTTATGTATAGTATATAATATATATTATTGTATTATAATTTTACAAATTGTTAAACAGTGATATGGTATTATTAATTTAAGCCCTTCTTGATATGTATAGTATATATTTATATATTTTATATTATACATATTTGTATGATATATATATATATATATATATATATATATATATATATATATATATATATATATATATATATATATATATATATATACAAACAGTTAATTTCCAAATTGTAAACATATGAATAGGAATAGAATCTAAAGATGAAGATAGGAAATAATTAATAGTTGTGTGTGTGTGTGTGTGTGTGTGTGTGTTACAATATACTATTGGGTTCTATACTAACAGTTCATTATTTACAACATATTAAGGAAAAACAAAATTAATTTCTTATCCAATCTATAGTGCATACATATACAGCAAAATTTACAATTGTTTAAGTGATATTTTCTTACAAGTTTAAGGTTTCTGTCTATCTTGTTCATACATTTATAAATTGTGATGCATTCTTAAGTCTAAATGTATATTCTAGAACAACTATCATTTCAACATATATTCTAATTCAAAAGACTGGTAATAAATTATACTGATTGTGAAAGTACAGTATTAACAAAAATAATAACAGCATTAACAGTAATATTCTTTTGACTTAATTAAAATGCATTTCATAGATGTAAAAAGAAAATTTATCTTTTAATGACTATCAAAGCTAGACTAACCAATTTTCTGTACATAACCATTTCCATTCTACATATTTATTGGAAGACTGATTTAGTAAGAAAATTTATAGTTGTAGGAATTTCAACATTTTCTAGACAAATAAATACTTTGACATTTCCATATTCATATCTAATCCACTTAACAATATAGCAGAGAACTGAATTTAGAAAATAATTAATAGTTGCAGAAACTAGAAATTTTTTTGAAAGCAAATACATTTACTATGGCTAAAACAGAGAACTACTAAGCAACCAGTCTGATTCCAGCTCTTAAAATAATGCAGTTTCTTTGTTATAGAAAAAAAAATGTATAGAGTATGATCTCTCAACCAGATACACCCTATAACATGCTTTCAAATTTCCAAATTTAACTTTAAGTTTTCTATCTTGGACTTCTTCCTTAAACATGCTACCAAACCTGCAACACAAAAGATTTTCTTCACATGGCCATGGAGGCTCACCTCCCAGCCTAGGCCATTACATGGCCACCCCCGAGCTTGGGGAAACAAGGATAGGATAGGATACACTCATACAACACAAAGCTTAAACATTTCAACACAATTTGGAACATAGATTTAAACATTTTACTCCCTTCCCAAGCTTGCACAAAGGACTCTAAATATAGAATTCATAGATGGGTGAAGGTGGAATCTTCCCTTATGGAGACACCTATCTTATAACATAACAATATCTCAAACATATATCACAAGCCTTCATAAGGCCCTTCCAACCAAACAGCTCAAATCCATGAGCATCAGAAATTCCCTTATGGCCCCCAAACAAACATAAGAAGGCTCTCATGGTGGCCATACAACCATGTTCTCAAAATAAGAGATCCCAACTAGGCCCTTCACCCAAGTTCTCCTCAAATCCTCCCAAGGATGAAGAGTGAACTTGCACACCCAAAAACATGAAGCAATTCAAGAAGACAACCAAGGAAGAAAGCAAAATCTCAAAAGAAACTATACAATAAAAGATTCACACAAGATAATTCAATTTACAAATTTTACATAATGCATTACTTTCAAAACATATACAACATAATCACAAGATAGAAACCACCAACCTCTTCCTAAGCCAAGGCTAAATGAAGAATTGAAGATGAGCTCCTCTTGACTCCAAGATTGCTATCCTCCTCAAGTCTACTAATCCAAAACTCTCTAGATCCCCTTACTCTCTCCAAATCTCACATAGACCAAAATGAACATGTGTCTTTCCTAAGTCTCTCTCCCCTAAAGTCATTCAAACATTCTTCTCTCATCTCACTTCCCAATACAATTAGGTTTCTAGATCTTAAACAAAATGACACTTTCCCTTACCTAAGGTTTGGAATGAATTTCAACACATGAAAATGAGAGACATCCTAGATAGCATTTCCATTTTCGTACATATCCAAAATGGCTCATTTGGAGAGGCAAAAAGGTGGCCTAGGAAAGTGGGAATAGAAGAAATAAGCCCCCTAACCCATGTACTAACTTTGGGGCACCAAAATTCAACCTAAACCACACCCTAGGACTCCACAAAACCACTCAAAAACCTCAATTAATCATGCATCCGAAAATGGAGTATTGGTTTTATCAAATCTTGGTTCCTTAAACCACCTACCTAGCTTAGGAATACTCAAAACCAACTAAGGAGAGGGTGAGATCCATATTCCACTCAACATTCCACTTCATCACCATGGTGTCAAGTGACACCTCACTAAAGCACACATCACAAACACATTTGGCATGCCTTGTGAACAAATACATTTATATATTTTCACAAAAATAAAAATTTACTTACAAACATTGTCAACCACATACACACAGGCATCACGTTTACGAATAAAATCATGATACGATGAGGTCATTCTCTTCTAGAGTCGACCTTGGTTTCCAACTGATTGCACTTAGATCTTTCCTTGCTTCCCCGACTTACAACCATGGCCATGTTCCTGCACTCAATTCCAATGTCAGTACACCATAAAATCTTTGCATTAATCATTTTGAAAAATTAAGTAATAACATCTAAACTTGACAAATATATATAAGTGCACTTCATGAAACATTACATAATCCACATAAGCATGTAATCCTAAACTTATCATAGAACCATGATTCCACTGATATTCATTAAATTGAAAGATGACATAACAAATGCAGAATGCAGAATTCATATATCATAGATAATCATGGAACTAAAATGAGCATATATAAAAGTACGACTAATGTGATCATCATAAAAATCTATAACAAACATCTCATAAGATCCAATGATAGCATATGTAATCCAAAATAGGTCAAATGTCTATACTCAAGGTATCATCCTGATAAATCAAATGTCAAAATGAAGTCGAGCTAGGATGGGTCAGGGTAGGACCTCACACGAGATCTACGAACAAATTCAAAATTGACCTTCAAAATAAAAATGTAGCCTTTGACCTTTTATGAGGGTCAAACTCGACCTGATCTCATCTCAAAAAAAGATTTTTGGGTTTTGTAGATCTCACAATTTCAATTAATAAAGGCAAGAATCAACAGTTTTTGAGATTGTTTGATAGGGTTTTCAATTGATTCTTTTTTGGAGGTAAGTACCTTTATTACTTAATTTCAATATTAATCATCTATATTTACTTTTTATATCAATACAATTTCATGTAAGTGTAAAATATTGGCTTTGGGGTCTCTTTTATGTGCAAAACATTGTTCTAGGACCCCATCCACATTTTACCCTATACATTTTGGTGAACCTAACATACTTACCCCTTTCTTTTGTGGATTTAGATGCCCCATTGTGTTAGATCTCCCTTTCTATTTTGTGTGTTCACCTTCACCTATACATTTTAGTGAACCCGTTTACGACAACTCTTTCTTTTTGGTGTTAGATTTGCATTTTGTGTTAGATCTTACAATAAGAGTAGAATTCTTTTATGCTCTTGCATTTATATTTCAAAAATATAAAAAAATTGCAAAATTTCTTCAAAAATACAAAAACATTTACATTGTTTTGTGGAATTAAATGCCCTATTGTGTTTGATTTCCTTTTCATTCTTATAAGTTTCATTTGAATGCATTGGGATATATCTAAATCTATTTTCTTTGCATTTCTTTATTTGTTATCATGTTGCACAAGTTGTTTCAAATATTTTCCAAACATTCTTCTATAACTTTTGGGATTACACAACATTCTCCTCTTGCTTTACCATTGCATGATGTTACACCTAGAAAGACTTTATCTAGTGCGTGTGATGTTGCTTTTTCCTCTTGAATTTCCTTGTAAGGATATATTAGAGCAAGAAGATGACTTTAATCTATCTCTCCATCATTTTTCTCTTTATGGAGATGAGTTGAGGATTTATGTTAATTCTTCTCCTAATATATGTCTTTTCAATGAACCTACTTTAGAATATAATTTACCTTCTTTCCCCTCTAGGGATCCTACAATGTGCTTTATTGGTAGGAATGATAATCCCCCTATTTGGGATGAACCTTTGGATTTGGATGTTGATTACTCTCTTCCTCATGACACCATTGTGGATGATCCCTTGGATAAAGACATTGATTTATCCCCTCCTCATGAAGACACTTTGATACAAGAGGGTGACATATTCATACATGATGATAACTCTTTTTCTAAAACACACTCCCCTTATGTAGACATTTTAGTAAAAGAAGATGATATCATAGATGCTTTACCTCCATTTGAGATTCCTTCTAGTGATGAGGCATTAGTGGAGAATGATATGAATTCCCTTAATGCTCTCCCTTTTAGTGATGATCCTATGGAGAATCAAGATCTTACCTTATCTCCTCCTAGGATGTCCTCTTTTCTTCCTTCTTGTGAATCTATTTGTAGTGTTGAGACAACTAAAATGGTTTATCCTAAACCCTTGTTGACTGTCAAAGGTTGTCCTTACATTACTATCAAAGGTAAACCTATGGAGTCTTTAGAGTATTTCAATGACCAAGATTTGATAGCTCACACATATCATACAAGGAATAACCCTCAACCTAATCTGGTGGTTTCTACTTATTTGCCACCTTCTCAACCTATTCTTCCTCCTCCACCTCATCTTCCTAGTAAGGAGTATGATTTGATAAACCAAATACAAAATACTCCTGCCAAGATTTCTTTATGAGAGCTTCTTTAGACTTCACCTACCTACTATGAAGCCTTGCAAAAATCTCTAGCAACTCTTCCTACTCCACCTCCTAATCAAGAGAACATCAATAACTTCTTACATTGCATGCATGCTACCCCAGGTCCTCCTCACATTGTATTTACTCAAAAGGATTTACCTTCTAAAGAAGTTCAAAATCAATATGATGCTCTTATGGTTTTTGTTTCTATCAATAAAATTATCATTCATAGGACCTTGATTGATAATGGATCTGGGCTTAATTTTTGTACCATGGACATGCTCAAAGCGATTCAAGCTAATCTTTCAACTATTCAACCTGACAATGTTCCTATACGTGGCTTAGATAACATTACTAAGAACACTTTGGGAATTATTACCTTACCTATCAAAGTAGGTCTAGTCATCCTAAACACACCTATTCATGTTATGCCTGGACCTCTCAATTATAACCTTCTTTTGGGTAGACCTTGGTTGCATGAGATGCATGTTGTTCCTTCCACCCTTCATCGTAAAGTCAATTTTATACATAATAACAAGATGTATTCTCTTCATGCGGATGATGTACCTAATCCTTGTCTAAATATTCAAACTCACACTACTCCTACTCCTAATAGTAATCCTTCTACCTCTAATGCTCTTCCTGGCGATGATTGGGGAACCTTGGATTTTACTCCTACCTTTATTGGAGAGTATAAAGTTAATGATCTTAATTTTATGAAGAAACAAAGAGAATTTCAACAATGAGTTTTTAATTCTAACACTCTTTGTAATAACTTTGTCTCTACTTCTACTCACAATGAATCTATCAAACCTACTAATGATGACATAGTGACTACTGAAGTTCCATTGACTCCTTCTGATATGGCTTCTCGTTATGGTCCTGGTTATCATTTCCTAGTTAAACAAGGATTTAATGGTCAAGGATGTGGTAAGCATAAAAAAGGAATTCAAATGCCCTTATACACTAGGGAGCATGAGCATTCTTATGGATTGGGATTTAATCCTCAACAACAAATCAATGTTAACAACATCTCAAATAACATTTCAAAACATGATAAACCTACGAAGGAATTTGACCAAGAAGTTCTTTTGCCTAAACTCCTTCATGCTAAGATGATTAATAGACCTAAACACAAAAAGAAACATATTTCACACTTGAAGACTCTTCCTTTTTGTTTATATCATAGATTTCATGATCACTCTACTAATGAATATCAAGCTTTACATTATAAGATTAGGCAGCTCATTGATAGTAAGGTTATTTATATATCATGTGACAATGAGTTGTATTTCAATCCTATTTTCTCTAAATAACATTCATGTTCCTATTATGGAGCTCCACATTATGTAAACAATGGTAGCCTAATACTTGGGGGATCTTTGTCTTTCATAGTGTTGCGAGCGATATAATAGGTTCCCCTTCCATCCTTGTTCCTATACTTGGGGGGCAAGGATGTCATCTCCTTCTTTTATGTCTTTCTGGGATTCACCTCTTTCTTTGGTTAAGTAGTATCTATCTATTATGTGATATCCAATCATACATGAAAATTTTGGTTTGCATTGAGGATCTTTGTCCTTGATCACAACCTATTTCATTGTTTGACATTGGGTTTCCATGGTTGATATATCTCTCACCTTGGAAACTGAATAGTGTGCTATCCCTCACAACGGTTACCTTTTTCACTTCTTGCATGATATCTCTTTGCATTCATCCCTTCCATGACCTCATAGGAGTTGTGACCTTTTTGGCTTGGACTGGGTGTTGTCTATGGATATTGTCTTGTTGTTGAAGAAGGTTTTATCCTTGTTCTTTTCTTTCCTTAACATGTCAAAATAGTATGTTTTTTGCCATATTAAGGAGGGGGGCATATATATGGGCTCCCTCGTTCTATATTATGTATTTTTGTTCTAACCTTTTATTTTTCAACATGATAAATCTTAGAAGGTAACACACATAAGTTGATAAATCCTGAAGGGACATGCATTTCCAATTTCAAATATGCTAAATCTTCCGAAGGTAATGCACATAAGTTGCTAAATCTTGAGGAGACACACATTTTTTAAATTTTTCAATATGCTAAATCTTGGAAGGTAATGCACATAAGTTGCTAAATCCTAAAAAGACATGTATTTTCAATATGCTAAATCTTCCAAAAGTAACACACATAAGTTGCTAAATCCTGAGGAGACACACATATTGTATTCCATGTTGATACAAGAAGGTGGATCCATGGGTACTTTATAAAAGTCATCAGAAGACGCACTACATACATGCACAAAGCTGCCATAAGGTGCACAACATTATGGGGTGACTATCAAGTGTTTTCTTGGTGGGCCATCCTATCCTTTTTTTGGTTCATAGTGAGATACACACATCTTACTGGGCAAGCTAACCACTCCTCTCTTCCCTTTTCTATCTTTTTCTAGTGATGTCTCTCTTATTGCAATTTTGGAGTTTACGAAGACTCAAGTCCCTAGGGGCTTGAGGATTCCTTTATCCCTTTCATTTCAATAAGATTATCTTTTTCTCTATGATCTCCTTTACCAAGAGTTTACATTGAGTCCATACTCTTGCTAAAGTGGGGGCTTAATATATCATCTTAAAATGGAAGCACTTCCATGGTAAGACCATTTAACCCTTCAAGTAAGTGGTTTGGGGTCATGTCAAACACCTTGAATGGATACTCGACTTGGATCTGGCTTTTTCTCCTGTTCTACCCTATTTTCCACTTCTTCCTTGCATTTTCTTGACATTTTGGACTATGAACCTGGGATTCTTGACCTTAGGGTCAAGGTCAACATTTTAGGTCAAAGTCAACCTCAACCCTGACCTCGTCAAGATCAACCTCAACCCTGACCTGGTTAGGATTGACCTCAACCCTGACCTGGTTAGGATTGACCTCGACCTTGACCCTAGGGTCTGGGATCCTTGGGGTTAGTTTTCAGTTTTGGGATTTCATCAAAATCTTGTCTTTTCCCTCTTCAGGGCCATTATTTCTCAGATTAAGTATCAAATTCTCAAATTAATATTTGAGGTGGACCTTTCTCGATATTTTTATAGGATTCCTAATTTATTATTGGAGATTAGCCTTTCTCAAGTTTTGTGCCTAATGCTCAAATTAACTTTGGGGTTGGTCTTACCTCAAATTTTTTGACAAGGCTCTTAAATAATTATTTTATTTCTATATTAAGGGTGGTCCCCTCCTAGATTTTTGTGTCAAAAATTTACATTAATTTCCTCTCCATGTGCACCTCTCTAGATTTTTGTGCCATGGGCCCTTAATTATTCTTTTCTACGAGGCCCCTCTTGTGCCCTAGATCACTATAAAAGGGAGCCTTCCTCTCTCATTTTATCCATCAAGTTTTGCAATCGAGCATCTCACATCTCATCTCACAATCTCTCAAGTTCTCAAGTGCAAGCAAGCAAGAAGATCAAGCATTCAAGCATTCAATTCATCAAGGAGATCCATTAGAATCCATCGAAGGATTCAAGCTCTATGGAGCTCTCTTGTTGAAGATTCTTCCATTTCCATTCAAGCCTCTTCCAAATTCAAGATCCATTCAAGATTGGTGTTGAGGATATAAAGATAATTTATTGGAGACATCCTACATTTGATTCTACATTCATCCGTTCTTGTGGATTCAAGGATTCGAATCCTCCATAAGGGTTTCAACTCAAGCAAGGTGAATTATTCCATTTACTTTGTTTATTCCAGCAATTTCAATTCAATTTCAAGGTTAATTCTTAAATTGGAGTTTGACTAAGGTAAACCCCTTCCCCCCAACAAACAAAACTATTTTTCTTGTAGGTACAGGTGTAGAATTTTGGATCTAAGATTGGATTTGGATACCCTTTTCGATGAACTTCCGAGATCTGCGAACAAAGTCAAAATCGACCTTCAGAATAAAAATGCAACCTTTGACCTTTTATGAGGGTCAAAGTTGACCTGATATCATCTCAAAAAAAGATTTTTGGGTTTTGTAGATCTCACAGTTTCAGTCTACAAGCATAGGAATCAACAATTTTTGAGATCATTTGACAAGGTTTTCAGTTGATTCTTTTTCAGAGGTAAGTACCTTTATTACTTAATTTCAATATTAATCATCTATATTTACTTTTTATATCAATACAATTTCATATAAGTGTAAAATATTGGCTTTGGGGTCTCTTTTATGTGCAAAACATTGTTCTAGGACCCCATCCACATTTTACCCTATACACATTCTTAACAGTATCACATACCTTCTTTTGTTGTCTGGTGATGTATTTCCTTCTTCTCTTTTGCTTCTCTCCTTCACATCCAAAATAATATTTTGCCACTCTAAATCAGGAATGCAAGGGGGATGCTTGTACTTTAGGTTGTTTGTTAATGTACTCCTGTACTGGTCCCTAATATACTTCAAACATAACCTACCTTTCTCAAGGAGCTTATTTTTCTCAAATGCACGAGGTCCAAATAATTTTTCCATACTCTCTACGAGAGAATCCTTTAACTTTTTATCATGGGCATTCCACAGTTTAAGAAAAAAAACACTGTTAGATTAATAAATGAAGTGAACTTAACTTTAATATAGTTTAAGAAATGGATGAAAGGAAAACTATCCTAGAAATGATATGAAATCAAAATAGTGGATTGGATTTTTAGTTCAGATATGATGTTCCACCATGTACGGAGGGTGGGCTCAAATATCCGCAAACACTCGTCATTAAGTTTATCATAAAAAACATCATTCCCTGCAAAATAATTATGGGATCATTAGTCAAAGGATATAATAATATAAAATAATAATATAATAGATGGAAGATTCTCATATTGAATGCAATGTGTAATTAACATATGATTGTATAGTAAAAGAAAGGTCCAATCTTTAAAGTACCTGAAAGTTTGGCTACTTTTAAGAGAACTCCTTCATTGCTCACAATCAATACGCAATCCTTCATCATTTACGTACTAGGAATATGAGTACATCCAATAAATTCATCATCATGTGATGCATCTTGTGTTGCATAAATTGAATACATTTGAAATGCCCCCAAGAAAGAATACTTCAAGGGAAATAAACATATAAATAATGAGAGAGAAAATGAAATTTACATACTAATGTACACACTAAATAGTGCACTTCTCTAAGTCATTACTTCCAAGGGAATCCATGAATGGGAAACCTTGAGAAAGTGACCTAGAGCTCCCTAGGCATGGAGTCACAAGGATGTTGATGGTGCTCTCAACTAGAGCTATTGAAGCATACAACCTTGCTAGTAAACCACACAATGGGAGATTCAAAGAGACAAGGGCAAGAATGCCAATATCCTCAAGAATCAACAATGAGAATGCAATGCAATGCAAGCTATGCTAAGAATGAAGATGCAAGCTAAACTATGAAAGGAAAGTATTACAAACCCATGCTAATTAAGCTATGTGAGCTAATCTAAAGCATAAAGGAAACTAAGCTAGATGCCATGAAAGCTATGATGCAATAATGAAACTAGAATGCAAGAATGATCTCCAAAAGCTCCAAAGTCTCCAAAAAATACTGCAGCATAAGATTAGCATAAAAAGTTGGGATGCTAGAATGAGAAAAGAGCTTTCTTTTTAAAGGAATTGAAAAGGAATGGACCATGGAGATTAAGAAGCAAAAGATTTAATCAAGGGTGGAGCTTGAAAGAGGATAAATCCATGTGCACAAATATCCTCCAATGAGAAAATAAGAGATGACTTTTGTGTACATATGAGACAAAAAGTGATTTTCTACTTTTTATAAAATAAGAATAATGTCTTATTTGTGCAACTTAGGATAAGAGGAAAAGTGGGGGCTCTTTATTTAATAAAAGGGGAGGAAATTCCTTTTAAATAAATAAAGACTTTAGGATAAAATGGTTTAGCCCAAGGCAAATAATCAAAAATGATAAAATAGGATTTGATCAAGGAAATTGATATAATTGAAAAATGCTGATTTTTGAAAATATTGATCCAGGGATTTAATAAATTGTTGAATGGGGGCCCAAAGTCTAGGCCACCATTTTAGGGTGCATACATTTTCCCCTCTTTGACTAATGTGAGATTGATTTGGGATCACATGTGGTCAAAGAATAAAATTGAAATGTGAGATCGATTTTGGATCACAAAACAACTCAGATGTGTGTTTGATGGATGGGAACACATCAAGACAAGGATAAGCTGATTGAAAAAGACAAGGTCAACACTGTTGTAAATAGGTAATTGTCAAGTCTGAGATAAGAGATAAGAATCTCAAGCAAGGTTTGATTGATAAGCTGAATCAAGGATTGAAGTTTGATAGGTACTTCCCCCTCATGATCAAAATTGGAATGAGATAGAGGAGAAACAACAAATTGATAAATTTGATCAAATCACTAAAGATAAGGTTCTTGATATAAGATGAAAGATATAAGGATCACATAACCAAGGTGAATCATCAAGCATGAAAAATGATGCCCCAAGGCTAAATTAGAAGAAAAATAAGTGGGATGAAAGCAAATGAAAGATAGAAATTTGTAAGAAGTGAAAAGAAATGGAGAGAAGAAAGATAATTTGCCTCAAGAAAGAGGATGCCCCAAATCAATCAACTATTTAAGATAGAAAATTTTGATTGAGATCATGAAAGAAGATAATTAAATGAAGATCAAAACATGATCATAGTTTGATTAAAAGTCCAAAGGAAAGATGAAGGAAAAACCCTCTCCAATGCATAATGCCACCTAAAAATGCAAATTAACATGAAGTCTAAAAATGCAAGCTATATGAAAAGTGGTTTACTTGCAACGTCACAAAGCCATTAGACTCTAATAATCATTGTTGAGCTTTATTGGTAGTGTCACAAGATCATACAATACACACTAGTATAACTATGAGTATATGAATATGATCTATATCATATAGAAATGTGGAAATCTCACCTAGGCACCAAAGACATATAGGTCAAGATGACTAGTGCAATGAGGTTCCCTAAGTTTAGTATAGCAAGATTATGCTCGCATCGAGACATAAGAAAGTCAAGATGATAGAAAGCACGCACTTTTAAAAATAGTCAAGGATAATACCTTATAGACCCCAATGTCAAGTGGAACAAGCATGAGTGCTCATGACCGTTAGGATTAACAAAATATACCCACATGAAGAAAAAGAAATAAAATATGTCCTCATGCCCCCAATCTTCTAGCTCGGCATCATCAAAAACTATTAGGGAGAGAACACTAGGCAAAGAAATCTTCATAGACAGCACACAAAGAAATAAGGTCAATCAAGTCTCATCAAGTGCATGTATGTAGGTCATAGAGTCAAACTTCAAGTATCACATCTACCGGTGAGAAATATCTCATCATTCTAGACTGTAAGTAGGATATCTGATAAGTGTTGAGAAACACTGGATGCTAGGGGAGTGTTGAAAAACACAGTTGGGTAAGTGTGACTATTTTTTAAGATTTTGAATTTTTTAATTTTTTGGTATCTTTGAAATATATAATTTTTTTAGAGATATATCAAAGTGCCTATTGCTAGGTTTCCACTAAGATGATCATTTTTTCAGGACATTTTCCAATTGTTAGAATTTTTAACAATATATCATTTTTTAGAGTTTTTTTTCAAATTCAATAAGTATGTACAAATGATGCCCCCAAACAGAATGGGCATCAAACTCCCAAGCAAGATCACATCGTGTAGTCCCAATGTCTAGCAAGGTGGAGGACAAGAAGGATTAGCAAGCTGGTGGAAGAGATGAAAGACAAGAGAATGAAGGAGAATGAAGGGAAGAAATCCTCAAAGGAAAACTCCTCAAGAGTACCCAAGCTAGGGAAAAATTATCATGTAAAGCACATTTGGACAAGCAATGAAAGGCTAGCATAGGATAAGTCACAAAAGCATAATGAAAAAGAAGGAAAGGATGCAGTCCAAAGGAGTGGACATGTCAAGAGGCTTCATAGCATCATTTTTTACTCTTTTTATTAGATCAAGACCAAAAGGGAAAAGGATAGCAAAAGGCTAGAATGAATGGAGGAAAATAAATATGAAGGCTAAACATGAATGGAATGAAAACAAGATCATTGTAAGATAGCCAAATGTTCATGTATAGGTCAACATTGTCAAGATCAATGAGAGAAGACGAAATGGATGAAATATGTAGAAGAACTATGCATGATGCCTGATTGCTAGGTTTTCATCATGGTACTTATCCAAGGCACCACAAGGGAGTGGTTTTCACCATAGGATGAATTTATTTCTCTTTACTTTTTCTACCAAGGCACCTGTTTCCAGGTTTCCACCAAGGCACATTTTCAATTTTTTCATTTTTTTTTTTTGTTTCTATTTTTTTTATTTTTTTCTATTTTAGAAGAAGGCAATCTTTTTAGATAATGCTCCTTGAAAGGATAAACCATGATATGCCAAGGATTCAAAATGACATGCTCAAAGATGTTGATAGGGAAAGGAAGATGGAACAAAAAAATGGAGGATAAGGTTTTATGTAAAGTGAGTGAGGTTGGAAGATAGGAGGAATAGGCAAATGAGGAAAAAGGATAGAAGGTAGAAGGATAATGAATGGAAGGATTGTGAAAAGGTAGATGGAAAGGAAGGCAAGATCAACATCAACACACACCTTGAAGGGTGGCAAGAGGATGGAGGAAACATGAATGAAAGAATACGTGAAGGAATATGGTGAATGGATAGTAGAGGTTGCAGTTTAGGTGCATGGAATGGAAGAATATTTTTGGAAGAAGATGAAGTGGAAGTCTTTAGAAGCTTGAATGTCAACTTCACTTGTTTCTCAACATTACACTCTTTCAAGAGAGATTTTGGAATCCATATAGTCGTAGGCTTTTCATTTCTTTTTGATGATCTAGAGAGGATATCTTCAATGATGGATTTTGGAACCCATACTTGTCTTGTAGTTTTCTTCTTAGATATCTCTTTTGACTTTATGCTTCCATGTCAATTAGAAGAGACACAGTGATCTTCTTTTTTTATGGATTCTTGTATTGCTTCTTTTTCTTGTATTGAACATTCAAGTTACTTCCAAAAGACTTGGGACTTGTGGAAGAAGGAGGATATGACTAGTTTAGATGGGTGGGTGGATGAAAAGGATTCAATGGTATGCATCTATGTTGATCTTGAGGAAAGATAGGAGATTGAGGGATGTAAGGACCCAAAATGGATGACGAATTAGGAGAGTTAAGAGGGGAAAGTGAAGGGACATAAGGGCCCAAGATGGAAGGAAGACATGAAGCCCTTAGCGATGGTGGAAGAGGTCCAAGGATGGAGGTGGAAGATGCAAAAGGATAATCAATAATTTCATCAACATCTATATGACCACCAAGGACATCAGCATCTTTAGAGTGAGCATTAAGATTTGCAATAGGATCATGAACATTTTGAATAGGGGCAACTTCTTTGATAGGACTGTTCAAAGCTTGCAAAGACTTAGGAAGAGTTGGAAGTGGAAGGGAACATGGAGTGATACAACAAGAACATGAAAGACTTTGATCTTGACAAGGAGCTTTGGATAGCATAAACATATCATTTTTCTCTTGATTTTCAATAGGCTCAACATTGGAAGTAGTAGCTTGATCTTGCTTAGGAAAAGACTGAAGATATGGTGGAATGGATGAGAAAGGGTGTAGAGGATCAAAAGAACCACAAAATGGATGAGAGACATCATGAAAAGGATTGGATGACATGGAGGGTTCTTGATCTTGATCTTTCTTTATGTTCTTTTCTTTATCATTTTTAAAGTCCTCTTGACATGGTGCCACTTCTAAGGACAAGGAAGCATGTTGGAACTATATGGATGACTTTGGAAGAGATAGTGAAGGACTAGCTGAAGTAGGAATTGTAGCGCATAAAGGCTTAGGCTCTTTAGGTTTAGCATTATTGAAAGTATTTGTAGCCAAGTGAAGGTCAGCTTGAGTTTCTTTAAGAGATAGCCCTTGAGGATAACTATAGGGTACCGCATGAAAAGTATTAGGATCTTTGTTGGATGAAGGATTTGTGAAATATTTGGAAGACTTGGAAGCTTTAGGAAATGTATGGGTATTGGAAGAATTAGGGGATGGAAGGGAACCATCACAAGACAAAGGTCTATCATCAACATGATCTTGCTCGAGAGTGTTATCTTTATTTTTAGCATGAGAGTTCTTAGAGGAGAAACGCTCATAGTATCTATGTTTATAATCAGCATGAAAAGCTTTCTCTTCCTCAATAAAAGTAGATGTATCATATTGTTCACAACAAGCATCATAGTCTCTTTCAAAATCAAAGTCATAAGGATCACCATCACAATCTATCCAATGTGATGACCCATTTCCAGTAAGCACAAGCACACGACTAGGAGGACTCTTAGGAATAGAGGTATCATAAGGACTATCATATTGCTCATCATGGTATGTCTTGATAAGAGAAGTAAGACTCTTGGGAGAAGTAGAAGAGGAACTAGATCATGAAGAAGAGGAAAGTGAAGACCTAGTGGAGGAAGAAGACTTGGATAATAAGGAATGTGAATAATGTCTAGAAGAGTCATGATAAGACTTGGAATGTGAAGAAGAATGAGAAGACTTAGAAGATGAAGAATGTTTGGAAGAAGGAGGTCATGATATGATCATGTCTATGATCCTAGAAAAGGCGTCTGATTTAATCATATTTTTTTTTATTTTTGCTTTAAGTTTGTCACGCATGAGATATCCAGAAGGACTATTGGAGGAATAAAATTCTTCAAATTGAGCAATGAGTTCAAGATCATCCATTCTCAAGAGAGGTTCCATAACAAGGTAGTTGAAATTCATGGTTGTAGAAGAGAAGGAATCAAGCATGGAAGAAACGAATAGAAGAGATGAAATAGAAGAAGGTAGACTAGATAATAAGAGGAAAAGAATCAAGAAGACATGAAGAATTTAGGAAGAATCATGAACAAAGAAGAGAAAGGATGAAAATGGAAGACTAGGAAGACATGGAAGAAGTGGAAGAAAGAAGACTAAGAGTCATTTTTTGCAATTTGATACCATTGAAGTTCATTTGGATATTGAGCAACATGTCACAGCACCTAAGATCTGAGATCTAGATTGACCAAGGAAGACTGGAAGTGACACAAATCAACTTCAGATTGCAAGTAGTAGTGAGATAGCGAAAGGACTCTTTGTGATAGTTTCCAAGCTAACAGAGTGATAATTTCTCCAAGTGATATTTTGCATAAGACAGTGCGACAGTTTCTAGGCAGCTGGTGCGACAGAATGTATAATAGGCAAGCGATACAATAGCAGTGACGAAGTATCGTGCAATATTTCTCAGGAGAGTGTGTGATGGTTTTCCAGTATCGTACGACTCTTGACCAGTGAACATAAAAAAAATTAGTTTTGAAGGCAATTTGGTCAATGTTTTAGTTTGATGGCTCAATTTTTTGACTCCAAACATAGTACTAGCAGTAATCAGACAAGTTTGCAAATAGTAGGTGATCAAACATGTCATAAAACACTTTCACAAGGGTGAAAGAAACCTTGCCAAGACAAGAAATTTTGATATCAAAGCAATAAAATCCTATGAATGCTACCGTGATATTTGACATTTGAGAACATTTACATGGGTAGATCACAACAAGAACACTTCAGGCACTTACTAGCCTAAAAAGCTAATGGCTCAATACTTAACAACTTGGCCCACACTTGATGTCCCATTGCCTCACACAAAGTGATTGCCCACAATAGATATTGGCTTTGTCGTGGAAGTGCCAATGACACAACCAAAGGAACACAGATGGTGAGTAATCTTGGGGTGATCTGGGTTAGTCCACTAGGATCAATCCTTGCACCAAGAAGCTAAGTGGAAAAATAAGGTGGCTTCTATCTATGGTTCTTAATAAGGGCTTCCATTCATAATAGCCCTCTTGCTCCCCGAAGGGACTCCTTACCTTGCGGCAAGTAATGGACCTTGCGGCCACAAGAATACCTTAAGCATTCTTGCTCAACACTTTCCTCATGGTCACAATCCCATAAGTACTCACATCAAGCGAAGACAAGTACTACATCTACCAAGGTTTTGTTTCCTTGATAGCCTTGAGATTATAGTGGGTTGGAATAGCTCAGTATTAGCTTGTCCCCACTTGGGTCGTTCCTCTTGATTTCTCAAGAGCAGGCCCACTAAAGGATCTTAAACTACACAAAAATTGGATCAACTCTTGAGATTCAGGATTTCTGGTCCACCACAAGGGTGAAGAGCATACTCTCCTATCTCAAAAATATTTCCCAAACACACCAAGCAAAGGTTCAATTAGCCTTCTTGCTTTCAAAATCTAAAGATGGGTCAGGATTTTTGGTTCACCACAAGGGTGAAGAGCATAGTTTCCTACCACCCAAAGATTCCTACAACAAGATATTAAGTGCCTATGAAAAGAAACAACTAGTATATGTTGCACTCAAAAGAAAGCAATTAAACAAGCACTTGATTGGTTTGTATGCTTTGGGCAACCCTGCAAAAACCGTTAGTAGCCCTTGTGCATTTGAAACTTTGACATGCATTTTTTTAAGCAAATAATCAAGCAATAGGAGCACCTACAAGCACCACTTGTTAGCCCTACAAGGGTTAGCACATCAAAAATCAAATGAAATCTACAAATAGACCCCTGTTCTACAACAGAAAATTAGAAATCTGAATCAAAACCATGTAGATCTTGCAAATAAATGACAAAAATTTCTCACTATCAGGCCTGGGCAATATTTCTATCAGAGAAACAGTCGTGCAATATTCTATCTTGTATTGGTGCGATAATATATCTCTGGGTGATAATTCTTAATACCTGCGTGCGATAGAGAATAGAACAAGAGTGCGATATAATCTGCCAAAGCATGTGATATTATAACTGGTAAAATATCACACTGGTATGTAAGAAAGTATTGTACAATACTGAAAAACTATCGCGTGATAATTCTATCAGAAAAAACTAGAGAGCAAATTTTGACAAAACAGCAAGTAAATATTGATGAAAAAAAATGACAAAAATGCAGAAAATGAAGAACAAAACAAAAATGTTATGTCTCACGGTGGGTGCCAAAAATGTACACACTAAATAGTGCACTTCTCTAAGTCATTACTTCCAAGAGAATCCATGAATGGGAAACCTTGAGAAAGTGACCTAGAGCTCCCTAGGCATGGAGTCACAAGGATGTTGATGGTGCTCTCAGCTAGAAAAGCTATTGAAGCATGCAACCTTGCTAGTAAACCACACAATGGGAGATTCAAATAGACAAGGGAAAGAATGTCAATATCCTCAAGAATCAACAATGAGAATGCAATGCAATGCAAGCTATGCTAAGATGAAGATGCAAACTAAACTATGAAAGGAAAGTATTACAAACCTTTGCTAATTAAGCTATGTGAGCTAATCTAAAGGATAAAGGAAACTAAGCTAGATTCCATGAAAGCTATGATGCAATAATGAAACTAGAATGCAAGAATGATCTCCAAAAGCTCCAAAGTCTCCAAGAAATACTGCAACATAAGATTAGCATAAAAATTTGGGATGCTAGAATGAGAAAAGAGCTTTCCTTTTAAAGGAATTGAAAAGGAATGGACCATGGAGATTAAGAAACAAAAGATTTAATCAAGGGTGGAGCTTGAAAGAGGAGAAATCCATGTGCACAAATATCCTCCAATGAGAAAATAAGAGATGACTTTTGTGTCCATATGAGACAAAAAGTGTTTTTCTTCTTTTTATAAAATAAAAATAATGTTTTATTTGTGCAACTTAGGATAAGAGGAAAAGTGGGGGCTCTTTATTTAATAAAAGGGGAGGTAATTCCTTTTAAATAAATAAAGACTTTAGGATAAAATAGTTTAGCCCAAGGAAAAGAATTGAAAATGATAAAATAGGATTTGATCAAGGAAATTGATATAATTGAAAAATGTTGATTTTTGAAAATATTAATTCAGGGATTCGATAAATTGCTGAATGGGGGCCCAAAGTCTAGGTGACCATTTTAGGGTGCATACAGCTAATAGGTGGTGCCATGGCATCTGTGGCCATGTTGTGTGTTTCCGACATTGTAGGCAGCAGTACATCTGGGCCTGTCCATGTCTGAGACGGCGATACCATATGATCATTGACAAGTGTTGAAGAATAAGATTGTTAGAGCATAATAAAATCATGGACTAGCAAGGAAAACATTGCTAGAGCATGGAAAAAAGATAGTCAAACATGTGATCTACTTGAACCACCTGTAGTGCCCTCATCAAAGGCACGAGGATCAAAACTATGGAAGAAAAGTTGTAAAAACAACACATTCGCTTATAAAAGACAATATAGCAGACTAATAAAAGACTAGTATAACATAAAAACTAGTATAATGACATAAAAGACTAGTATAACATAAAAACTATTATTGAACTTTTATTATAATTAAAAATTACACTAATACTTACTTTGAAATTTTGAGCTTGGTGCATCAATTCAGTCACCCTCTTTTGTGACTCAGGAGTTGAAAGGTATATAGATGACAATTGAGACACTCTTTTTCCAATTCTTTGGAGGAACTTATTAATTGCAGTGGCCGGGTCATCACAAGTTGAAAAATCAATATCTAGGTCCTCGTCAAAGGACTCCTCCTAAGGGACTGCGGGTTCATTTCCCTTTCTCTAATGACCACCTATCTGTGACAACAATATCACTAGCACTATTAAAATTAATCCAAAACAGTGATGAAAAGAACATAATAAAAAACATTATTTAACATTTTACTTCTATCTAATTTGTAGTACAATAACAAAGAGGTTTACCTGGTGGGAAGAAAAAGTGCTTGCAAAATCATCATTGTCCCCTCTATGTGGTTGCTCCATATCATGGCCTTGTGTTATTATTTAAAGTTAACCAATAATTAGAAAGGACTAGATTAATAAATTTCATTAGAATGGACTAGATTAGTAAATTTCATTAGAAGATGATGATGGAGATGAGGTGGATGGTGAGGAGACTCTCTAGATGTGGCTAGTTTTGGATGGCTTGTTTGTAGTAGTTTTTTTGGATGAATTTCCTTTCCTAGAAGGATTAGATTCAACATTACAAAAAGAACTCAAATATAAAAATGTTAGCAAAAAAACTTAATTATTTAATTATACATAGTACGGACCTGCACCCCCATGATAGTGACATTGTTTGTATCTATGTGATTCAAATTGTAATCAATAAACAGCTCTTCCCCTGCACATATTGAATTTATCACACATACAAATACATGATTTCCCTCGCACGCCTCAAATATGCAATTGGGTTGCTTAATAGTTGACATAGGTCACGTACTATTTATAAAACCTATAATATTCTTTGATGCTTTTGGCCTTCTCTCAATGTATATAGCCGCTCTTTTATTTTTTTAATTGTCTTTTTGTTGAATATAATTTGTCAAGAGTGCATACCTACACATACTTTTTTATATCAAACAATCTGCATCCAACTTTTGTAATCGTAACAAAGTCCAACATAATCCATCAATTCCATAACTTTTTTGTAAGAGACCTTTATGTCATCCATGGAAAATAGGCCCAAACAATATAATGGCGATGGTGCTATGTGATATATCTTGTCTTTAACACTAAAATTAGTGTTTATTGGAGGAAGTTCCTTGGGTACCCATTGTTTTTGTAGATGTTGGTACCTAAAGGGCACTTCAATGTCACCTTTGCTCTCATCATCATAAGAACATGACCCCCCTTGAGCAAGAAAAAATTTCATGCATTTATTGAATTTCCTTCTAGTCTTTTGACCTCTAGTTGATCTCCCTAATTTAGACATACTACATGTCTCACTTTCTTCTTCCATTCATATATTTCCTTCACTTGAGGAAGACACATCTAACAAATTCCTATTTTTTGCTACCTATACTCCATCAAATGAGAGAGATAGCAAGTAATGCAAGATATTTTGCAAATTGTAAAAGACATTAATCTTTATAGGGTGTATTGACTTATACATGTCGATCCATGAGACTATGTGGGCTTCTCATGAAAGGGTTCTTGCATATGTAATTCAATTATCTTATGTTATCTAAAAAATTCATGATACGTATACTCAAAATTACATAGTAAGTACATTAAAAACCATAAGCATCCCATATAAATTAAAAACATTAAAACATACATCAAAAATTGATTATATTAAGCATTGATCGCATAACTGTACATTTCTATCAAGAAATCAATATTAAATAGATTAAGCAGTGATCACATAACTGTACATTTCATTCATGTCATTGATCTTCTTATTCATCAAACTCATCATCATGATCATCATCTTCATCAACATCATCACCACCACCATCATTAGCATCATCTTCATCATCATCACCATCAATGTCATCATTATCATCAGCAGCAGCAACAGTAGCAGCAGCAGCAGCATCATCATCACCATCATCATCATGATCAGTAGCATCATCATCGCCATCATCATCTTCTTCTTCAAGAAAAGTTATGTCACGAACATCATCGACTAATTGTCAATCGTGATCATCATCTACATCATCTTCTACTTGTTCAAAATCTTCTTCTTCCATCGCATTATACCTTATCAGCCTTCCTCTTATATTATGTCTAACAACAAATGACCAACCTGGTTTATGTGGAACCTCTGAGTAGAATACCTTCTCACATTAGCTTGGAAGAACATAGGGCTCATACCCAATTGGCTCAAACCACCTTGTATTAATCATTGAAAATCCATTTCCATGTTCAATAACAGTTCTATCAGGATCATTTTGATTAAGTCATAGCATGTACCATCTGATGACGAAGAGAACTAATCTGAAGGAATTAAAGTCACACTCAAGTATATCATCCCAAATGTCATAGTATCAATTTTCAGACTCTCAAGGATGTAAGTCATTTCGAGATGAAATATTAGTCACCTGAAAGACTGCACTTATCCTAGAATCATAAGTTTTCTTTGTGTTATCCAAATTTTTGATGCAAAATTTATGACCATTGTAAAACATAGCCTTATGGTGTTTGACTTGCAATAATATGTCAAACATGTAAAAATTATTACATCGGGAGTTGATAAATATATGGGTGATTAAAAAGTTTATACGTACTTGAAAATCTCTTAAACTATATGCTAAATCTATTTCCCTTTGCGTAACATTTGAATCTCCATTACGATGAGATTCTTTAACCAATGAAGACACAACTTTCCATGTTAATGTGCGACCAAAATGATGACATCGTTCAATCCATACCATCATCCAATCTTGATTGTTTGCAATATACAAATGTATTGCATCCCACTCTTGAGTAGTTGTACAAAAAATAAATAGATGACTTACAACTGATTAATTTTGAAGATTAAGAATTAATTAACTATAATAAAATCCTATAATTTATTACCTCTCACTTTCCTCAATCTACCTTTCCCCGCCAAGTACTCCCCTTCAAATTTTCTAATGGTGTCAAGATCCCAAATGCGATCTATATGGATCTTTGTTGCAAGATTAGGAAGATATTCAGTAACATACACCATATTCTGGTATACCATATATCCCTCCACCATAGAACCCTCAAGACATATTTTTTTTCAAGCCAAAGCCTTCAAAAGTTTTAAGTTCCTCTCAACCATCCACATTGACCGAGTGTGTACAAGTCCACACAATTCAATCTCCTCAACTTAGTGTATGAGGTAGTGTTCTTGTGCATTGAAAAAAGTTGAAGGTAAACACTTTTGCATTTCACACATTAGATGAGGAATTCTTCTCTTCCAATATTTATATATTATTTATAGATTTCTTTAGATGACAAGCACCTACAAGACATTCAAGACACAAAAATATATAAATACGAGACTTCATAATATATTACATAACAAGAAAAAAAATTGTGAATATAATAAATATATACAACAAATTGAATAGATATCACTGCTTACTTCATGTATTTTCCAAGATCATATATCACTTGTTTGATGTTATTGTCGAAGTTCTATAGGAGAGATAGGGGTAGCACATACTGCAACAATTATAAACTAATCATGTCATTCTTTTCTTACATAATACAATGAAAAGTACATGTAGTTTACAAATATATTGTAAATATAAAAGAACATGACTTACCTTGATGAAGGTATGTCAATCATGCATTTTTAATCCTAGCCCAAATTCACATTTCTTTGATATGAGATTGCTTATGTTCACAGAAAATCCTATGGGAAATCAAATTTTTTGTATGACTTATTTTATGTCATCACTTTTTTGCTTTGTTAATAACCAAGGAAGGGCACTTATAGTAATCAGGTCTCCATTTCTATTTGATTCAATGAAATTTTTCATTGTATGATTGGATTCATGAATGTCACTATAGATTTAGACATTTTTTTTATTTAGTCCCTTTGGAAGGTGCTCTATAGTATTGCCTTGATGACCTTCATGATCATCAATTACATAATCAACAAACAAAACATAATAGAAATATATAAATTCCAAACATAAACCATTAGGTGGAACGGTAGTACCTTAATGATTAATTATATTATATTCTAACTTCCATAGGCAAGTTGTCATTCTTTATGGCTTTGATGTAGTCTCTTTTTTCTATTGAAAAGATGTTTTTTGGTAGTTTGATACTTTTGATTTCTATGGAGGAAGTTCCTATACTCATCAAATACTTGCTTTCCTAAACTTTTTGAATGATGATATTTTATTTTTGGACCACAAACTGAACATGCAAATTTTTCCTTTGTTTGAAGACCTACAAGATAATGATATCAGTGGATTAAATATGTTAATTTTTATAATTAGAATTATCATGTGCAACTTGAATTCACCATAACAAACTAAAAAAATGTGTTAGCCTTGGGGCATCGTGTATTGTCCATACAAGCATTGCATGAAATTGAAATTGTCTTTGTCCTATTGGTCTAGAGATGTCATACATAGTAACACCATTTCATAACTCTAGCAACTCGTTGATAAGAGGCTCAATTTATACATTCATATCTTTAACTTGGTACTTACCTAGTTGAATGAACAATAATGTTACATAATTATTGTGACCATTTTACCGAAAGATTTATAATTACATTTCGATAACTGTTAAATGATAAAATACCTAAAAATATCATTGCCAACATAATGTGATCCCTCTTTATTAACATCCATGGAAGAATGTTATTGTTGATGATAAAAATAGGGCAAACAGAGTAAACAGATCTCAAGTCTCCAAATGGATTGACACCGTCTGCTGCCAATGAAAGCTTGAGATTTCAAGGTTCTTCGATAAAGTATAGCCACTTTTTCTCTATGTCCTTAAATGTTGAACCATCTGTAGGCATTCAAATAATGTCATCTCGACTCCTATTGTATGCATGGTAATCCATAAATTGTGCCAAGCTACTACACCTAAAAAATCTTTGCAAACATGGTATAATGGAGATGTAACAAAGAAGCTTGTGAGGCACCTTTTTTTTTATTTGATCTGTTTGATATCTACTTGTTTGAAATTTAGGGCATTCTGTTGAAAATTTATGTTTTTTATGATAAATAATATGATCATTGGGACAAGCATCTATTTATTGATACTCCATTCCAAAATCTTTCATAATGGCACATAATTCTCAGTATGAGCAAGGGAGAATATTCGATGGTGGTAACAAAAACTCACCTATCAATCTACAACAAAAAAATATAAGTTGTTAATATTAACAATATTTGTGGTACATGTTTCACCCTTTATTGACTATAATGACATATATTACATACCTTAGCATACATGACATTGTTATGTTGGATAAGCCATTCATAACCTTCAAGCTCAACAAGAACAATACATCAAAGAGAAGAGTTATTTGGGAGCCTTTGTAAAGGATCATGTCTTCCTTCTTAAGTAGACGTATATCATGGATGACATCAATGTCATCATGATCATCATCATCAGTTGCACCAGTACCAAATGTGTCATGGATAAATGTATTAGTACCATCACCTTCAAATGTGTTATCTAACACATGATCATCATCTTCCATGGGATCATAATCTTCAACTCCAATATTTGCATCTCCATGATCCTCCACTTCCAAAACCATATTATCCATATTCGCACCTCCCTGGTCTATATCATGTACTACCCTAGGGAGGTCAACCTATATAAAAATGATGAACACAAATAACCATGATAATTATCACATCATCAAGTGTATTTCAGATGTATATTAATTGTTAAAAAATATATAATGAAAAACTTACCAATGGATGATAATCAAACCCCCCTTCAATGTGATTATTCTCCCTACAATATCTCTTAGTTGTTTTGATTATAAATCTTCTAGTGTTTAAGCCCTTACAAATTTTGTAGGGACTAACATTTTCCATCGCCTTTTCTTTTGAAGTTAGACCACAATATAGAAATTGTCTCCCCATTTTGTTCTTCACGTAGATTATCTAACATGATCCTTCTTCATAGGAAAAAAAAATTGGGCTATGGAAACTTTGGTCTATAACCTTCACAAATTAAGCAAAACGATGCCGAAAGTACACAAATATTCTTAGTCTTTAGACCTAATTATATATAGAAATTGAAAAGTTAGTTATGAAATGATGCTTTAGTATAGTATACCAAATTGAAATACTTATTCTATTGTAGTCTTCCACCTCAAACTCAGTCCTATTGTGGCAAGAAAGAAAGATATTCAAATAATATACTAATTTATAAATCAAAATAAAATATCATATATATTATACACATAATATATTAGAAGTGCATCAGGGGTTAACCAAACTATTGGTTCTTTGCCCAATGCCTTCCAACCCAAATTCCTTCACAGAAGCAAATATTCACCAAATTCCTTAGCTTGATATCCTAACTTGAGCTTAATCTTAGTGAAGTATTGTACATTGTGGAGTTGATACAAGAAGTCATTGATGTGTTGAGGGGGGTACCTATATTTCTGATTTCACCATGATCTAGTTGAGTGTGTGATAGTCAATGCAGAGGCACCATATGCCATCTTTCTTTGGCACAAGGACTAATGGGCTGCAACATGAAGAAGAGCTGGGTGGTCACAATCAAATTTTTGTATTCAATATAGTGAGACATTTTTGTTGCATGACAAGTTGTCTGACATGAATTTTTTCCACATAAAACCCAAACATGATTTCACCCAACAAAGTGTCCTTTGTCCTACTATGATAGTCAAGCACTAATATTTTAAAAATGCACTCCTACTACTCTAATATTTTAAAAATACACTCCTAAAAGCCTTACTTGACAGAGCATACTTGAGATTTAGTTGTCCCTAGAATCTAGAATCAAATTGCGGCTCACATTATTTGACTGCATGTTTGATCAAACAAAGGTTTAATCACAAAAGATGATCCAAGAAATGTAATTGTTGTATATTTAAAGTTATGGGTTTTGTTTATAAAATTCATACAATTTGTTCATCTTTCTTCATATTAAAAGTTTTTGTTGGAGCTGGAAACTTCATTTATGATTGCCCTAAAAGCTTTTATAACTATTACTACATCTCATTGCCAAATTGAGACCACATATCACTGAGGCATTCTTAGCAAGTCATCATGCTTTGTCTATGGTATCCACAATTCATAGAAAGTAGAAAACATGGCAAATGTTTTGAATCAGTCTTTACATCCTTGTTGAGAATTTCCAATCCTTTCACCTGAGTCATTATGTGTCATATCCAAGCTTCATCATTTCCATGAGATTGCATTCTATTTATGCATTCTAGAAATAATTTGTGTGCCTAATCTATGTTCATACACTCTGCAACATGCCTTAATATGCTATAGTGGTTTCACTCTGCAACCATGTTAAGCAATTCATATCTTAATATAGAGAAATTAATAGTATTTAATTTTTTGTTTATAGAATTTATCTCAGACTGATATTTACCATAACATTTACAGAGATCATCAATTATTATAATTGCAGAGGTTATTGAAATTGTATGCTTGTTGTGGTAATTACATATACATTGTTATTGATGATTTTCCACAACAAGCATACAATGATATATATGTAAGTAATATATTGAAAGTTTATGTCTATGTAGAGACATGATTGTACGTGGCTTATGCCACATAGGGTCATGTCCCTACATAGACATACCTTTAATCATTGTTCATGCTTAACTATCGGTGATGCCAATATTTAACAATATCATTAATCATTGTTCATGCCAACTATTAGTGATATTGATCATTAATGATATTAATGTTATTTATTATGCATCATGGATAAGTTTCGGGTCACCCGATAGCAAATACAATCCTTGCAACATGGTTATGTATCAAGTCACCCAAGTAAATTGGATCATTCGATATATAACAAGTTTAATTAAGTATTGATATATATGATATATATATATAGATGTATATATATACATATAGATGTATATATATACATATAGATGTATACATATACACATATATGTATACATATACACATATATGTATACATATATATGTATATGTATACATCTATATGTATATATATACATCTATATATATATATGTATGTATATATATATATATATATATATATATATATATATATATATATATATATATGTATATATATACATATACATATATATATATATATACATACATATATATATATATATATATAGATATATATATATATATATATATATATATATATATATATGTATGTATATATATATATATATGTATATGTATATATATACATATATATATATATACATATATATATATATATAGATACATATATATATATACATATATATATACATATATATATATATATATATGTATGTATGTATGTATGTATGTGTATATATATATATATATATATATATATATGTATGTATGTATGTATATACATATATCTATATATACATATATGTATATATACATATATGTATATGTATACATATACATATATGTATATATACGTATACATATACATATATACATATATATGTATATATACATATATATGTATATATATACATATACATATATGTATATATGTATACATATATATGTGTATATATATATATATATATATATGTATACATATATTTATATATGTATATGTATATATATATATACATATATGTATATATACACATATATGTATATATATATACATATACATATATAAATATATGTATACATATATATATATATATATACATATATATACATATATATATGTATATATATACATATATATATATATATATATATATATGTATATGTATATATATATATACATACATGTATATATGTATATGTATGTATATATACATATATATACATATATATATGTATATATATACATATATATATGTATATATATACATATATATATGTATATATATATATACACACACATACATATACATATATATATATATACACACATAGACATACATATATATATATACATATATATACATACACACACACACACACACATATATATGTATATATGTATATATGTATATATATGTGTGTGTGTGTGTGTGTATAATTTTCACATTAACATATATGTATATTTACTTATGTATTTTAATCCAAATGAAGCTATTTCTCAACAGTTAATGCTTCAACAAACAAGCCCAAAACATTAGGCAAATTTAAATTCATATCATTTTTATTAATTACCATGGGTTTTGGTTTGTGGGTTTTATAAACTATGATTATTTCATTCAAAGACCACATTTGGGAATATTAGAGATTACATATCAGAGGTTCAAAGCTTATTGTATACCAAAATTGAAGAAAGTAGATTGGGAGAAGATTGAAGAGGGTTTATTTCTATTTTTTGGTTATATCTTCTTCCTAGTTGGTTGTACCATTCCCAGCCAATCATCCCACTTCTTGAAGGGCCATGTGAGGGTTTTAGGAATTTTATGGGGTTTTTAAAATGTGGAATCTTATTGGAGTACTTTTTTAATGTTTGACATTTCTTGACCTACTTGACCATTTTGGGAGCATTTTGGCACCTCTGAAATGTATGCTTTATGAGTAGCTATTTACTGGTTTCATTTTTGGGGTATGTGGGATATAGATGTATTATGTCATTTAATGATTTGTTTTTTCACTATATTTTAGAAATATTGAAATATAAGATCAAGAGTAAAATCTAGAATTCTCAGGTATGTAATTTTTTGGTGTTATCTATTCTTCTTGTATTAAGAGTGTTGTGATATTTCTTATTTAGCTACACTATATTTGTCATTGAAATATTACAAAAATAATTCAAACAAAAACATATTCTAAAACACAAAAAATCAAAGCACAAATAGGTATGCATATTACAACATTGGGGATGTGGTTTTCTTTGAGATGTCTTTGTAGGATATATTTTATGGTTTAGACTTCAATCATTTTGGGTATTCATTGTACTTTTTGATGATGGTTACATTTTAGGGTTCTAGCAGGGAACAATGTTGTTATGGAATGATGATTTTGTAGTTTGTTTTTTTATCAAAGTGGCATAGTGCCAACATGGTGGTTATTTAATAAGGCTGACTTGGAACCCTGGAATTACTCTAGTTCGTAGTCCAATAGTTGTTGATCATAAATTCAATGATGACTTTCCTAAATTCATCCCTATCAAGTCTCAATTTTCTTCAACTAAAGATAAATTTTCTAAGGATTTGACTAAGTCTACACAATATCATATTTCTCTTCTTATAGGAGGTTTTCAAGAGATCTGGTATTGGTCTCTTGCAGGACAATGCCTTGTGCAAATGGTGTTACAGATCTTCTAGGTTAACTTGGGACATGCAAATTATTCTTGGTACAAGTTTAAAGATTAGTTAGATGATTGTGAGGTTTTAGTGGCATTGCTTGAGGACAACAAATCTTTGGGAAAGGCACACTATAATGTCTCCATTTGTAGGTTCTTTGGTAGTGTAGTTATCATTGACTTTTTGGGTTCATTTCAACATGTTTAGAGGGGTTTTTTGATGTCACTAGTGATTTTAAATGGTTTAGAAGATTCATGTGGTGCTTTCATATTCTATTTCTAGCTTTCAGTTTGGGCTCCAATATTCTTGAAGAGAGTGTTTGTTTTTAGTAAGTCACCTAGTCAGGTATGTTTATCATCTATTAACATTGGGGTAATTCCTACACAATCATATTTCAATTCCAATATTTTTCAATCATTTTCGTTGATTGAGTATAAAATCGAGCTATATTTAATTATTTTAATTAAGGTTTCCTTTTTAATTAAATTTATTTATCACCTTGTGTTATAGCACGTTGGAAAGAAAATGAAAAGTTTGAAATGATGGGACTCTTAAAAGTGACTTGAACTGCCAAAAATGTTTTAAAAGTAGATTAAATCACTTTTTGGAGTTAAATGACTTAATAAATTAATAAAGTAATTTTAAAAGGAAGTTTCTTGAAGGTTTCCTAAAAGGCTTGTAAAAAGGGAATTGAGAGCGCATTTTCTATGTTGAGTTTATTGTTTCTTATATTTCTCTCTAATAAAACCCTACATTGTTTTTAAAGTTGGACTTGGCTTGACAAGTCCTTCCTAAGAATGAAATCCCTCTTGAAGAAGACTCGCTATGGTAGTAAAATATCTACTCTAGCTAGTATTGTTGGAGATGTCTTACAACTATTTTAGTACATTTCTAGTTTTTTTTTGTGTTCAAGTTTCAAGAGTTTTTACAGACAATGAGTCATGTTGCCCCTTGAAAATTATTTCAAGAGTTTTTAGAATCTACTTATTTTGTTGTTCAATTTCTTGTGCATATGAGAGACTAGTTGTTTTTCAATCAAGAAGATTCCTATTGGTGATAATAATATTGATGTGCTAGAACCATATCAATTGGATTATAATTTTTGGACTTATAATATGTCAAAAAATATGGAAGGCCATAATATTTTTTAAGTGTTGCCCAAAAATTTTGCATTTTCATTATCTCCTTAAATTTAGATTGAACCATATCGATTTTTTAATGCTTCCAATGTTGGTTGTATCATTCCAACTACCTTGAGATTCACATTTTTCTCAAATCTCCAAAAATAAGACATTATTTCAAGTATTGTCTTAAAGATTTTCTTACGGCTAGGTGATTAGGATGCATATATAATGTGGGTTTTGGTTTAACATTTACTTTTCTATATCAAGTCACCCCTTGCACGCAATACCCATCTTGAGTATTGGTATGTGGGAATTTTTTAGATCTTTTCCTATGTTTAAAGGTTGCAAAATCATCTTTTGGAGATGTTTAAGGGTTCCTAAAATATTTGGATCAGTTTGGAGGGAAAAGGAAGTGACTAGAGTTTCTTATGTGAACTGCTCTTGTAATTTTCCTTGCATTTAGTTGTTGGAGCATAATTCTAAATTAAATTTTAAGGTTTGGTGGTTTTTGGATTGTGATATGACCAAAATATCATGTTAGACTTGTAATAATCTTTGTATGAACATTTGATGGTGATTTTGAGGACATTTCAAACCTTTAGTAGCAAGAAGACATGTATTTATGAAGATACACATGCTTAGTCTATTTGCTAAGTGTGTACTTGACTGTAATATCCAAGTTGAATGTTAAAAACATCTTGATTTTATGATCAATAATTTATATGGTTCATGTACTTCAATTTTAGATTATGTTAATGTTGCTTTTCCATAGACATGTATATGTTGTGAATGAATGAAACAAATCAGAACATTATTGCAAGTATTTATTTGTATTGGCACTTTTCATGAATCAACAAGTTAATGTACTTTGTCAATAAATGTATGCAAATTGTGTGATGAAATTATTTTAAGGTAAAAGTGCAAAAAAAATTAATAGCAAATAGGTTAGTATATTACAAAAATCGCATGTCCTATCGTGACTCTAGCTTTGATACAAATTCCTACATCTCCTATTCTTTCATCTTATTCCACATTTCTTCATGTTCACCTCCCCCAATCATTGAATTTTTTTTTATTTTGTTAATGACAATTTGACCCCTACAACTAATCAGAGAGGATTTTCCCACCTAAAAGCCCATGTCAATCCAAAGGTGCAAATTTCTTACAATATTAAAGGTCAATGATAAGAGTAACAATTGTGTCATTAATGTGATGGTTAAGTTCTATATGTAGATGTTCTTCATGCAAACTCTAGCCATCCACTCAAAAACTTTCAATAGGATTTCAATTTGTCTTGCATGCCACATTTTTTACCTCCAATTCTATGTCAAATTTTTACAAGAAAATAGGCAACAAAAAAGAGAGCTATATATTTTAGTTCATTTTTCATTGAAAATCTCACTCATTTTTGCATCTCCATATGATTGTCAGTGTTAAGTATTGTCTAGGGTTTGAGCTCCTACATGTCTAGTCACCTCTAGAGAAAAACAGTTTGTAAATCACAAAGAGGTAGCAAATTTATAATAAATATTTCTAGTCATTTGTAGATATTAAAAGGAATTTAATGGGAAAAAATTGTGACAAGTTTTATAGCTTAGGATTTCCTCTTGCTACTATTTTTGGTATGGTTATAATAAAAGATTTGATAAATGTCGCAACATTTTAAGTCATCGTAGACAATGTTTGTAATGGTCTCTTGTTTATTGTGTATTGTTTTCTAGAATTTGGAGAGAGATTATTAAGCATTCTTAGTTGTTTGATATCATCTTTGTTGTTATTTTGATGTGTTGTTTCTTTTTGCAAGTTATTACTCTATAACTAATGAATAAGGTATAGGTGCTGAAAATTATGAACCACTACACACCTCAAATGAAATGTAAATTTCACCACTAGTAAGCAGGTTAGTGGTTTGTATGTATCTTGTGACTCATTGATTCGTCTAAGGAAATATTTTAGTAAGGAATTTAGGAGTGTCTTATCTTATAGAATTAAATTGTATACCTACTTATTGAAATTATGCAATGATGTCTTTATCAACTTAATAGCGTTATTATGTGCAATAGGTGTGTTTGTGACCTAGTGACAACTCTTTATACCAAACATACATTGGGTACTACTACAATGTTTTCTATTTTCTTGTCATTAGTAATAATTATTCATATTCAAGAGTCCACTATGAACACCTTCTTGGTTTTATTTAAGCCCAAAGTGGAGGAGAGATTATCCACTCTCATTAATTGACCTTAAATCACATGCATTCTATTGGTGTGTCGATCAATCCCCTCTCAAAACAATATTTCATTGGCCTTGAAATGAATCAATTCCTATAGAAGTAATAATTTTGGAACCGAACATGTATTATATGGTGCATTCTATCTCACGAAGTGAAGATTTTACTATGTCAACCAAATTCTTGCACAATCAATAATCCATGAAACTATTTGTATGGCATGTCAACATGCTATCATTAGCATGGTCATCTGATGACATCACAACTTCATATGGAAAATGTTACCTTTCACCTTGAGCTTTTCATTTTTACAAGTGAACTCTAGGAATATCATTCACACTCATTCAAGATTCATTTTTGGTGTGATTTATTTTCATTCTAGGTTTATTTTTTTAACAACTAGAAATAGTGATGTCATTTTCTAATATTGGCATTGCAATCTTTTTTCAAATTTTACAATTTTTAAAAGTTTCATAGAGTGATTCTCACTTTGAGAATTTTTGGGACTCTATTCTTGTCTCATATAAAATCTCTTGAGTGTCTTTTTTAAACTGCAATATTTTTTCATACTTAACATTACCATTCTTTGTTTGTTCTCATTTTGCTTCAAATTTGTAATTTCATCATATTTACTTTGTTTGTACATGGTAAAACACCAAAATCAAACCATTGCATACTAGCAAATAGCAATTGCATACACATTAAACATAAAGACACAAGATTATATTCCACCCTTCCACTATGATAGTGGATAAAGAGAATGATTCCTCACAAGAAGGGATTAAAAATCACTATGAATCTCTTAAGTTAATCTATTTTATCTTTTTCCGAAGCCAAGTAACGATTGGTAGAAGTGGGAAAGGGACTGTAAGAATAAAAAATTCCTATGATTGGTCTCGGTATTATTCAAATTTTATGGCCACATCTTAGTGAACTTGAGTGCCCTCATAATCCTTTGACTAGCATATGGACAAGATATGGATATCTCTCCAATCTTTAGTGTATTAACGTTATAAAAGAGGTACCTAAATTAGGTAAAAACCCCATCTCCCCGCTTCTTCGTGACCCTTTTACCCTCTTTGTCAACTTTGGCGCAAGATACTTGGGCTTCATTTTTTCCTCATTATTTCCTCCCCCTCTAGCACCATGGCATAAACATAAAACACAATACTCATGGAAATGCAGGGCTACCTCACACTTTAGTATTGGAATTTTATTTTTCAAAAAAATTGAGTGGGTACGTGGGGTATTAAACTTTAAATTCATTTCTTTATTTTTTAAATAATGTATCAAATACAATAAAACACCCTCTATTTAGCATGAAATCACTATTCATAGAACCGTACCTCTCCACAATCTACAACATTTTAGTCTCCAAGATAGTATCATGATGCTCAAAAAAATTGGGTTTGATATTAGATCGCCCTGATGCCCTAGTAAGCACAATGGTCACCTTGGATGTGAGGTTGTGCAGCAAGCATCCCTATTTATCTATAACTATGTATCAATGGAAGTCGACGTAGTTTGGGTCTGGTCGTCAATCCTTTCCTGAGGGAGATTGATCCCAACTTCGACCACTTCCATCGTGCGAAAACATAAAAATGCATATGGTATAACTTTGTCTTCTTCTTTTTTTAAATGTGTGCCCGCAAATGTCACAATTGTGACATTTTATATGGTGTCAAAATTGTGACAATATCAAGCATAATTACAAAAAAAATATCAATTTCACAAAATGTGCCCCTCCATCAAAAATGACCGTTAGAAAAAAAAAAAAAGGCCTAAATGTACTAGTGACTAGTGAGAACTATATCAACTATGATGTCCCACAATGCTCGACGATGATAAATTGGCTAAAGAGATCAATGACTAAAGTCTTATTTTTGCATTCATATTAGGCTTGCATGTAGTTTGCATAGTAACTTTGGATGAGTTGAGATAATCCTAATCTTCAAATCCTGGAGTTTGCAATTATTCATCACCTCAATGGTTAACTACGGACATCATCCTTGACCTGATCAAATCATCAAATTATCCTCAATCTATTTTCGGGATCAAAATTGAAATCCAACATTAAATGTCAAGTCAAAACTTGAGTCAAAACATGGGCAAAATTGCTCAAAATAACCTCAGAATTGCTCACAATTCATTATCAATCATCTATAATCCCATCTGAATCAAATTGAATCAATCTAACATCAATTTTTCTTCAAATTAAATGTTTTTCATCAATCGAATCAACTCAAATCATTGTTATTCCTTGTTGTATTTTGATCTCAATCTTGGGGGGGCTGAAATACTATATCATCAATCAAATCAACTGAATTCAAAACTACAAATTCAAGAAAGATCGCATCTGTTAGAATTTATAATCTTTCCTTGGTGTAATATTGTAAATTAGGATAAACCAAGGTATCTTTATTGTATTTTGTCCTCTAGTTAAAGTGGGAGGACAACTCATATTTTTGTAATTCCTTTATAAGGAAATTAGTTTATTCCTCCTTAAGAGGACATGGACACTTGTTGCACACACTTATGAATGGTGGCATTCATAGACTTGGGAGTTACATTCTAACTCCTCTCTCTCATCTCTATTTAAGAGATGCTCCTCTCTCACATTCTCATGATGAAGTTATTGTATTGAGCATATTGCTCTCTTTCTCTCTTTTCTCTCTTTAGGCTATGGCCTCATTCATAATGTCACAAGGGGTTTTCTTTGTTTTCCCCTTTCAAAATCTCTTGGCTCATTATTTGGATTCTTGGAGCATTCTCATGTTGGTGATTGATATTGAAGCATTATCTCATTCTTGGTCTATGGTAAAATTATTTCTTGCATTACACTTTCTTGGGTTCTTTCCTTAACTTCTTTTCATTTTTTCATACTTCTAACATGGTATCAGACCTACTAATCCTTGTTTAAGTGTTTTGTAGGAAGGTGACATTCAAAGGAGAAAGTTTTTTTCAAGTTATTTTATAGATCTAATTTTGTTTTTGCAGCTCTAACTTGTTTATTTCATAATTTGTTTTCCCTCTAACCCTCTTTGGAAGGCTTGCCGCCAAAGAGGAACTTAGCTTTTAGTCTTTTTTGGGTTTGGTCGGTTCACCACCAAACCCATTTTAAGTGATTTTTTGCAAGCACTAGAATCTAATATTTCTTGCAGGTCTCATCTAACTATTCATTTTCAATTTTCTAAAAAAATCTTGTGCATGAAAACTATTTCATTTTGTTGCAGGCCTAACTCCATTTTTTTAGAATTCTAATCCCTTGCATGCAAGATATTTTACCTTTCTTTCTTGCAAGCATTTCTCATTTACTTTAGCTCGGTTTAAATCTAACTTTGTTATCAATTTCATAATATTTTTCTATGTTATTTCATTCTCTCTGCTGTTTAAAATAAATCCATTCCATTCCACTTTAATATTTTATTTGCTAGTTAAAATAAATCTATTCAATATCTTCACAGTAAATAGCTCTTTGTTTACTTATCATTTTCATATCATTTTATTTTGTTGTTACTATTCAATATATTTTACATCACTTTACATGTGTAGCTGCATCCATTTTTAATAAATTTGTTACTTATATCTGCATTTTGTTTCCTATACTAATTTGCTAATAAGATATTTACATAAATTTTATTACATCATTTGTACTTTCCTTGTGCATCTCTTTGCTACCCTCATAACAGCCTTAACTAATTTTTTTAGCTAGTTTGGCGCAGCCTTTATTGGCTTGCATTCCTTTCCTTTGATTGCTCCCAACGTGAGTAATCACCTTGTGCGCAATGTGAGACAATCTTTCCTGCTACAACCCATTGCATGAGGTTCCAGCTTTATCTATCATTCTGTGCGCAGCCTGCTTCCAAACTTGTGCGCAACTGCTACCTTGTACACAGCTTCCTTGTTGCGCAACCTCTTGGCCTTGTGCGCAGCGTTCACTTTGTTTTTTCGCAGCTTCTCTCTTCCTTCCTTGATGCGTAAGACTTCCTCTTTGCATTGCATTACTAAAATCTACTTATCTCATTCTTGGTCTATGGTAAAAAAAAATCTTGCATTACACTTTCTTGGGTTCTTTCCTTAACTTCTTTTCATTTTTTCATACTTATCTCATGGTTTCTGACTTACAAGTTTATTAATCTTGTTTTCTGCTGGTTTCTTATTCAAACTTTAAATTTATTGATCTTCTTACAGTTGTTATTCGTCTTATTTATGCTTCATTTTTTTTTGAGCAGCAATTAGCTTCTATTAAAGAACATCTAATCTGCATTAAACTCATCATGATGATTGAAATAGAGTTGGAACATGCCTTAAACTCATCATGATTGAAATAGAGTTACAGTAGCTATGTGCCCATTACTCATTACCTCAAATGCTATATTTCGATACCCATAACCATCTACTGCTTCCTTTCATCATTTTGTTCTATCTATTTCTCTGCTTGTCGTAGGTACTTGCATGATTAATAGTGTTGCAATTAAACCTTTTTATCATTATATACTTCACCTCTTTTAGCTCTGGTCTATTTTCTTCTGAACCGTTACTTCTTTTTTGTTTAAATCTCTTGTATTAAAAAATGTTAAATCTATTGTTTATAACGTTATCTTTGATTTTTACCTTTTATCCTTTGGCATCTGATATCTACTCTTTTATCATTTCATTGCTCTAATATAAACAAAAACGTTATAAGTTTATTCTATTTTCTATCGCTACATCTATGAATACTAATAGTCGTCTGCTTGTATTTTTTATCTTTGAGTTTCCCTCCACTTCTTACGCTTCTTGTCGTAAATTTGAATTTTGTTTGTCTACATATAATAACATTTTTGCAAATAATAACATCTCTGCACTCATTACATTAGCTCTTCTATTCACTAGAGTCAATGCTCATTCCATGCATAACGTCTCTGACAGCTCTGCATTTGGAATCTAAATCTCAGTTTCTTTTTAAAAAAAAATCTGGTGTTAGTTTAATATATATATATAATGCCTCTATCATCTCTCATGTAACGCCTTAAAATTGCAGCATATATATAACGTTTATTCCTTGCAAACATATAATGTTATTAGTACTTGTCGATAGGCTAAGCAAGTACTATTGCATCTATTTTAGAGTTTTTAGTGTTAACTAGTGATTAAATAAAACTGTTTAGACCAATTAGAATTTTTTAGATTTTGTATTTTGTAATAAATTTCATATTTTGTAAAGTTAGATGCAATATTTTTAACTTTATAATTTATAAAAAACATTTTTTTATCATTTGATTGGCTAAATCACTTGAAGTCTTATTACAGGAGTGAACCAATTAAAATTTAACACGTTTGTTATTTATTGTACACTTTATATTTAATATAATGAAAATGCATTGCTCCTTCCATATTGCATAGTTTTCGGCTTGGAAACATTTTTTGACTTTTTCTAATGAAAATAAAAATATTGTAAATATATGATATAATATAATATATATTTATTCTCATTTATATATATTTTGAAAATATTTTAAAATTTATTATATGTAAATTATACATTAATAAATATTTAGGTAAACCAATGTGTGATATATTTTTCCTTACAAAATATTATAATTTAAATTAAACATAGTAAATAAATATTTTATTTTATAATTAATTAGAAATGTTAAATAAAAATAATATATATTTCTATTATATAATCTTCTAAAATATATTATTATATATTATTATTATAATATTGGTTATAATATAAATTAAAATAATAATATTATATTTATAATTATTATACATTCTAAATATATTATATTATAATTATAATTTATGTATAATATAATAATACAATATTATATATACAATGATATTAATCATATGTAATAAAAAATATATCAATAAAATAAAATTAGCACTATTGTTATATTTACAAATAAAATTAAAATTAAGGATTAAATTAATTATAATTTGCAATCAATAATTGTTTATATAATTATAATTTTAAAAATTATTTATTACTACAATTATCATTGTATAAAAAATTATAATTATATATTTATATAATTAATTAAAATATCTTATATATTATAATAAATTTATTAAAATTAAGATTAAATTTATATTAAAAATTAAAATTAAAATTAATTACTAAAGGCAAGTATTTGGTCACTATATAGCACTTGTTAAGTAACGCATTATTATTATTTTACTTATAACTTTGATCCTTATCAATGTGCAACTTATGTACCTCATGTTTTAACGTAAATCTTAATATTATCCTTCTCCTATTCTCTCTTGACCTATTCTCAATATTATCCTTATCCTCCATCTATTTTTTAGTTATCCTTTCCTTAAATTCTTATTCTCTTTTAAACTAAGCTCTTTAAATATACACGTGACTGTCTTAAGTTTAAAGTTCTATGAAAAAAAGGCTCTTTTTTATGTTTTTGACTTTCTTTTGACATAAAGTAAGTTTTTTTGAAAATCTAAATTTAATTTTAAGTTTTTTATGAAGATTTATTAAAGTTAAATTAATAGTTTTTTTTTAATAAATTTTATAATAGTTTTATTAATTTAATAGTTTTTTAATTTATTATATGAGATTCTAATTCTTTTTAATAAAAAAGATTCTTTAACATTAAGGTTTTTTTTAAATATTAGAGATTGACTCTTTTTAAAAAGTATATATATTAAATTTTTTTAAATAACAATTTTTTTTAAATGAGATATTATTTTTCTGGTATTCTAAATTATTGTAACCATGTTTACATTAATTCAAGAAACCAATTTAAATAGTTCAAATTATATTTATGAAAAACACATTTTGACTTTAGTTCAAATTGTATTATTATATAGAAAGGGTTTTTTTTTGTTTTTTTTTTTAAATTAAAATAAACAAATCTTATAATATAAGGTACTTATTGAGTATTATAATCCATCATCATTTTTTTAAAATTCTCTATCAAAGTTTAAATATTTTTATGTTAACTCTTCTTCAAACATTTTTATAGCAAGTTGTTATATATTTTCTTATTAGAATTTTTTATTTAAGTTTCTTATAAAAAGCTATGTTTATTTCATTTTGCCAAAACCCCTATATTAAGTTAAAAAAAATTGTATTTCACTAAGAGGATCACTTTCTATGTGTGGGAAAAAAAAATGGTACATTTGAATTTTTTTAAAAAGAATATATATTTGATCCAAAGAAATCAAAGTCGTGGTTATTTTGCTAAATTATTATTGTTCAAGTATTGTTAGTTATCTAACAAAATTGTCTTTATGAGTATTATGAAAAGTTTAGGTGACTCCTTGGTATAAGTTCAATATAGATTGATCATAGCTTTGTCTTATAATTTGGCGAGTGCATTTCAATGTGGTTAAAACCCTATATAAGTTATATATAAATAGTGTTTATTGATTCAAAACTCAATATGATTTCATGCACATTTAAAACATATTTTGTGAGTTACAATTGTATGCATTAGGTTGACCCTATGTCACCTGAGGTCATATGTATCCTTTAACAATGGTGTATCAAACCTTTTTTAAACTTCTCGCTTACTCCTTGTTTAACATTCTGTTAAACTGACTTGCTCGTTAAATTGATTTTGCATTTTCAACTATCATGCACTTTAAATTGATTCACACTTTAAACTACCTTCACTATTGCTAATTGATTGCTCAATCATTGCCTTGTTTAAATCTCTCTAACGTCTTTCTTCATTTTTTCATTTTTTTCGGATTCATGATTTCATTCTTTCAAATATTTCCATAGTGGGCCCATCCTTTCAAATTTTTTTACACTTGTGTTCACCTTGCATGGAGATTTTAACTGATATCAAATAATTTATGCTTATTGCTCTTCCAATCAGTCCTTAGTTATCTCAAATTATTCGGGATTATGAGTTATCTTACACTATTGCCTTCATTATTCAGTGATTTGATTCAATTTTATTATGTTCTATTGATCTATATGCACATGGTTGCAGTTTTATGCTTTTATAGCATCTCTTTATGCTCATGGTAGCAGTTTATGGTTTTATTCCATTGGTTTATATGAATTTTATTTGATCTTGTGTAAGTTGCATCGGGAGCTAATTATTTTTTCAAGGTTAACTATGGTGGACCGACAGTTTTAACTGACTCGTAGTTGCCTTATCTGGCCCGTGGAGTATCCCTCCATCCTATAATTGGTGTGCACTTACATTTGTTCCACTTTGAAAGTATTTATTTGGTTCTATTTTGATCCACTTTGTTCATCAGTGAGAGGATGATATTTTATGGAGCTTTACCCTCCATTTGGTTCTACTTATGAAGTATGATATTTTATGGAGTGTTGTCCTCCATTTGGTTCCACATATGATATTTGATATTCATGAAAATTGATATGACCCATCTTGATCTTTTTCCTCATGGTAAGGATATTGCTATTGAAATACCTTTTGACCCATGTTGGATTTCTTATTTGAAGGCAATATGTTGTTTCTCCTCATAAACCTCTCCTTGATCTGCATCTATAATCATGCTTGGCATATTTGAATCTTGAATTGATCTAATACTTAAGACACATGTTCTATCATTGTCTCTCTTACATTTCTTTGATAAATATACTAATGTGATAATGCTCTGCATACATCATTACCTAGATCGTGGGTCATGTAGGTGATGGAGTCATGACCCATTCACTTGCAGTGAGATGACTCATTAGTGGACTATCTATATCCATGTGATTGATGTAATGTTGGTGCTGGTTTTATTAGTTGGCCTTGTCTGTGGTCATTTGTGCATTAGTATGTTCCTTTTATGAGAGATTTATTATACCTATCACATTCATTTTGAGCTTATGATTTATTTTAGATATCATGTTAACTCCATTGCATGTTGGTGAACAAGTACATTTATCCTCATCTCTCTTGGTTCCTCTATGATTGTTTCTTATAATTATTATAACATCAAATTTTACTAACTTGACTATATGATGTAATTCTACTTGTAGATCGGTGCCTTATTTTTTATGCCTCTTTTTTCAAGTGATCCATCAAGGCACATTCTCAATTTTTCACAAATCTTATGGAGATGTGGCTATGATTCCACTTGATCACATTCAAAGGACTCATGTACTTCACTTGGATCTACAAATGTACCATATGGCTTGAAGACAATCAAACTACTTCACATTAAAGATCAAGTTGCAGATTGTTGTAAATTATGGGTTTAATACCCCTTGTTGTAATCACCCCAAGTAAAGATTAAATGGGGGTGTTAGAATTTATAATATTTCCTTGGTGTAATATTGTAAATTAGGATAAACCAAGGTATCCTTATTGTAATTTGTCCTCTAGTCAAAGTGGGAGGACAACTCATATTTTTGTAATTCCTTTATGAGGAAATTAATCTATTCCTCCTTAAGAGGATATGGACACTTGTTGCACACACTTATGAATGATGGCATTCATAGACTTGGGAGTTACATTCTAACTCCTCTCTCTCATCTCTATTTAAGAGATGCTCCTCTCTCACATTCTCATGATGAAGTTATTGTATTGAGCATATTGCTCTCTTTTCTCTCTTTAGGTTATGGCCTCATTCATAATGTCACAAGGGGTTTTCTTTGCTTTCCCCTTTCAAAATCTCTTGGCTCATTGTTTGGATTCTTGGAGCATTCTCATGTTGGTGATTGATATTGAAGCATTATCTCATTCTTGGTCTATGGTAAAATTATTTCTTGCATTACACTTTCTTGGGTTATTTCCTTAACTTCTTTTCATTTTTTCATACTTCTAATAGCATCACTAGGGGCATCTTAACTTTATCATGACCCACATCAAGTTGAAACTCTATGATATTTCTACACAAGTGATTTCATTGCACCACATCAACTTACTCGGAGTAGATATCTGAATCAAGAAAAACTCTAAGGGGCATATTAGTTTCATCACAACACATCAATCTGATATTGTCTTTGATATCAGTCTCTTAATGGTAATCAGTTTCATCACACTTCATCAAGTTGGTTATTCATTCAAATCAATCTATTAATTTAAGATTATTTTTTACATTAACCAATTTCATTGCTTCACATCAAATTGGTTAGTTACCATCATCAAATCAAATAGGTGTTCATCTTCATTGCATCACATCAAGTTGAACACTCTGGTCTTTCTATCGATCTTTGTTCAATCAAGTGGAGTCAGTATGACCAGTTCTTGTTCAATCAAGTTCAGAATCGATGTATTGGTTTATTTTATCGATCTTTATTCAATCAAGCTTAGAGTTGGTATGATCAATTCTTATTCAATCAAGTTCAGAATCAATACCTTTTGGATCTTTAGTCAATCTCTATCCAATCAAGTTTAGAACTGATAGCTTGGAATCTCTATCAATTTTTGTTCAATCAAGTTTGGAATTGATCTTTTGCAATCAAGAATAGTTTCAACAATCCACATCAAGCTATTTATTGTTTTGACATTAGAATTTCTTTGAATCGATACATTGATCCCACATCAATTCAAAGAGGGGTAGATGTAATCACCTAAAAATGGTCTAACTAAGTGCCCCTAATTTTAATTAATTAAATCAAACAATGTGCTAGACATAATTATGCAAGTAATTAAATCAATTGGCTTGCACAATTAAATCAATCATCAAATAATCAATTGATAGGGCATAATGGTCATTTTAAATCAATTAATTAATTAAAAAGTTTCTAAATACTTTTAATTAATAAAATAACGCATTCAATTTCATGTGCACAAATTTCTAATTTCTAAATTAATTTTTTAATTAAAAGAAAGATTTAAAAGAATAAGAAATTTCTAATTTGAACTTTTAATTCAAATTTCTAATTTGGATTTTTAATTCAAATTTATAATTTCTAAATTGATTTCTTTCTAATAAAAAATAAAATTTAAAAGAATGGAGATTGCTAATTTCTCACTCAGTCTCATCCAACCATAGGAAGTTTCTAAAAACATGAGAGAATCTCATCCACTCAACAAGATGAATCTCAATCGCACATTCATTATGGGATTTCTATTTAAACCAACCTTTTAGCTCATTCAAAGGATCTAGTTTTCTTTGTTAAATGCATTATGCCATTTTTATGCTAGATTATATACTCATTAAATATTAGATTTCAATTCTTAAAATTAGCATGCATGCTTAGATAATAGCTTTTAATTTCTAGATTAATCATATAATCATGCTAGTTTCATTGTTAGATTCAGTGTTTTCTTATATTAATGAGTCTATTCATAACTGGATTCAAATTATTGAATGCAATCATTGCATCTTAATCTCTCATGAATCTTTTGTTATGGATTTGTCTAGTCATTGATCTCACAATGCTCACTGAGAGGATCTCTACATAGATCATACTCACTTCGTATATGAAGTAATAGATCATTTCTAGGTATTTGTTTGACTAGTTAGAGTAAAGATTTATTGAAGTGTTTTTAGTTAGATTGACCACATTTAACACACAGGGGTATGAGAAGGTTTTGACAAAAATATAATCCTGAATACAAATGTCTCTATAATTTTTTGGAGCCAAACTAACTTGTAACACAAATTTAAAATTGAGAGTATACATTGGGTCTATTTAATCCCTTGGTGAAAGAACAATGTGTATAAATACCTTGTACCTATGGATATTATCTATCTCCTGCACAAAATTATGTGTCATCTCATGATCTTCAATTTGGTCACATTTGGGCATCCTTTTAGTTCCATCCTTTCACTAGTCTCCTTACTATTTGAATCCTTCACACATAATCACTCTTAGCCTTGACTGTCATGTCCTCCATTTTTCTTAAAAAAGATCATAAAATATTGCAAATATTAGGAGGTGTTTACAAAATGCTTCATTAATTCAAATATTTTGAGAGCTTCCTTAAAAACTTCATTTTGTGCATATTATGCAATCATGACATGTCAAGAGGTTACATTTTTTTGAAACAACATATCAAACAGTTTGTGTGTCCTATCCACACCTCCAAATTTGACATACTTGTACATGGGCATATTGTCAAAGAGTTGACATGCCATCTTTATGATTCCACCATTCCCATGCATATCCACCATAGCATTCCAACTATAATCTCTAACAAAATCCCCTCCTCCATTATGCTTCAATGGATGACTTTAACTTGTTAATCTTCCACATTGGCACACAATCACAATGAGAGGATGCTTGTAAAAGTTTTGGGTTTTGGTCTTGTTGATTGCATTTTCTTAAAATTTTCTAAAGTATTATCCATTTTTGCAATAGGGTTTCATCATCCTTACATGTGAAAATTATGTGAGATAATTTATTAACCATTTTTCATGTGTATATATGAAAGTGCTCTTGATCATATGTAACAAATAAGCAGTACACGGGTGAAGATTCCCATCAAAAACTTACACGACCTTTAGCAGGCAAAAACTTTCATAATAAGCTCACGCATGACTTCTTCTGCATAAATCGCCCATATCACTAGAAATTTTTTAGCCAATCAAGCTACAAAAAATTAATTTTTTAAATATATTTTGTTAAATAAATTACATCTCTACTTTAATTGAGATAAATATTTTCCAAATATGAAAAAAAATTGACATTCAATTTGTTAAAAAAATAGTTATCAATAAAAATTTAAACACAACTTGTTGTTTATAATTTTATAGCCTACAACAAGAACTAAAAATAGTCTATCGACTAAATATATCTAATTTTCATAACATACAACTATTATTATTGTTTCTTTAAAGACTTGTTAAGTTTTTTGGTGTCTTTTTTTTAGTTTTGATGCACTGTTTCCAATGGGTCTTTAATGCTTATCTTGTAATCTTGATGTAAAAGGTTTCGGGTCCTTTCAAAACCTATTTTTACGTAATCAAAACTATTATTATTGTTTTGATATTATTTATCTAAACAACATATTTAATTGAACCCAATCCTGATAGCAATATCACAATTTGACTTGATGTGGAAAATATCTCCTACTTATCAATTGATGACATTAAGGGGGATTTCTAATGAATGGTTCATAAGACACAACACTTTTTGAAGGTTTTGCAAATGAGGTTGCAAGCAGAGTGGGCTTAACCATGGAGGAAACTTTGTAGTTAAGTGTGCTCAAGATGGAGTAGTACTGGGATGGGTGACCTCTCAGGAAGTCTCAGTGCTTCACCTCTGCGGGCATCACCTAGATTCAATGAGTGCTAAGTGTTCCATTCATTCTCATGAGAGATGTTGATGTGGAGAAAAATGGAAAACACTCACATTTTCAAGGACCTTGTTGATCCATACAACATTTTATCATACAATAACTACTCAAGAGAGGCATAGTCCATCATTTAGACAATATAAACATCTTCGCCATCATCAAGAAGCTTTTGCGATCAACACTCAGAGATGTGTAACTTTTATTCTAGGAATTATTTGATCAATCCCTCTGGTGACAACATAGAAAAATGGGATAACAAAAACATATCCCAATCATCTTCACCATCATCAAGCAGATTTTGCGATCAGCACTCAGAGATGTGTAACTTTTGTTCTAGGGATTATTTTATCAATCCCTCTGGTGACAACATAGAAAAATAAGATAAAAAAACATACCCCAATCTCAAGGAAATCCAACTATTAGATAAAAATATGTGGTCTCTGTCCCAAGACCCATTTTACTGTCATAAAACAGAAGGTTCATTTTCCAAATCTGACTAGGGCATCATATAACTTTCACAAAACAAACTAAAATAATACCAAACCAATTTCAAATGAGCCCCTTATGCATATAATTTCATAATATGTGATCCATAAATCTTTCCAACCATTAGATTATTAATATAAGCACAAATCTTTGCATGCCACTCAATTGAAGAGGGTTTTAAACCAGTCTTCACTAAAAATGTCATAACTTTCACAAATCTATATGAAAATGACCCAAACCAAAAGGAAAAGAAATATTAATCATATATATTTCCAATAAATCTAGTTATATATTTTAACTCTTCCATATGCATTCATATTGGATGCATTTCAACATGACTATTCTCAAGCAGTCTCAAATCTGCAAACAACCACTTTCACCAAAACTTCCATAACTTTCTCAAAACTGAGTTAAATCACTCCAAACCAAAATCACAAGAAATTTTATTCATCATAATATCTAACCATTAAAAATTTATAGGGTTTCCAATCTGTACATAGTCGTACAAGGCCTATAACCAACACAAAAAACCTAAAAGCTAATCAAAACAACAAGTACAAAGTGCTCCAAAAGTTTTCAAATGTTCATTTCCTTTCCATTATGCCTTGGTTCAAATTTACATTGGTTTTTATAGACTCCTTGGGACCATATAACTACCTCTCATGATCATTAGACTCCCCTTTTACAAGTTTTAATGCACTTTCACTTTTTTTCTATTTTTCATCTTCTTAACAACTTTTGTGACTTTTTAATGACCTCAAAACTTGACAAAAACCTTACAAACATATCAAATGAACCTTAAATTACCTTTTACAAATATTTATGCCCTTTTATGGCATGTTTACAATGACCACAAAATATTAAAAAAAGATCAACAATGATTTATTTGACATCAAATCCTCTTCATTACACATTGACCTCCCGATTGTGGTCCTATGCCTAGGTGCACCTGCACCATACTGCTAAGCTTGAAAGTTTTCCAAGTATCTTGGAAATGTAGGTATTAATAAAATTTTAAGTGCTTCCTTCAAGTTCTTACAATAAGTATTCCATCCTTCATTTTCTTTTATACCTCACCAACATGTTGCATGCCTCACCTAGGAGTTCTCCTCTTTGCCTCTCACCCTAGTCTCTTGGCAAACCCTGGACCATCCATCTCACCCAATAGTGGATTATGGAAGATGTCTCACCTTCTCTATGTCATGAACCTTCTACCCATCCTCATCCCCATTGGATAATGGTCATGACAGACCTCTCATGTCTGCCCACACAAAACTAACACCAATCTACAGCTTAATGGGCGAGCACCTACAACCACAATGCATTAGCAACACCAAAACAACCACCTTCTTATCCCAAACCTTTTTTTGGATCTGATACCAATATGATGCAGAGAAAAATGGAAAACACTCACATTTTCAAGGAAATCCAACGGTTGGATAAAAAGATGTGGTCTCTGTCCCGAGACCCATTTTACTGTCATAAAACAAAAGGTTCATTTTCCAAATCTGACTAGAGCATCATATAAATTTTACAAGACAAAATCAAATGATACAAAAATAATTTCAAATGAACCCCTTATACATCTATTTTCATAATATGTGATCCATAAATCTTTCCAACCATTAAATGATTAATATAAGCACAAATCTTTGCATGCCACTCCATTGAAGAGGGTTTTAAATCAGTCTTCACTAAAAATGTCACAACTTTCACAAATCTGCATGAAAATGATTCAAACCAAAAGGAAAAGAAATATTAATCATATATATTTCCAATAAATCCACTTATAGGTTTTAACTCTTCCATATGCGTTCATACCACACATTTCAACATGACTATTCTCAGGTAGTCTCAAATCTACAAACAACCACTTTCACCAAAACTTCCATAACTTTCTAAAAACTGAGTTAAATCACTCCAAACCAAAATCACAAGACATTTTATTCATCATACTATATATCCATTACAAATTTATAGGGTTTCCAGGTCGTACATGGTCGTACAAGGCCTGGAACCAACATAAGAAACCTAAAAACCAATCAAAACAACAATTACAAAGTGCTCCAAAAGTTTTTAAATGTTCATTTCCTTTCCATTATGCCTTGTTTATAATTTACATTCATTTTATAGACTCATTGGGACCATATAACTACCTCTCATGATCATTAGACTTCCCTTTTACAACTTTTAATGCACTTTCACATTATTGCATTTTTTTGCAACTTTTCATCTTCTTAACTTTTCTGAATTTTTCACATAATGACCTCAAAACTTGACAAAAACCTTACAAACATATCAAATGACCCTTAAATTACCTTTTACAAACATTTATGCCCTTTCATGGCATGTTTACAATGACCACAAAATATTACAAAAAGATCAACAATGATTTGTTTGACATCAAATCTTTTTCATTACACATTGACCTCTCGATTGTGGTCCTATGCCTAGGTGCACCTACACTAGATGTGTTTTTGTAAATCACTACTCATGAAACATGGGTCAATGAGTTTGACTCAAAAAACTATATAGTTAAATCCTGATAACAATATCACAATTTGACTTGTTGTGGAAAATATCTCCTACTTATCAATTGATGAGTTTAAGGGGGATTTCTAATGAATGGTTCATAAGGAACAAAACTTGTTTAATATTTTTCAAATGGGGTTTCAAAAAGAGTGGGCTTAATCATGGAGGAAACTCCATAGTTAAGCACACTTGAGCTATAGTAGTACTAAATGGGTGACCTCCCGAGAAGTTTTGATGCTTCATCTCTATGGGAATCACCTAGATTCAACGAGTGTTAAGTGTCCATTCATTATCATGAGAGACGGGTCTCATGAAACATGGTTCAAAGAGTTTTACTAAAAAGACTACATAGTTAAATCAAAATAGCAATATCACAATTTGACTTGTTGTAGAAAATATCTCCTACTTATCAATTGATGAGCTTAAGGGTGATTTTTAATGAATGGTTCATAAGGCACAACATTTGTTGAAGGTTTGGTGAATGGGTTTGAAAGAGAGTAGGCTTAACAATGGAGGAAACTCTATAGTTAAGCATGCTCAAGCTAGAGTAGTACTAGGATGGGTGACCTCCCAAGAAGTCTCGATGCTTCACCTCTATGGGAATCACCTAAATGCAATGAGTGCTAAGTGTTCCATTAATTCTCATGAGAGATGGGTTCTTGTGAACCACTACTCATGAAATATGGTTCATTGAGTTTGACTCAAAAAACTACACAATTGATTATTGATAGCAATATCATAATGTGACTACTTATGGAAAAAATCTCCTACTTATCAGTTTATGAGCTTAAGGAGGATTTCTAATGAATGGTTCATAAGACACAATAATTGTTGTAGGTTTTTCAAATGGGGTCGCAAACAAAGTTGGCTTAACCATGGAGAAAACTCCCTAGTTAAGTGTGCTTGAGCTGGTATAGTACTGGGATGAGTGACCTCCCAGAAAGTCCTAGTGCTTCACCTCTTTGGGCATCACCTAGATGCAATGAGTGTTAAGTTCTCCATTAATTCTCATGAGAGATGGGTTCTTGTGAACCACTACTCATGAAAAATGGGTAAATGAGTTTGACTAAAAAAGCTACATAGTTGAATCCTGATAGCAATATCACAATTTGACTTGCTGCGGAAAATATCTCCTACTTATCAGTCTTGTTCACTATTAACCCTTTACCAAAATATAATAGAGAATTTTTTCTTGGATTTTATAAAGGTATAAGTATTTTTTAGGAAAGTAGAGTGCGAAACTACCTTCCATAGTGTCAAATTCTTAGGGGAAATGTGCAGAGGTGACTTTCAATTATGATTACAGTCATTAAAATGCATAGAACTTAAATAAATTAAATATAAATGATGAAAAAACATAGAAAAAAATACCAATATTTATGGGGGAAAACCCTTACAAGTAAAAAAAACCACACACCAAAGCCACAATCACTTATATTATCATGAATCATGAACTACATATATGTTTTAGATCATTTGCTTTTAGGTATACATTCTCAACCTCTATTTTATAAATACAAAACACTTGATCACTAAGTTTCACAAATGAAAATCTCTTGGCTCTTTGCAACCTATTGAGCATCCCAACAACATTAGTTCATCCTCACACACAAAGAATATCAAACACTCGATTGAACAGTTCCCACAGTTATAATCCAACACTCGCTAAAACTATTCTTGAGCATCTTAACTGATTCACCAATCAATCCTCATATAATCGATCATCAATTCTTCTCTTTCGGTATCACACTAAATTCAATTCTTTAGAATTTTATATTCTATGTCAAGAACTATTCAATTTAGTTTCTCCATCAGACCAATAGTTTATCTTACCATGTCATTCAAAGAGTCACTAAGAACTCACTTTGAATTTTTGTAGACTCCTCCATCTCAACATAGTGTTAGATAACTAAAAGGGGGGTGAATCAGTTATTTCCAGTTATCCTATAGTCCCAAATTCTCTTAGATGTATAAAACCAACTTCAATAAATAAATTAAATAGCTTGATAAAAACTTAACTGTGCCTTTCTGATTAATTAACTAACTGTTAGATAAATTATCTACTTATACTGATCAAACTAGTTACTGTAATGTGTAAAGTAAAATAATAAAACATCACATGCACACACATTTAACACTTTGATTTTTAACGTGGAAACCTTGTTAAGGGAAAGACCACCTGGGATCGATACCCGAAATATTTTCACTCTTCTGAAGTGAGCTTGGTTAAGAGCCAAACTTTTTAAAGGTTACAAAACACATTGTAAGATGTGACCTTGTTAGAGGATTTATCACTAATAGTTCTTTGTAACCATACATTCACTTGGGTCAACAAGAAAACAAGCAACATTCATTAAATGACATTAAGAAAATAAAAAAGATTGTTAAGTCACACTCGGTTAAGAGATTTTGTCTGTACCAATGGTTAGAAAGTAATAGTATATGACCTGATTCAAATACAACTTCCTTTGCCAATATTTAGATCTATTCTAAGCTCAATATAACTTTGGTTATCATAATCTCTTCAATCTCCTTCCTCTAACTTTGTTCTGCTCGTTTATCTCTTTCTAACGCTCGGTGTTGTCTACAGAATCACTCGGTTCTTACTTCAACCTGTCTGACCAACTTCGCATGTATACAATCTTCTCTTCCACATGTGATTCTCTTTGAATTTATTGTCTCCTTATATATACATGATAAACCATTTTCTTTTCAGCCATAGATTTTTCCTCTTAATCTCCATGGTTGATTTTGCCTCTTTAACCTTCCTCAAAACTTGTGGTCTTAAAACATTTTCAATCTTTATCATTTGATCATCCTTGAATTTTTTCAGTTGTAGATCTTCATAACAAACTTTAGGGTGGTTGCAAGAAGTTGAGTCCCACTTTTGGCCAAAAAGTGGAAGTGTTTTATCTATTTTTTAAAATTTATGTCAATTGATGTCAAAATTTGAGGCACTTAAAATATTGAATCTTGAAAAACTTTAGTAATATAAAATTTAGTGCTCAGAGTTTAGTTTTCAAATATGTAATTTATTTCAATACCCACATGGTATAAATTGAATTTTAGTATGCATGTTTTAAAACCACTTTTTCAAAATGCATGTTTCAGGACCACACCTCACACGTGTATGGCCACCCTTTTTTGAAGTAAATGAATGTATTTTTGTGAATCCTTTTGAAAAAAGGTACCTAACATACCGAAGATTGATGAAAATATTTTATCTTATTTTTTTATTGAATATTTTTTTTTATTAATTTTTAATTGACTACAAAGTAAATTTTCAAAACCTCTCATGTACGGCCACCATAATTTGATGATAACTTCACTTTTTTTTAAAAAAAACATATTTGAAGGAAATTCTATGTAGATTGATGTCATTTAACTCATTTTTAAAAAAATGTAAAATTAAAAAAGTTATTAAAGTTTTAGTTAACCTTATTATTTCAAGTTTAGGTACCATGTTGGCTTAATAAATATTGTAAAAATATTAAAATCGATCATATCATTATAAAATTTATATTTTTATAATTTGCACAATAAGAGCTAAAATGGGTTTTCGTTTTATCAAAAAATTCATTCGGGAAGGTGTCGAAAAAATTATGGCAAGGCATAAATTTTATATTGTAATGCCTTAGCCATATTTTTGCAGGGACAAGCATAGGCTTGGTCCCACCAAGCCTATTTTGAACCAAAAACCAAGCTAGCAGGTATGGTTCCCACTCATAGTTTTACAAAACGGGCGCCCATTTTTTTAAACTCAAAAAACGGGCGCCCATTTTGTGAAATTAAGAAACAAGCGCACGTTTCATTTAAATATTAGGCACCCATTTCATTTAAATAACGGGCGCCCATTTCATAAAGAGTTGTTGCAACCAAAAATAGGATGGTGGGCCTGATCTCAATGATTGCTAAATTTTCAATCATTTGTTTTATGATCTATACCAAGCAAACAGAATATTTGGATCAACATTCTCTTCCTTTGTCTTGTTTTGGATCTAACATTCAAAAAGAATCATTTGAACTTGAATCTTGGTGTAAAAATGGGATCAAACCAACATAGAAAGAGGCTAAGGAATGTTCTAACAGCTAAGGAGGTTGGAGCAAATAGAGAGAAGGAGGCAAAATGACAACGGCAAAGAAGAGAAAGACTTTATTTGCTAAATAATATTAGAGCATTGAGTTTAATAATTGTTTCAGAAGAGGAGGACAATGAAGACACCATAATGGATGCAGAGGTTGAAGAAGAAAATTCAAGTGCATCTTCTAATCTAGTATTGGATATAGGTATGTCTTCACATCCAAATGTAACTTATTATGATAAAGAAGTTCATTAATTGCTAGAAGCAGGTTACAATTTAAATGATTTAAATTTTATTCCTGAAAATAGATTAACAAATTTAATTGCACATCAAATTTTAAAAATTAGTAATGCTAATCATAGTGATAAAGGAATTGAAAGTCAAGCCCCGAATGAAATTGAAAATAAAACACCAATTCAAATTGAAATCGACAATGTGGATGTAGACATAGAAACATCGATTGAGAAGGAAACTCCTTTGAATGTGGTGCAAGAGCACCTAGGAGATAGGGCCCCACCTTATCAATCTTTGTTGTGTTGAGCTCATGATGAGCAATGTAATTATAATAAAGGCCAAAAAAGAGCCTTGTGTGTGTAGAGATTCAGATAGGGTTTTAGTTGAGCTTAGAGTCTTCAAATGGACTAAGGACATGAGTTTAGAGTCTTAAAATAAGCCAAGGCTAAGCAAGTTAATGGTGACATCATCACGAGTTAGGTTGTCAGAGATGATGTCATAGGTTGTCTTTGAGGTGAGTGAGTTCCAATCACTCTCAATGTCCAATTGGGACCTCGGTTAAATTGGAATAGAATTCCAAAATGTTGCACGTTGTGCAAAAAGTTGCAAAAGTTGCATTTTACAACTTTGCAACTTTTAAAAGTTGCATTGACAATATTTTGTCAAAATTGTAAAGAGACTCCAAATGGTGACCAAAACCCTAAATGGGTGGCCAAACACCTAGGATTGGATATTTAAGATGTAAAAACCCTAATTATGACAAAATGGTACAGCTTTGTACTAATTTCATATTCTCGAAGAAGAACATAGCAGTTTTTGAAGTGTAAAACCAGTGTTACAGTGCTTTGTGTTGGTGTTCTAATGGATTGAATGATTAATGCAAGGCTTGACATAGTTAAATTCTTTTACTTTCATTTGATTATTAGTGTTTGCATAAAAGACTAGGCCTATAATAGTTTATTGTTTTGATTGTATATAGATAGTTCTCTGTCTCAGTAAGATAGTTAGTTTAGACATGGAGTAACTTGTTATCCCACCGTGAACAATGTATGGCCTTTTGGGGATAGCAAGTAAATCATTTTTACATACTGTATATAGAAGCATGGGCACTCACAAGGAGGCATGCAAAGATTTTACCTTACCCTAGACAAGACCAAGTTGTTTTGGTTAGGGAAGGTTCATACTAGTGACTTGCAATGGAAGGAGGTGGATTGTTCATGAGCCCTAATGGTCATGAAATATTTGCACGTGTATGCTAAGATGTTTGAAAGGTTTGCAAGGTCTGGAGATCCATTCATGAAGCAGGGATACTTAATAAGTCACTAAAGAATCCTAAAAGAGCCATATCGGGATCAGGGGTGTACAAACAAGTACAAGGTCTGACACCATAAAAATATGAGAGCCCTAGATGGCCTCAATAAGAATACAAAGTTGTTTTGGAAGTTCCTTTGGAGAAAGCTTGTGTTTCAAGAAGCCCTAGTTGAATTAGGCCTAATTAGGCCTAAAAAGGGCTACAAGGCCTAGAAACCAAGAAGAAGGGAAATCAATGCAAATGAGCTCCTAGACCCATGAAATTGTAGACTTAAGCTATTGTAATCAAACACTAGGGAAGCCCTAAGCCTATTGCCTAATCCTTACTAGTATGGGGTTGACTTGGAGTTAATGGCTTGAATGGCCTTAGTTGGTGGTTTGAAAGGTTAGAGCACTTGATTGGTAGCTTAATGACTTGGTGGGAAAGAGGGATAGATGGAATTATCTCTAAGGTGTAGGGTGAATGAAAGAAAGACTTGGGAGGTCCTAAGATGACCTAGTAGAAGGATTCAAGAAGGAATCCTAGTAGACCAAGGAGTCTCCCTATCAAAGTGGTATCAGAGCCCACAAGATTTGGGCATAGCAGATTGTAGAGAGGTGGATGATTTCACCAATAGAGTCTAGTGCATCTAGCAGGATGGTGACCAATGTGGAATTGGCCAAGAAGGTAGAGGAACAAGAAGAAGACAATAACTTGTTAAGGGAAAGGCTAGCACAACTAGAGTAGATGTTAAGTGAAGTACAAGATAAAGTAGATAGAGTGAAGGACAAGATGGACCAAAAAGAAGAGAAGCAAAACTAAAGAGAAGGAGATAAAGCTAGCAGAAGAAGCTCCAACACCTGACCCCAATATGCTAGAGGAGCCCTTCTTGAAAGCACTGAAAGCACTGAGTGGCAAAGCCTTGGAGGGAGTTCCACTTTTTAGTAGTAAGATGGAACCAGAACAAATCGTGGATGGGATTGATGGCATGGAGAATCACTTTGAGTGTGATGGGGTTATAGAAGCTCAAAAGGTGACAGTGGAAAAGTCAAGATTGAGGGGTTCTGCCCTCATATGGTGGAAATTCATCCAGACAGAAAGGGAGAAAGAAGGGAAGAGTCCCATTTCCACATGGAAAGGAATGGTCACCAAAATCAAACAAGCATACATTCCTGAAGATTATGAGGTTCAACTACACAAGAGGAGACAAAACTTAAGGTAAAAGGACATGGATGTCCACACCTACACAGAAGAGTTCCAAGGGTTATGCTTGAGATCAAAAGTGGTGGAGGATGAAACCATTCGGCTGGATAGATATCAAAATGGACTCAAATGGTCTATCCAAGAAGAGATGAGCCTGGTTACCCCCAAGACTGTACATCAACATTACCAGTTTTCTCTAAAAATAGAGGAGAAAGGGAAAAGAAAACAAGACCAGTCCTCAAAAGGAAGAGGTAGGGGTAGAGACAATAGAGGCCATATAGGAGGTTATGGAGGTAGAAGTAATGAAGTTAGAACCCAAGGAGAGGCCAAACTAATTGAACAGAGTGGTGAAACCAGTCAAAGAGGTGGCTCAAGTAGAGGTAGGGGATTTGGAGGTAGAGGAAGATCAAGTAGAAGTTCCTCATACTTTTCCAGTATGAAATGTTATCATTGCAATCAGTTAGACCATCTAGCCTATAGGTTCCCTGATAAAGTTTCAACTTCTCAAGGTGAAAGGAAGATAGCATATGCACATGAAGATGTTGCTAGTGTAAAGTCACCTAAGGTCCACCTGGATTTAGAAAGTGGAGAAAACCTAATGTTGAGAAGAATTCTAATCAGAGAATAGATTAAAGAAGAACCTAAGCAAAGGAGGGCATTATTTAAGGTGAAATGTAAAATTTTGGGTAAGGTTTGCAAGGTTATCATATACTCAGGGTCTACAAATAACATTATATCAAAAGAAGCCATCAATAAACTCAAGGTAACTAGAATACCTCATGGCACTCCTTACAGAGTCACATGGCTTAACAAAGGACAACATGTCCTAGTAAATGCACATGCTTGGATTGAGTTCACAATAGGGGAATATAGAGACAAACTGCTATGTGACATACTCCCAATGGATGCATGCCATCTTTTACTAGGAAGGCCTTGGCAGTTTGACAGGAAGGCCATACACAGTGGGTAACATAACTCATATGCCTTTCAAAAGGATGGGGTTAGTTACAAGATACAATCACTTGTTGAGGAAGAAGGTAAAGGAAATGGTCCTAATGTGTTGATGGTGAAGGAGAAAGAGTTTATTAGAACTTTAGAAGAGGAAAATGGGATAGGATATGCCATAGTGGTGAAGCCTAAAGAGGAGAAGGAAAACAAGAAGACAGAGATACCTCAAGAAGTGCAGGAGATTTTGAATCAATTTAAGGGCATCATCTCAGATGGCACACTTACAACATTGCCACCAAAGAGGGCAATTAGCCATCAGATTGACCTAATTCTAGCGGCATCATTACCTAACAAGGCCCCCTACAAGTTAACACCAAATCAAAATAGAGAAGTTGCAAGGCAAGTACAAGAATTGATGGACCAAGGGCTTATTAGGAAAAGCATAAGTCCATGTGCAGTGCCCACTATTTTAGAACCCAAAAAGGGGGGAACATGGATGTTATGTACGAACTCCAGGGCAATAAACAAAATTACAATCAGGTATAGGTTCCCACTACCAAGAATTGAAGACTTGATGGACTGTTTAGGAGTGGCTGAGTACTACACCAAGATAGACCTTAAAAGTGGCTATCATCAAATAAGGATAAAGGAGGGAGATGAATGGAAGTCTACCTTCAAAACCACATAAAGAATTTATGAATGGCTTTTCATACCATTTGGTCTCTCCAATACTCCCAGCATATTCATGAGACTCATGAATGAGGTGTTGAAAGATTTCACTAGTAATTTTGTGGTATTTTACTTAGATGACATCTTGATTTTCAGTTTGACTAAGGAAGACCATCTAAAGCATATCAGGATTTTGTTGGATAAGTTGCAAGAGGAACAACTAACCATAAACTTGTAGAAGTGTGATTTTATGAAGAAAGAGCTTGTGTATTTAGGATTTATGTTGTCTAAGGGTGATTTGAAGATGGATGAGTCCAAGGTAGTAGCCATATTAAGTTGGACCACTCCCAAGTCTGTAAGTAAGGTAAGGAGATTCCATGGTTTAGCACAATACTATAGGAATTTTATTAGAAACTTTAGTGGGATATGTTCTCCCATGATGGATACTGTGAAAGGAGGAGTCAAAACCAAGTTTGCATGGACCCAATCTATTGATAATGGGTTTGAAACATTGAAGAGGGAAGTAGCCACTAAACCTATCCTTAAATTGCCAACATTTGACAAGCTTTTCCCAATAGAGTGTGATGCTAGTAACATAGCAGTAGGGGTTGTCTTAAGTCAAGATAATAGACCATTGGCCTTCTTTAGTGAAAAACTAAATGAAGCAAAGAAAAATTACTCTTCCTATGATTTGGAGTTATATGCACTTGTCCAAACTCTAAGAAAGTGGAGGCACTATCTTTTACCAAACAAGTTTGTGCTCTTCACTGATAATTAGGCCTTGAGTTTTCTTAACTCATAAGATAAATTGAGTCATAGGCATGTTAAATGGGTAGAATACCTACAATCATACACCTTTTCCATAAAGCACAAGAAAGGACAATTAAACAAGGTGGCAGATGCCTTAAGTAGGAGGCTCCTAATAGTTCAAGAAGTACAAATATAGAGCATAGGTGTGGATAACTTCAAAGAAATGTATCAAATAGATGAGGATTTTGTAGAGATGTACAAGGTGTTTCAGGAACATCAAAACCATTTCCATAGTGAATATGAAGATAACACATTGCAGAATGGTTTTTTATTCAAGGGTGGTCAGTTATGTGTTCCAAGGGGATCCATGAGAGATAATCTGATCCAAGAAAAGCACAGTGGGAGTTTGAGTGGACATTTTGGAATAAACAAAGCCTTAGAATTGGTCCAAAGGTTCTATCACTGGCCAAAGTTGCAAAAGGATGTCATAACTTATGTGGAGTAGTGCATCATATGCCAAAGAGAAAATGGAACATCTAAAAATGCAAGGCTCTATCAGCCTCTACCAATTCCAAGTAGGCCATGGGATTGTGTAAGTAGGGATTTCATTGTTGGCCTACCTAAAACAAAGAATGGGTTTGATAGTATCTATGTTGTAGTTGACCGGTTTAGTAAGATGGGTTACTTCATCCCATGTAAAGTCACCCATGATGCAAGTCATATAGCCCACTTATTTTTTAGAGAAATTGTGAGAATCCATGGGTTACCAAGTAGCATTATCTCTAATAGAGATGCCAAATTCTTGAGACACTTTTGGAAGTCCTTATGGAAAATGTTGGGAACAAATATGTCATTGATTTTAGCCTACTACCCTCAGACTGATGGCCAAACTAAGGTGCTTGATAGGACCTTGGGTAACCTATTGAGGTGCTTGACCAAGGAGTATGGACTGACTTGGGATATTGTCCTACACCAAGCAGAATTTGCATATAATGACAACATCAATAGAAATACTGGTAAGAGTCCCTTTGAAGTTATCTATGGGATGCATCCAAGGGGTGTGTGTGAGATTAGAGACTTAGGAAGTCAATTCCATAACAGTTTCCATGCTAAAGATTTTAGTCAATCCATGAAGGAGGTACATGAGCAGGTCAAGAAAGTCTTAATAGAGAATACCAAGAAGATTAAGGATAGATTTGATATGAAGAAGAAGGATGTTCAGTTTGGTGTCAGTGATCTTGTGATGGTTCATCTAAATAAAGCTAGGCTTCAAAAAGGAGTGCCTATAAAACTGCAAATGAGGAGGATTCGACCATGCCCAATACTAGCCAAGTATGGGCAAAATGCTTACAAGGTTGCTTTGCCAGAAGATTTAGCCATCTCCCTAATTTTTAATGTTGATGATCTAGTCAGATATAAAGGCCCTCTCACTTAAGTGGATCAGAACATCCAAGAATCCCACAAGGATGTTCAGATAACTGTTGTCCATGTCAAGCCCAAACTACTGGTAGAGAATATTATTGACACAAGAGTCCAAGCTAAGACCAAGCATGGCACTTACAAGGAACATCTCATCAAATGGAAGAATCAACCAGACTCCAAAGCTACCTAGATTGCTAAGAATTAGTTCAAGCTCTAGGGTATTGATTTATTACCTCAGTCACTAGGGGTGACTTAGCTTCTAAGGTGGACAACATGGTGTAGGAGCACCTAGGAGATAGGGCCCCACCTTTTCAAATTTTGTTGTGTTGAGCTCATGATGAGTAATGTAATTATAATAAAGGCCACAAAAGAGCCTAGTGTGTGTGTAGAGAGTCAGATAGGGTTTTAGTTGAGTTTAGAGTCTTCAAATGGACTAAGGACATGAGTTTAGAGTCTAAAAATGAGCCAAGGCTAAGCAAGTTAAAGGTGACATCATCAAGAGTCAAGTTGTCAGAGATGATGTCATAGGTTATCTTTGAGGTGAGTGAGTTCCAATCACTCTCAATGTCCAATTGGGACCTCAAAATTAGTTAAATTGGAATAGAATTTCAAAATGTTGCACAAAAGTTGCATTTTGCAACTTTTAAAAGTTGCATTGACAATATTATGTCAAAATTGTAAAGAGACTCCAAATGGCAACCAAAACCCTAAATGGGTGGCCAAACACCTAGGGTTGGATATTTAGGATGTAAAAACCCTAATTATGACATAATGGTATGGCTTTGTACTAATTTCATATTCTGGAAGAAGAACAGACTAGTTTTTGAAGTGTAAAACCAGTGTTATAGTGCTTTGTGTTGGTGTTCTAATGGATTGAATGATCAATGAAAGGCTTGATATAGTTAGTTAAAGTCTTTTCCTTTCATTTGCTTGTTAGTGTTTGTATAAAAGACTAGGCCTAGATTAGTTTGTTGTTTTGATTGTATATAGAGAGTTCTTTGCCTCAGTAAGATAGTTAGTTTAGACATGGAGTAACTTGTTATCCCACCATGGACAATGTACAACCTTTTGGGGGATAGCAATTAAATCCTGTGTACATACTCTGTATAGAATCATGGGTGCTCACAAGGAGGCATGCAGATATTTTACCTTACCCTAGGCAAGACTGAGTTGTTTTGGTTATGGAAGGTTCACACCAGTGACTTGCAATGGCAGGAGGTGGATTTTTCATGAGCCCTAATGGCCATGAAAGCTTTACATGTGTATGCTAAGATTTTTGGCAGGTTTTCTAGGTCTGGAGATTAGTTCATGAAGCAGGGATACCTAATAAGTATCTAAAGAAGCCTAAAAGAGCCATATCAGGATTAGGGGTGTATGGACAAGTACAGGGTCTAACACCATGAAAATATGAGAGCCCTAGATGGCCTCAATATGAATCCAAAGTTTTTTTTGGAAGTTCCTTTGGAGAAAGCTTGTGTTTCAAGAAGCCCTAGTCGAATTAGGCCTAATTAGGCCTAAAAAGGGCTACAAGGCCTAAAAACTAGGAAGAAGGGAAATCAATGCAAATGAGATCCTAGACCCATGAAATTGTAGACTTAAGCTATTATAATCAAACGCTAGGGAAGCCCTAATCCTCCTACCTAATCCTTACTAGTATGGGGCTGACTTAGATTTAATGGCTTGAATGGCCTTGGTGGTTTGAAAGGTTAGAACACTTGATTGGTAGGTTGATGACTTGGTGGGAAAGAGGGATAGATGGAAGTCTCTCTAAGGTGTAGGGTGAATGGAAGCAAGCCCTAGGAGGTCCTGAGTTGACCTAGTAGAAGGATTCAAGAAGGAATCCTAGTAGACCAAGGAGTCTCCCTATCAAAATGATAATGAAATAAATGAACAATTTCAAATAAAAAATGATGTGCTAGACAATCTACGTGGTTTGGTTTCATGGAGACAGATTAGGACACATGCAAGCATATTTTTTAGATAGTTTTTTTATTATAATAAATTTGGATTTCAATGTCAATTAATGTTACAATTAATTAAAATGTCTAAAATGTGAAAAGTGATGAGGAGGTTAGGCATTTATGTGAAATCCAAGAAGAAGGATGCATCTCTAAAACAAGTTGTATCAATTGTTGCTAGTGCCTTTGACACAATTGGAAAGAAAAGTCATTCTAAAGATGGTAATGTGGCACGATGAGCAATAACAATAACTTTAGTAAACAAAACTACTACTGATAAAAGAATGATTTCAAACATAAGTGGATATCTTAATATTCATCGTAAAACTTTAACAAGAGCTATAAAGAGAAGAGTTAACTTTGAAAGTGATCCGACAAACCATTTATGGAGCTTCAGTGTCAGACTCCTGAGGTCTAACATGAAACTTATTGGTGAAGTCAAAACTTTGATTGAAAATTTTTGGCATGATAATACAAGAGAATTTCCTAATGCCAAAGATGTTCTTAAATTAAGAGTCGGTTCAAAATTTCATGATCCACATTCAAAACACCTTTTAGATACGACTCAAACAGAATTGTATAAAAAATTTGTGGATAATAAGGTGTTAACTATTAGTATTAGTCAAAGATCTTTTGAAAAATGTAAACCATGGAATGTAAGGATTAACAAAGAAAGAATCACATGTTGTTGCAAACTCATGTTCAATTTCGTTATCATTATGATATTTTTTGATCTATACATTCTACTATGCATACTAATGAAATGTTGTAGGAATGTGGTATAAATATACCACCTCAAACTGTAAAAGAATTTATATCAAATTTATTTTGTAACCCACCTAATGAGCAATTTTGTCTTTTGAATGCATGTGTTTCTGGTGTATGTGATGTATATGCCAATCTTACATTATTAGATGAATGTTTGCATTAAAATATTTCATTTGATTTTGGATAACAATTAGTTATGTACAAAGATTTAAAATTGTTGAGTATCCATTGAAGGATGGAAAAGTTGGAAAATGGTGCGACCTAATAACTAAAAAACTTAGTGTAAATGCTTTTATGAATGAATTCAAGAGTAAGGTCATACCTGAATATGTGAAACACTCTCAAAATTATAGATGGCTTGATGGACAATTTCACATATGCAAGAATACATTTCCAATTGGTAGTATACTTTCAGTCATTGACTTTGCAAAGAACTACACGCTTGCACCACAAGATGAGATCCAACCACAATATTATAATTCGGTGCAAGTAACAATATTTGTTCATAATGTCTATAGGCATGCACATGATAGTACAAAAGAGGATCAAAAAATATTGAGAGAGTACCATTTCTATATGAGTGATAATAAGTTACACGCATCAGAGTTTGTCTAGTATTTCTTTAAGACCTTTTATGAAAATTTAAGGGAGAGAGAAATTCATATAACACAACATCTAATATGGTCAAATAATTGCACGAGGCAATTCAAGAATGCTAGAATATTTTATTGGTTGAGTAGGACACATAAGAAAATAAATATCCAACATATCTAGAGTTTTTTTTAGGCCGGACATGGGAAGGGAGAACATGATGGTGTCGGTGCATGTGTTAAGAGAGCCCTTTGTAGAGAGCAACTCAAATTTGAGGAAAAATCAAAATTTAAAGATGCATGTGTAATTGTTGAATGGTGTAAAACAAGTTTTTCTATAGGATCAAGTTAGAACTCTACAATCAAATGTTTTTTTTGGCTAGTTGAAGAGAAGAATATTCTTTCAAGATATGATTGTAATACAATAAGTGGATTGGCTAAATGACATTCATTTAGGAGTTCTAATTCTAACACTTGGACTATATGGACTAGGGAGCTTGCATGTTTTTGCCAATTTTGTGTTGTAGGTGAATGGGAAGAATGTGAGAATATAGAATGGGTTGAAGAATGGTAACAAAAATCCTTAACACCTAGTGAGACACAAGATGAAGATGATATAATAAATGAAGACCTGGAACATGCCTTTGCATCATAAGATTATGATCATGTTTCAGACCTCATACAACCTGGTAATTTAATTCAATTTATTGTAAAACTGTAAATTATATTAGTTACATGTGTATGTCATACAATTTATGATTATATTTGAATTATAAACCTTTAAACAATTTTTATTTGTGCATGTACTTAATTTTATTTTGCAGGACATGTGTATGTTGTTGTTGCACCTGAGGATAATGAAGAGCAGACAGAGTATTGGTTAGCTCGATGTGTAGAACCTAAGAAAAATTTGATATGTCATCAAGTAGATGATGATGATTTTTAGTATCCAATTGGGTCTGTTGTGGTAGTTGGTACATGGCTACGCAAATACATAACAAGAATGAATGGTTTACCAGCTTTTGAAGACAAACCAATCAGAAAAGAAGATTATGCACTATTCTCATTTGGTAGTGGCAACAAATATCAAATTGGAAAGATACAAAGGGAGACCTACTAATAAAATATTATGGACACTTTCAATGGAAGAGCATGAGTCAATCATAGATGCATTGCAAAAAAGAGAGGATGTTGATGGTACATTAGGTTGAATCTGTGTGTGTGAAAATTGTACCTGATCTGTAGACACAACACTCAGTAAAACATTAGAGGTTAGTGATAATCAAAATCGTGCAAAATTGAAAGCTATCTAACCAAGCGATTTACTGCCTTCTAATAGGTGCGAGATTAATGTTCTCAGATTGTAATCGAGATCAGTGACCTAGACGACACCTAAATGAAGGATTTGAATGCAAAAGATGGATATGAAATTGAATGCAATTAATCTATATTTTTGATATTTTATGCAATAAGAATGAATGAAAAACTGATATGAAATTAATCTATATGAAAACTGATATGCTATGCTAATCTAACAATGATATGAAATATGAATGCAAAAATAAGATTGATCTCACAAAGATGTCGATTCGCAAGAGCTTTGATTCTTCAATTCCAATTCTCCAGCGTGATTGTGCAAAAATATGAGATGATTTGTGAAGAGCTAAAGCCTTAATTTATAGAAATCTAGGGCTTTGGAGGTGCATGAATAAAAGCCATAAATCACTCAAATTAACTCATCTTGATTTTTGAGTTATCTGATCATGAAAGATAGTTAATTCTCAAAATCATGCAAAAATAGCTTTTTAACTCAAATTAGAGTTTAGATCAGCTTTTTGAACTCCAAAAGGATGTTGAGTTCCAAAAAGTCAATAACTTGCATTGATTTTCTGATTTGGAGTTTAACTGTTTCTTTTGAATATGCATAATAATTAAGAATTAAATAAATAAATAAAGTGATTTATCCTCAACTCAACTGATTTTTGAAATAAAACAATTAATTTATGGGTTAATTAACTATTTTACCAAACTTTTATTAAAAATTATATTATTAAATAATGACAACATGCTTTAATTAATTAAATAAGAATTTAATCAATTAAAGATAGGAATTTTGATTTATTGTCAAAATTAAATAATACAATTAATAATAGATAGAATTAAATTTAATTACACAATTAAGTGGCAAATATTAAATCTAATTAATTAAATATGAAAATATTCAATTAATCAAACTTAGGATAAATGTGATTTATCGCCAAATAATCATTAAATTAAAGATAATTAAGATAATTAGGAATATTACTAGGAATATTCCCCGATGCAGAATTTAAGATAATCAATTATGATTCAATGATGTTAGATGTGCCTTAGGTTAGGACTTTGATGTCGATTTTGTTTGATTTGTCGATGTAGGAGGTTAATGAACTTATAGCCCATTTTTGGGGTATTACAGAATCAAATTTATACATGTAAGTTTTTGTTCAATTTGTCATATTTTTATATGTTTTTCTATATATAAATATATGTCTTCTTTGAAGAGTCATAATTTATAATTTAGAGATATAGATTTGAAATAAATTAAAATTGACTTTAAATGAACTAGTATAAATTCTAACATTTCAACATTTATTTTTATGATGTAGGATGTCTGGAAGAACATAAACATGAACTATTTATGTAGTACAATGCACTCTTGTATTCATCCAATTTTGGTTTTGTAATTTAAGTTCATGATCTCACTTTTATTCATCCAATTTTGTTTTAAAAATATTTAAGTTAAATTCATAGTTGTATTCACCTAAGTTTGTTCTAAAATATTAAACTATGCACATTGGTCAGATTATGTTCACTTAATAGATTATGATAGATTTATTTGTGCATCTATAAATTCATTGTTTAAATTAATAGATCTCATTGTTAGATAGATGAAATTTAATAGTTAATCAAAGTCAATAAATTACTTGTAATATTGATATTGTTCTTGTCAATTACATGAATTAATCTAGATCTCATTGAACTATCTATGGATGGTTTTTAATAGTTAATTATCAAAGTCAATATTAGGTTTGTAACATCCATATTGTTCTTGTCAATTACATGTATTAATAGATCTCATTGTTAGATAGATGGTTTTTTTATAGTTAATCAAAGTGTTCATATTACTTGTAATGTATCTAGATATCGTTCTTCTCAATTACACATGAATTAATAGATCTCATTGTTAAATAGATGGTTTTTTTAGGATATTGATAAATTTAATTACAATTGATATTAAAAATGATCATATTACATAAGCTCATATATATCTACATTCAAACCACTATTTGAAAAAAATCATGAAATATTATTAAAAGTCCATGAATAAGATAAATAACATAACAAATCCTAAAATAATTTACATGTATCATAATGTCCATCATATCAACTCATGATATATACAATCACAAAACAAAGTCCTACTCTAAAAACAAGTTCAAGTACAATATATGATAACAAGTGGACTTGTCTGTAATGCAAGTCCTACTCTAACAACAAGTAAAAATAATATGACAAGAAGTCATCATAACACAAGTCCAAATAATAATAATCATAACACAAGTCTAAATAGTTATCATAATCTAACTCTACTCATCTACCTAATCTGCAGTCCTCTTCACTCCACATGAAAAGGACTATGATGCATCAACATGCTTTGTCTGGTCCTGAGTACCCTCATCCTCTTGTGTCTGGTCCTGAGTACCCTCGGTGGGACATGAAGGTCCTCCCTTAGCTATATCAAAAGTGGATGCACCCAAGTCCTGTAAAAACATTTAAAGTACAAATTTTTAATAATTAGGTGTAAAAGATCTAGATACACAATGGACATTGAAAAATTACTTTTAATCATGACCTCAAAGGATAGTGTTGATGGCTGCATTTGGCTTAATCCTGTAGCCATGCCAAGACTCATGGTGGTGTCAACTTGAACAACATATATAAATCATGAATCAAACCTATAGTACATATACATAAATTATAAAGTCTATATAACTTGACTATAAATTTATGGAATAAAAACATGTACATTATCTGTGTGTGACGCATAGCTAGTGTCACTAATGAGTCAGGATGTAAATGTGATTATGCAACATGAGACAATCTAAAAACCTACAATTGCAAATAAATAAGTGTGAATCAAAGTTGTACATAAATTAGTAAGATATAAACACTTAAAATTAATAAATGAAAAACATACTACAGGTATATGAGGCCGACTCTCGGTGACTGGTGGGGTAGAGAATGAAGGACTACCAATCTCAGTGGTACATGAGAGACCCTACAAAATCACAAAAATGTGTCAAACACATTATCAATTAAAGTTTATTTTGTTTAAAGTTTAAATGTATCAAGATTAAAGTGCATACCATGAATGGAGCACCGAGATGTCGAGGTGTCGATGTCATATGATGACAACTAATGAATGATGGAGGGTCAACCCTCCTCTATTCACCAAAAAATCTACATGTTATGGTTCATAATTGTATAAATATGAAATTTAATGGGTAAAAGCACAATCAAGTGTCACCTTTTGGGCTAACTCAAATCACTCGGCCCAGTTAGACTCGGTCGAGTTAGTCTCGGTCAAGTCTAACATGGCCGAGTACATGTAGGTGCCACGTGGTGTTGAATGGCGTCTACGTGGCCCATTAGACTAGGCCGAGTGGTACTCGACCGAGTACGACTCGGCCGAATCTAAATAATATTTTTAATATAAAAAAATATGACAAACCACTCATTTGCACACTATTAGGCTATTTGAGTGGGGCCGACCCCTAGGGGGACTCGACCGAGTTAGACTCGGCCCAGTCGAACTCGGCCGAGTCTACTTAGGTGGCATGCCATGTTGGCAGCCAAACCACCAAAAACACAAAAAAACTAGAATTTTCACTTTTGTTCTTCCTTTCTTAGATCAAAATAGAAAATGTTAAAAAACTAAAAGTACCCTTTTCTAGATCATGGAAGTACAATTCTAGACATATAAATTTTATATTGTTTCATCTACAAAACATTAAACAAATTTGCTAAAAACTACATGTAGGTATATTAAACTTTGAGAAGACGTTGATTCAAAAAATATAGAAAAATACTAAATCAATTCAGAAATTTTTTAAAATTATATACAACACTAGAGGAGAGAGTCCTCTTCAAGAATATATAATTTATTTGGTTTTTGGTATAGTTTTGATAGGGTAAAAGTGATGAGAGACAAAAACTATTGATTTCAGGTAAGGTCAACTTTCAATACTTATAACAGGTAAACTATAGATCGAAAAAACTTCTTTCTTTTTTCTTGCACTAGACATACATGTCATCTAAAACATATTCTAAAATTGGAGGGAAAAAAAATGTTTTACTTATAATGATTTGACGGGAAGTGAACTCCCTTATTTGTAGTATTTTTAGGATATGAAAAATAGACCTAAAAAATTTTAAAAACATATTAATTTTTGCTCAAATTAATTTTTAAAAATTATAGGCATAAAATTCATCCTATTTTACACATTTCATCAGTTTACATCATCTTCAAATTCTCAACAAAAATGTGACTTGTATGCCCTTGAAGTTTTTCATTTTTTGTGTTGTTAGCCTCTTCCTTTGTAAAAGGGTGACAACTTATTGTGCTTTTACCCTAATATTGCACTATATAAATTATAATTAAATTTACCTATATGGGATGATCATCGTCTGCATTGAGAAAATCAACATATGATGAGATATCATCTCTGATATCACCATGTGTGCCACCATCTCCTACATCACCATGTGCACCACCATCATCATCAGCATATCCACCATGGACAACATCAAGATCAGTCTAGGGACCCCTGCATTTACCCCCACAACTCATGCAAATATGTGCTATGCTAGGGGTAGCCCTCACTTTGGTCAAGTGTTGTAACAAATTGGGCCTGTAAGGGCACTCAAAGAACCAAGAGATGACTGCACTGCTTAATGATGGACATGTGTAGGAACTACAGGAGAAGGAAGAGGAACAAGGGACTCATGGCACACATGATTTCTAGTTCTATCACTCAGTTTGGCCCCCGGCCTCTCCTGTGGCATGCCCCGACCAACCCCTTGGAATGCTCTCATGTCAAAATAATTGGGTTTCCTACCCAATTCAAATTCAGCCCATAATTTTTTCAAAAAATAAAGTGGGACCTCATGATTAGCATGTGGTGGATGGTCAAATACCATCCACCACCGCTCCCAAAAATGCTCTGCTATATCGGGGTGTCTACACCATCTAATAGAAATACATGGCTTCTTGCCAAGTATCTTCTCACCCGTTTTAGGGTTCAAAAAATAGCATGCCATATCAATTTTCATAATTTTTAAATTATTAACCTCTTTATAAGAGAGGTCGTCAACATAATATCCACGCATACTATCCCTCCATGACTGGAAACTATCAATCATAGAGTCTAATGTGCGTACTGAATCTACTATGCCTTGCATGCTATCTGCAAGGTGTAGTAGCTGGGCTGATGGATAGGGATCATTCCTAATAATACTTATATCTCTCATTATTGCCTCTACATTTCTCCTAATATTATCTCTTAACTCTGTAGGTGGAGGTGGGGTGGAGGTGGTCATGGTCGTGGTGGTGCATGCTGACCTATAAGCTCATCAATATGAAAATCATCCATATTTTTAATCTACGTACATATAAAAACATGATAATTTATAATTAACATACTGTAAATTATATTTTACCTTACAAAGAATGACTTAAATAATTAAAACTTGAGAGAGAGAGAGAGAGAGAGAGAGAGAGATGTTTAAATACATGTCATAATTTAAAAATTAAAGAGAAAATTTTAATTATATGTCATAATTTAAAAATTAACATATAAGTTATTTACATTTTACAGGTTACAAAGACAATCAAGACAAATGTTTATATGTTTTTTTTTACGAATGTACAGTACTTGGTTGAAAAAAGAGTCCAAGGTTTTTGATGTTTTTAAAACTCTATGTTTCGAAAGGTTTTGATTCAAGGAACATGTTTTAACCTTTTTGAGAGAGAGAGAGACTTAAATAGGAATTTAATTACATGTCATAATTTAAAAATTAACAAATAAGCTATTTACATTTTACAGGTTACAAAGACAATCAAGACAAATGTTTAAATGTTTTTTTAAGAATGTACACCTACTTGGTTGAAAAAAGATTCCAAGGTTTTTGATGTTTTTAAAACTCTATGTTTTGAAAGGTTTTGATTCAAGGAACATGTTTTAACATTTTTTTAGAGAGAGAGAGAGTTTTTTTTACGTAAATATTTTTTTTCTACCTATGGTTTGTTATTTTATTTACACATGTATAAATTTATATTTTGGTTTTCTACTTAGGGTTTTGTAATTTAATTTTGTCTAGGTTTACGTTTTTGTTTTACTACCTAGGGTTAAATTAAAAGTTTTCACAATTTTCTACTTTGGTACACTAATTTACAAAGTAAATTAAAATTAAAAAGAACTACTTGAAACATAAAATATAATTAAATTTATATAATAATTTTGAAAACAACATTAAACTACGCTTTTAAATTAAAAATAACTTGAAATTACAATTTTTAATGACAAAAATCATAAAAAAATAATAAAAAATAATAGTACGTACCTGGAACACAAATAAAATGGCAGAGGGGGTTGGCAAGAGAAGCTGAAATGAGCACCCGAGCTCTACTAAATGTGATCTCATTCTCGACAGTGAAAATGACAAACAAAATGGTAAAAAATAAAAAAATAAATAGATTTCCAAAACAGGCGCCCGATTTGTCTGTTTTGCTTTGGGTGTCCGATCCAAAATGAGCGCCCAATTTTTGAATATGGATTGGTTTCCTAAACCTAAACGGGTGCCCAATTTGTAAAAATTGGTTGCCCATTTCTTATTGCAATTTTTTTTCAAAGTGGACTTCCGCAGAATTGGTACCCAACTTTCAACATTCACCCTTTATCTTTATCCTTGGAATCTTCTAGATTCGTCCAACTCGTCATCTTATGTCGACAATCACATGTTCCTCCTTATTTCTCCTACTTGGTCAATACCGTGATAAGTCAGTTTCTTCTTGCTCAGTTAATACCACACTCAATATACACTACACTTGCTCGGTGTATACTAAGTTCTTCATATACCGACCAAATTAACTTGTACATTATAATCTTCAACACTTAAGAGAATCATGTAAGCCAATCAAATCACTATCATATTTTCATAGAATCATCAATAAGTTTCCCAATTAATACCTTAATCATAACTTACTCATACATCTCATCTTCATGCTAATATCTCTTTCCTTCACCAATATTACCTTCTTCGGATGTTTGCAACTATCATGATAAGTATAGTCAAAACTAGTTGACATCAATGACAATATAATTGTAATGCCCCCGCTAGGGAACCTAAGAGATATTAACCTAAACATGTTACTAAGTTTGCAGAATAATTTTCTCTTAAATGTTTACAAACAATGATGAATAAACAAGTGGAAGTAAAACATGAAGTCCATAAGAACATAAACATACATCATAAATATAATCTCCAAAGGTAGATTACATATCTCAAGGGTTCCCTGATGTAGAAACTATGATTACGAAAACAACTAAGAATTTACATATTAGATCATAAGTTACATCTGAAAATAAAATACCCATACTCATCAAACATCTACTGCACATGTCACAGGGTATGTGATTACAATAAATTACAATTAAAAAAGAGAAATTTAAGATCAAGAATAGAACTCCAAGAAGATAGGAAAGGAAGTAACTGCAACTAGGATCATCCAACACTAGTACAAGGATGTCAAAGTCTCAAATGGTAAAAGAATCACTACCACCCGACCTCATGGAAACCTATGGTTCCACTCCCACCATGCTGGGGAGATAACATCAAATCCCAAATGGATAACAATACCAAACAATCTGGTAGACTAAGAAAGGATCCTAGAAGCTCCTATCTCAAGGTACAACTCATAAGTACAAGGTACACATAACAATTCCAGAGGCAACCAACACACGTAGGAAATCTAGAATGAAATCAAGGAAGTGTCATCACATGAGTCAACTCTAAGGTCACCTTGTAGCCTCACTAGACTTCAGCCCCTAATGACTCTATGTGGATTAGTAGTCCTCTCATGTAGATGAGGAATAACTAAATATGTCAGACTCACCATCACTATTGGATGGGCAAGCATCTTCTCCCACTCCCATCCTTAGCCTATACTAGCACTCAAGGCATGGGCGAGGAACCATTATCTTATTAATTCATTTTAATCCTCATTTAATTTAATATTATCACTTGATTAAGTAACCTACTATGGATACCTAGGTAGCCACTTTCGGGCTCCGATGTCTCCAAAATAAGCCACTTCCCTTCTAACACCTAGATAACCTACCCTAGGTTTAACAATCTCAAAACATGACTGTAAGTCAACAAAGTCTCATAAAGCTCAACAATTGGTTCCAAGAAGTGACAGGAACACAAATACAACATCCATCATAATATAAATCTCTATAAAGGGTTGGGTTTCATTGATCAATTCCATTCGAGTATACAAAGCAAACAAACATAAAACAGTAATCTCTAATCCCACCTCTGGTAACAGTCCTACTGGGATGATATACTAAATCCTTCTAAACCCCAAATCACATAAGGCAATAAAAGACAATAATAGAATTTAATTTAATAAACTAATTTTAATTTCCATCATGAAAATTAATTTATCCAATAATTACTAATAGACTATAATTATGCAAAATACAATTAAATTCTAACCCTACAAATCAATTTATAACATCCACGAAATTTTATTTTAGGCATTAAAATTACTAACTCAATATAATCTTATAGTCCAAACATATACCCAACTGATTTAATTTTGAAAATGGCAATGGCAATATTAAAATAATTAAATCTAGCCAATAAATTTAAATAAATAACAAATACTTTTGCATGACTAAATCGCCCAACCAAATTCCATTCAAATTAAAGCATAATTATTTTCCCCAATAAAACATGCAGAAATATAATTTCCTAATTACATATCCCATATTAATATATATCAGATCAAATGCATGTAAACATATTATATTTATATGATACAATTAAACAATGCAACAACATATTAAATTTTCAAAAGAAATATATTTTTATAAAAATAAAATAACAATATTTCTAACTTTTAATAAAATATAAATCTAACTAAAAAAAACTAAATTAAAATAAAATTTGATGATGTGGGAGGGGCCCACTGTACCCCCCCCCACCTGCCATGGCATACCCAAAGGTACTGCCGTGGCAGTCCCTTTTGAGGTTGTGCACAACAGTCCTTTGGGTTGTCGTGGCAATCCCTTTAGGGGTTGTGCACGACAGTCCTTTGGGTTGTCATGGCAGTCCCTTTAGGAGCTGCCCACGACAGACCCTTGGGCTATCGTGCCAGTCCCCTTGGGGGTTGCGCATGATAGACCCAAGGGTATCGTGTGTCAGTCCCCACAGGATTGCACATGATCCTAGGGCCGCGTAATTTTTTTTAATTATATATAATTTTTTTTAAAATACGAAATTTTTTAATTATAAATTCTTCAAACAAACATATTTGTATTAAATTTTTCTTTATCTTTTAAACAAAAACATACAACAAATATTTATATATATTTTTTGAGCATATCTTCTCTTGACACCAACAATTAATTTTCCGAATATAAAACAACTAGGTAGGGCAAAAATGAGCATTGAATTTATATTCATATTTTTTTTCGAGAGGAAAGTAGAATAATTTCCATATACGAATTGAAACCTTATTGGAAAATTTTAATTGGGTATTTCATAAAAACACACACTCTAGGGTTTTCCCTAATTTTCTCCTTTTTAAATTCAAAATAACAATTCAAATTTCTAACCATTTAATCCATTATTTTCCAAGCCTAGGTTTTTCCAAACAAATAATCAATTGCCACAGAATATCATTAATTTCACCAAAATTCAACAATTCAAACCCTAATGGAAATTTAATCAGGAATCATAAAGAAGGGATTGCATGCAACAAGGGTTTCCTTAATACCAATCTCAGAATCTCAGAGGAAGAGAAAATACATGCAACAAAATTCCAAACATGCAAATCTGGCAGGCACAAATATTACAATTCTTTCAAAATTGTAAAACACAATCACAAGGATAATATAATCCTACCTCAAACACCAAAGAATAAAACTGATGATGACCATAAATGAAGGCAAATCCAAGCTATCAGAAAATTGCTCCAAATTGAAAACCTTCACCAAAATTCTCCAAAACCTATGTGTTGAGAATATTGGTCAAACCCTCAACATATAGGAAATTCAATTCCACATGCAAGGGTTGGAACTCAACTCCACAAAAAGCTTTGCTTTAATCAATTCCTAATTTTAGTTTAATTTTAGTTGAACTAAAGTCCATTTTCTAATTTGCTCTTGTTGAAAATACTTAACTCAAAATTAACTAATTCCTTTAATTTAATTTACTCAATTTTGATTGTGCAACTTAATGCATTCTAATTACTTTAAAATATACCATTTAGTCTATTATAATTTCCACATGTTAAATTAATTCTTAAATTAATAAATACCTTTTAATTGAAAAGGTTAAATTTACAATTAAATAATTCTAAGATGGAATGTATTTAATTAATTCTCATTAATTAAATAATTGTACCATACAATAAACCTTATAAATAATTCATTAAATTTAATAATTACATTTAATTAAATTTTAATTAATTAAATAATCTCACATATAAATAGCTAAAAAAAGTAAAAATATAATTTATTTAAATTACACAATCTAATTTAAATAAATTATCTAATTATAGAAATCACATCAATAACCAAAATCAAATGAATCTAAAGAACCACATCCATACTCAAGGAAAGGGTTATAAACTTACGTAGACTGAAGGAGTTTAAAAAGGGTAGAATATCATAATCTTGTCCACTATTTTAGGACAATAGTATGGCTTAGGTTAGGATTTAGATTTGAATATTATCTTCCCTCTTTTACCATTGAGACCAGTGATAGGGCATGCTCATCCTGATAATCCGAGGAAGTCGATGCCCAGTACTTGCAAACCTACATACAAGACCCGCATGTACACACACACACACACACACATATATATAAAGCAATCAATGGTGGGGATCAGGACATTGTGTGGATTCTGCAAGCAGGTAACTACAACTTCATCCCTCAACAATGTATCAAACACATCATATAGGAAAATAAAAGCATACATGAACACCATACACATGCAAGTGTGGGGTAAGTATAATCATAATCATAATCATAAGCATAATTTCAAAACATGTAAAACATCATCATAACTACCAACATATAATTGCATCAATATAACCACTACAATCATCCATTTATTAAAATTCACCATGTAGTGTCATACATCCAAAACCATAATAAAACTGAAATATCAACACACACATAAAAGTGGCCTAAAAGAGTTTGACAATATAAAAATGAAAAGAAAACTAGGGGTGGGCACTACAATAACATGATCTATTACCTCACACATACCTTTGTAGCTCGGTGATCATCATCACATTCTCCATTTTGTTCTCCAAGTAGTTCATTAGTTGTAGTTTTAATAATCTCTATGTTGGCATTGATGGCAACACAATATGAAATATACCATCTCGGTCATTATGATGTGACACGGTAAGCTCTCCCTTAACTTATGCATTTGTAAGATATAAAAATATATCTATGATATATATTTATATCTATGTCTATGTGTGAGTGGGTGGAAAATGTTGTGGACATACAAAACTTAATAGAACATAAATACTTATCTTAAAAATGAGCAGATTCAGAAATCATTGTTTTCTAGCATCTATACTTAGTTTCGAGAAATTCTACAACTGGATCTGGCCTGGAAACACAAAAATAGAGAAAACCTAGAAACCTTCTGTTGTTCTGAGAAAGGTTGACCTTGACCCAAAACAAGGGTAAGATCTTACCCTGGGGCACAATCTTACCCCTTTATGTCAACCTTAACCTCCACTGTTCTGACGGAAAATCTATTCACGGATCCTAGAAGTTTGCCAAAAAGGGTACTCAGATCTAATCTACGATTCATTGTCCCGCATCTGTACCTACAAGAAAAAGGGTTTTGTTGTTTGGATGAGGGGTTTGCCTTGGTCAAACCCCAGTTTGGAATCAACCTTCAAAATAGAATTGAAATAGAGAATGCTAGAAAGTAGTAGAAGTAGATCTAACAATGAAGCTATGATATTCAATAGATATGTAATTGTATTTGGAATGTAAACAAGTATGTTGATATGAAAGCTTGGACTCAACACTAACAAATGTAAATCAAAACCTCCATGATTATATGCTTTGAATCCACCTTGAAGGGAGAAAGAATAGATCTTGAAGATGAACAAAGGATCTTGAAGGAAGATCACACCACCATGATGGATAGATCTAGGGTTTGAATGATGCATCTTGAATGCTTGAACCAAATCCCTCCAAAAGCTTGAATGCTTGAATCCTTGATCTTCAATGGAGAACTTGAATTCTTGAATGTAGATGATGGATTGAATGCTTCCTTGTTTGAGAATACTTGCTTGAAAGATGGATTGATTTCACACTTGATCTTTTGATTGAAAGATATGAAAAAGAGATATGGATGAAATGAGATAGGAAGGCTTTCTTTTATACTAGTCTATGGCACAAACTTCTAGAGAGGCCGACATAGGAGAATTAAATTTCCATTTAAACCTTAACCCTTAGAAATGGACCTAGATTAAATATGATTTAAGAGTTTACCATTCTAAAATTTGAAACAGTCGACCCGGAAGCAGGAAATAAAACTTTCTGAAACCTGACATCCGAAAACTTCTGGATTTTGAAATCTGGACCCAGAGTCAGGGTCGAGGTCGACTCTAACCTAGGTCAAGGTCAAGGTTGACCTTGACCCTGAGGTCAAGAATCTCAGAGTTTCAGGTCAAGATGCCAAAAATAGGTTGGAAAGAGGTGGAGAAAGGGGCAGAACAGGGGGGAAAACAAGATCCAATCTAGAGATCCCATGAAAGCATCTAACATGACCCCAAACCACCTACTCAAAGGGCTAAACCAGTCCTAAATGGAAGTGCTTCCATTTTCTGATGATACAACATTTAATATGTTTAATCACTACACATACTCTCCCTTTTGGTTACCTTCTTTCCTAACTGGTATTCATCTTTCTCATATTTCATGATCATATCTCCAATATATTTCATGCCATTCATCTCTCCCTTTGAAAACAATGCCAAAATTAAGCTCTTCAGTAGCTAAATAAGTATATTTGTTGTTCCTTTACTGATTCTTGTACCTTGCATGTACAGATATTCTCTGTTTCAGCTTATCTTTCATTTTCTTCACAACCTTAGGAATCCCAAAGTGTGAACATCATGCATCAACATAATTAGATCTTCTAATAAAGTACATGTTGATACAACCCCATGTCATCTTAGTGATTGCTAGCTAGGGGATGGACCCCTAGTCTACTTCTCAAATACTCAAATGTATCCTTCGATAAGGGTTTTGTGAATATATCAGCAAGTTGCTCCTATGACTTCACATATTCCAATTTGACCTAATTTTCCTAAACTTGCTCCCTTAGGTACTAATATTTAATAGATATGTGCTTTGTCTTTGCATGCATCACTGGATTCTTTGAAATGTTTATAGCACTTGTATTGTCACAATAGATTATCACTCGATCAGTTCTTTCTTCATTCATTCCTTCCAACAATTTTTTTATCCATGCAATATTAGAACAATTAGTAGCAATAGCTACATATTCAGCTTCAACACTGGACTGAGAAATACATCCTTGTTTCTTGCTTATCCATGTTACTAGTCTTTCTCCTAAAAAGAATTCTCCACTAGTAGTGTTTTTTCTATCATCAATATTTCCAGCCCAATCAACATTTGTATAGACTTTAAGTTCAAAAATCCCTTCTTTATTATACCACAATCCATAGTTCTCAGTGTTCTTCAGATATCTCAAAATTCTTTTCACAACAATCATGTGTCTCTTTAGGATTAGCAAAAAATCTAGCTATAATGTGTGTAATATCTGGTCTACTATGCACAACATACATAAACTTTCCAATCATAGATTTGTATAAGGTTTTATTTACTTATGTTGACTTGTCATCCTTGGTTAGCTTGCATCCGATTACCATAGGTGTACCAACTGGTTTTGAGACTTCCATATCGAATGTCTTCAAGACTTCTTTAATGTACTTTGTCTGTGTGATGTAAATACCTTCCTTCAGTTATTGTATTTGCAAACCAATAAAGAATTTGATCTCTCCAAACAATGACATTTCAAACTCTTTTCTCATTTCATTAGCAAAAGACTTACATAAAGCATCATGACCTCCAAATATGATATCATCAACAAATTTTTTAGTAATAAGAATCTCATCACCAGTTTCACCTTACAAATATAAATTGATGTTATCACTTGTTCTAACAAATCCAATTCTTATCAAATAAGAGTGCAATCTTTCATACCAAGCTCTCAGTGCCTGTTTTAGTCCATAAAGTGTCTTGTGCAGCTTACAAACCACGTTCTTCTGATTTGGATCTACAAAACCTTCAGGTTGTTTAATGTATACCTCTTCTTCAAGTATCCCATTCAGAAATGCAAATTTCACATCCATTTGATATACCTTAAATCATTTGAAAGCAACATATGCAAGTAGAATTGTCACTCCTTTAAGTCTAGCAATAGGTGCAAAAGTTTCTCCATAGTCAATTCCTTCTTCTTGTGCATAACCTTTGCAGACTAGTCTTCCTTATTTCTTGTTACATCTCCATTCTCATTCAATTTGTTTCTAAAAATCCATTTGGTGTCAATCACATTTTTGTCTTTAGGCCTCGGTACCAATGTCCATGTCTTATTTTTCTATATTTGCTCAATCTCTTCATTCATTGCCTTAATCCAATCATCATTTGCTAATGCATCTTTAACAGTTTTAGGTTCAAATTCACAAACCAAAAATGTATTGTTCCTTAACTTACTTCTTGTCATCATTCCTATTCCTATGTCTCTAATTATCTGATCTCGTGGATGGTTCCTTCTCACATATTTTACTAGTACATGCTCAGATCTTTGTTCATCAATGTTTTATCCATTTGGTGCATGATCATTATTTTCCTCAGTAATTGTTTGTTGTTGCTCGATCTGTAATGACTATTGCTTGGTAGAAATATTATGTTGCTCGGTGACACGAAGTTGTTTCTCCGGTAAAGTATCATGATCTTTTATGTAAACAAATCTTCCATAGTCTTTTGCTTCCTTCTTGCTTTCTTCGTCATTTTTCTCAGCATACTCATCAACTCTCTCATTTTCACTTTCAATCATCTTGTTAGTATTCTTGTTCAAACATTTATAAGCCTTACTTCTAGTAGAGTAACCTAGAAATATGTCTTCATCACCTTTAGAATCAAATTTTCTATTTCTATCATCTTTCAGAATATAACATCTACTTCCAAATATTATGAAATAACTCACATTAGGTGTATAACCATACCATAGCTCATAAGGGGTCTTGTTTGATTCTTTCTTCAGTTGTACTCGGTTTAGTGTATAGACAATAGTACTGACAACTTCTCTCTAGTAAATTTGTGCAACATCTTTTTCAATTAGCAATGTTCTAACACAATCAACAATAGATCTATTCCTTCTTTTAGCAATCCCATTCTGCTAATGTGTCATGGATGCTAATACCTATCTCTTGATTCCATGCTCATTAAAAAAGTTAATAAATTCATCAGAAATGAATTTGCCACCTCGGTCAAATATCAATAATTTCAATTGCTTACCAGTTTCTTTCTCTACTTTTTCTTTGTACAACTTAAACATTTGAAAAACTTCTACTTTTTCTTTTAAGAACATCACTGACATTATTTTAGAGAAATCATCAACAAATAAGATAAAATATTTATATCCATAATAGCTCTGAGTTCTCATTGGACCACACAAGTCAGTATGAACTAAATCCAAAATAGCATTAGATGACTATTATTTTCTCTTGAAACTAGACTTTAACATTTTACCCATTTGACATTGTTTTCACATTACATAGTCAAGCTTAGACATACTTGGTAAACCTCTAACTTTACTTTTCTTATTGATCTTAACCATGTTGTCAAAGTTCACATGACATAACCTCTTGTGGCATAACCAAACATCATCATTCTTAGCCAATAAACATGAAGTTTCAACATTATCCAAATAAAACTTGTTACATTTTGATTGTTCACCAATACCGATCAGTTTTCCAGCCTTATCATAGATCTTTACTCTTATTTTCTTAAATGCAACTCAGTGACCTGTATTATTCAGTCGTGCTACACTCAACATATTATAGTTAAGTCCTTTCACCCAATAAGAATTTTCACATATGATCTTGTTATTCAACAATATTGATCCTTTACCTTTTAGTTGATAGGGTGTATCATTTCCCATTTTTACAATCTCCATTATAATATTCAAGATATTCAAACTTATCTTCATCACTAGTCATATGATGTGTGTAGCCACTATCAATAATCCAAGTATCATTTTTGCTTGCTTTACAAACAAGTTCCTTTTCTACATACCTTTCTTCTTCTTCAAAATCTTCCTTCAATGCAACAAACACCACTTCTACATATTCATCAGTTTCAATCTTGATATCATCATCTTCTTCAACTAGGTAGGATGGCTTTTTTCCTTTATCTCTATAGTCTCAATTTTCTCTGTTTCCATGTTGTCGGTTACCTTTGTGATCTCGGTAATTTCTTCTTTCATTCTTCCTTTCAGTTGATCTTTCACTTGTCATCTCATTATCATTCATGTCAGGACATCTTGCAGCAATATGACCAATCTCTTTACATTTAAAACATACTAAGGGTAGCTTACCTCGGTATTTTTCTTTTCCTTTTGGTAGCCTTCTAGCCATTAATGCTTCAAATTCATCAAGCTCATCTTCTTCAGCTTCACTATCACTTCCATTTCTTATCTGATGTCTACTGCTTGATCTTCCAGTTTTTAAAGATGACACAAATGTAGATTCTACCTTAGGTACAATACTGATAGCATAGTTGTTAAGCTCAAATGTAATCAATCTACCAATTAGGCTATCAAGGGAAACATCATTACTAGGAACTGCTCTCATTTCATGTATTACAAAGACTCTAATATCATAGGCAGACAAAACTATTCTAAGAATTTTACTTACCACAGTCTCTTCTTCAATAATTTCACCTACTCCTTGGATAGCATTCATCTCTTCCTTCACTTGGCTGTTGTACTAAGTAATGTTTTCGCCTTCTTTCATTTTCATATCATCAAACTTTCCCCTTAAGCTTTCTACTTTTGCCTTGAGAGCATTTTGATCTCCTCCATGAACTAGTGTCAGTTTGTCCCACATTTCTTTTGCATTGATTTGTATAGTTTTTCATGTCTTCAAATTCAACATCTGATAAAGAAGAAGAAATCTCAATCATCATTACATTATGCTCTTGTCTTTCTTTCATCTGGTTGATAGTCAGAGGACCAATAGGAGTTATGAAATAATTTTCCAAATAGTATAGTGTAGAATCTCCAATGCCTGATAGATACAACTTTACCCTCCTTTGCCATGTTGATAAATTATCTTTATTCAACTTCGGTACCTCTCTCTTATATATCTTTAGATATTTAACTCAAGTCCTTCAAACTTCTTCCCTTAAGTACTTGTGCTCTAATATTAATTGTTAGATAGCTGAGAGGGGGTGAATTAGTTATGTCAAGTTATCCTACAATCCCAAATTCTTTTAGATATATAAAACCAATTTCAACAAACAAATTAAACAACTCGGTAAAAACTTAATTGTGTGTTTCTGATTAATTAACCAACTGTCAGATAAGTTATCTAGTATATACTAATCAAACTAGTTACTATAATGTGTAAAGTAAAATAACAAAACATCACATGCATACACATTTAACACTTTGATTTTTAACGTGGAAACTCTATTAAGGGAAAAATCACCTGGGACCAATATCTGAAATATTTCACTCTTCTAAAGTGAGCTTGGTTAAGAGCCAACCATGTTAAAGGTTACAAAACACACTATAAGGTGTGACCTTGTTATATGATTTATCACTAACAGTTCTCTGTGATCACACATTCACTTGGGTCAACAAGAAAACAAGCAACATTCATTGAATGTCATTAAGAAAACAAGCAACATTTATATGACCTGATTCGAATGCAACTTCTTTTTCCAATATTTAGATCTACGCTAAGCTAAATATAACTCTGGTCATCATAATCTCTTCAATCTTATTCTTCCTCTAACTTTATTCTGCTCGGTTATCTCTTTCTGACGCTCGATGTTGTCTACAGAATCACTCAGTTCTTACTTCAACCTGTCTGACCAGCTTCACATGTATACAATCTTCTCTTCACTCACAATTCTCTTTGAATTTCTTATCTCCATATATAGACATGATAAACCATTTTCTTTTCAGCCATAGATTTTGCCTCTTAATCTCCATCGTTGATTTTGCCTCTTTAACCTTCCTCGAAACTTGTACCTTAAAATGTTTTCAATCTTCATCATCCAATCATCCTTGAATTTTGTTAGTCGTAGATCTTCATAATAACCTTTATCTTTATCCTTGGAATATTCTAGGTTTGTCCAGCTCATCATCTTATGTCGACAATCACATGTTTCTCCTTATTTTTCCCGCTTGGTCAATACTGTGATAAGTTAGTTTCTTCCTACTTGATTAATACTGCACTCAGTATACACTACACTTTCTCAGTGTACACTGCATCTTCTCGATGTATACTAAGTTCTTCATATACCGACCAAATTAAATTGTACATTCTAATCCTCAACACTTAACATAACTATGTAAGCCAATCAAATCACTGTCATAGACTCGTCAATAAGTTGCCCAGTAAATACCTTAATCATAACTTACTCATACATCTCATCTTCATGCTAATATCTCTTTCCTTCACCAATATTACATTCTTTAAATGTTTGCAACTATCATGATAAGTATAGTCAAAACTAGTTGACATCAATGACAATATAACAATTAATCTAATGTCTCACATATACCTTTGTAGCTCAGTGATCATCATCACATTCTCAATTTTGTTCTCTAAGTAGTTAATTAGTTGTAGTTTTAATACACGGTTCATACAGCATGGCCAATCACCATCAAACATGTCATCACAACCAACCTACCTCCAATTGTGGTCCCTATATGTCTGTCTCAACAACCCATCTAAGAAACTTACGCTTTTGACAAAAAAGACTTGCATTGAGCTCTAAAGTTACATTGAAATCAGATTTCACCAAGATAGGACCGAGTCTCATTGATATCATCTTTATCTAAGAAAGAAAGGCCTTCAATGAAACTCTTAAGATATTCTATGACCATCGAAGCTACATTGAAACAACTTAATGCCAAAATAATACACAATTCTTATCAATATCTCTTATCAAAGAAAATAGACACTTCGATAAGTCTGTAAGGCATTTCACTGATCGCTCAGGTTACATTCTATTTTGGGCCAAACTTTTAAAAGACATAATGTTCCATAGAAAGTCTCAAGAATAGAGATACGTGTCCATTGTTAAATCCAATTCAAGCCAAAGTTTTAAAGGACAAAAAGTTCCATAGAAAGTCTCCGGAATAGAGACACATGTCAAATATATATACTTAACTTGTGCCCTAACCTTAAATGTTGACCACATATTAGTGAATATGGTCGTCAATTAAGAGTCACTTCTAAAATTACAGGAAAAAATATTAAATAAATCATTTGGAAAACATAGATTCTCTTGGAGAAATTGTTAAAATATATGAAATTAATTAATAAAAATGAAGGTGAGTTGAATTGCATTTGATAAAAAATTTATAAAGTCGATGCAATATGGCCACCCCATTCGGTCCCACTTATTTTCCAATTTTGAAATCATGGATACTAAATACTCGCCAATTGGTGAACATTCGCCACTAATGTTATCCCTTCTTAATAACACATACCATCATGAACCAAAGTTCACCATGTGCTCCATTGATATACTTGCAACAATAAGATAAATTATCTCATCTTAGACATGAATTTTCCCACCTCCTATCATGTCACTGCCTCTAGATATACATATAAGCCATCCATAGAGAAAACCACGCAACTTGTCGCACACAAATCTCAATTCTATCTCAAATGATATCCCAAAACACAAACACTTGATCCAAAGGTAACCACATGTATAAAAAACCATAGTTGAAATAGCACCCATAACAAGTGCTAATACATCCAACTATCCATAACTCCAGTGTATACCACATGAATTCCAAATCAACAACATATACAACCTGTAACAAGTAGTCTCAAGCCTCAAGTGCAATACCTACCATATATACACCAAGAAGTTCCCACTACATAGGTAATGTTAGTCTAAATTGAATCTATTTAATAACATCACATAGAAGTGTAACCTTAAACCTGTAGTAACAAAGACATCCACAATAATATGTAACAGTAAACCAATGACCTATAAGCACAAATCTCATAGTAAACCTCCACAAATCTCCCATATTCTACATGACCATTAAAAGAAAGAGATAAATAAATCACCATGACATCTCCCACATAACATGTATGAACACAAAATACTAATCACAAAGCTCCAACCAATCCAAAACCAATGCGGTGAAACTGAACATCTAGGAAGATAACTAAGACCAAAAGAGACACTTCGAGCCAAAACCTATATCACATCCTTCTATACAGACCTCTAAAATATCCAATTATGTCAAATATGATCTCCTTTATAAAACCCCAAACAAGAAGCCATAATAGCACCCAAACCATATTCAACCTCTCACAAGAAGGTCAAACTTGTACCATTCCCAAACCAAGGAATGATGCCCAATAATCCATCTCCTAGGGAGATAACCAATGCCAACATATCTCTCAAATGAATCTTCCAGATCTAGCTCACACCATAGCTCATGATCCATATCCATGGAAGATAAACATAATACACCTGAAAGGAACACTAGGCAATACCTCTCAAGTAGAAAATCACCGAGTAAACCAAGAGTGGAGAATATGAATGCTCATCCAAGATATTTGAATTTCCAAGATTAATCCAAGAACAATCTCCTCTCAAGTTCATACTAGGTGAATGCTCCTCGATTTTCCTATTAGAATCATTAATAATTCCAACACATACATATGCGACCACGAGAGAATACCAACATCACCTAGGTCTCCAAGTATCCATGAGTACCTATAATTGACCAATCCATGTCAAAATTCCAAATGCAACACAACAATTTCATGAAGTCCTAAGCAAATGATCAATGTAATCAATACACAAAAACCAAAATAAGATCAATGTCAAAGTTCCAACCATGGAAATAGGAACATAACCATGACAACATTATCTAATCCACACCTTTACCAAGGATACTTTTGAGGCCTCAAGATGTCAACATCTCCAGTCACACGAGGATAACCATCTCCAACTAGTGATCCAACAAATGTGAAAAATCCTTCTAAAACAATAGGATCTAAGGCATCCTCCAACAACTGCAACACTAATGAAGATCATCCACCATTTAATGATGAATCTACATCGCTTCCAACAACTCCCATTGAATTATGGTACATTGCACATGGCATTGTGACAAACATCTTCTACATGAAGATTGAATTAATTTAAGCAGACATCAATTAATGTCTGACTTGCCAAAGCAACACAAAAGGCATCTCCATCATCACTCTAAGAAGACATAGAATATGAAGAACTCTTCTTTTTCTTCTTCTTATCCTCTTTGCAATCCTTTTGAATATGACCAGTATGCCCATAGTTCCAACACTTTGCTTTGGACTTCTTTCCAGGAGACTTAGATTTTCCACGTGACTTGGATTTAGACTTCTTGTCCTCTTGCTTTCCTCCATCCTTTGATCTGCCTCGAATAACAAGAACCTCCTTGACGATCTCAAAATATTTCCTTCGAGCTTCTTCTGACATCAATGAAGCAACCACATCTTCCATTTTGAAAGTGGTTGTTGTAATCCCAATGGTCGTCACTAGATAATCCCATGTGTCAGGCAAGGAACATAACATAAGCATACAATGATCCTTATCATCAATTTTTAATCCTATTGAAGTTAATTGTGCAACAATCATGTTGAAAACATTTAGATGATCTACTACAGATATACCCTCGTCCATCTTCAAGGAGTACAACTTCTTCCTCAAGAACAACTTATTTACCAGAGACTTTCCCTGATAAATGTCACCAAGTTTCTTCCACAAAGAAGTTGTTGTCTTCTCCTCATGAACATTCAATAGAACAAAGTTTGCTAAACAGAGTCTGATCAACCCTTTGGATTTTCTATCTACAAGATCCTCGTCCTCTTGTTTCATGCCTAAAGTTTTAGTTCCAACCACTACAAACCATAGATCTCAATCCACCAACAAACCTTCCATCTTGAGTTTCCACAACTCATAATTGCTACCATTAAACTTCAGAATTTCTACTCTTCCTAATGTGCTCACCATCTCAATTTACAATCTTGATTACCAATACTCTGTAAAACTCCCACTACAAAAATGACACAAACAACCTGTTGTACCCACAAGGATAACACAATAGGCTAAGCTTTGATACCATTTGTTAGGAAAGCAGAGTGTAAAAATGCCTTACATAGTGTCAAATTACTAGGGGAATGTGTAGGGGTGACTTTCAATTTCGACTACAATCATTAAAATACACAAAACTAAAACAAAGTAAACATAAAAGGATAAATAAACACATAACATAACACCAATATTTACATGGGAAAACTCTTATAGGTAAAAAAACCACACACCAAAGCCACAATCACTTATATAATTTTAAATCATGTTACATATAAGTTTCAGATCATTCGCTTTAAGGTATACATTCTTAGCCTCTATTTTGCAAATACAAAACTCTCAATCACCAAGTTTCATAGATGATAGTCTCTTGACTCTCTGCAACTTACCGAGCATCCCAACAACATTAGTTCATCCTCACACATAGAGAATATCAAACACTCAATCAAACAGTTCCCACAGCTACAGTCCAAGACTTACTACAACTATTCACGAGCATCTCAACCGATTCACCAATCGATCCTCACATAATCAATCATCAGTTCTTCTCTTTTGGTATCACATTGCAACTGATTCTTTATAATTTTATATTCTTTCTTGAGAATTATTCAATTCAGTTTCTCGATCAACCCGATGATTTGTCTTTCCAGGTCATTCAAAGAGTCACTGAGAAATTACTTCGAATTCCCGTAGAATCTTCCAGCTCAACATGGTTCATACAACTTGGCCAATCACTGCTAGATATCTCACCACGGTCAACCTGAGTCCAACCATGGTCCCTATCTATCTGTCTCAACCACCCATCGAAGAAACTTATGCTTTCAAAAAAATCCTTAAGACTTCCATTGAGCTCTGTAGTTACATCAAATTTCGCTAAGACATGATCGAGTCTCATCAATTTCATCTTTATGGAAGAAAGTAAGGCCTTCAATGAAACTCTTAAGACACTCCACAAAACAAAACACAAGTCTTATCGATATCTCTTATCGAAGAGAGTAGGCACTTCGATAAGCCTGTAAGGCATTTCACCAATTGCCCAGGTTATACCATTAACCATGCATCACTAGGATAGACCAAATGTTAAATAGAAAACATCTCATTGCTAGAACATGACCGATGTCACTTATCGAAGAAGATAACACTTTGATAAGACTGTCAATTCTTTCACCAACCACTAAAGCTATATCAATAACCTATCATCAGCAAGACCAAACACTTGTTACAACGATATTGACCTTATTGATGTAGGTCATCGTTTTGGCAGGACTTTCACATGTCGTATCGAGACCAATGTTACTTCGACAACAGGTCATCACCATAACCACTGAATGTTAGATTGATAACAGATCATCGAAGAAGGTTATGATTTCGATAACACATTCAGATGTCTCATCAAACTTGATGTTACATCGAAACTTATCGAAGAGTCCCATTGAAAACTACACTCTTGAGGGATTTGACTAGTAAGTTTGAGGCATCCTTCCTCGACAGTTTTCATTGTCCATAAATTTGAAGTTGTCAAATTTTCAATGGAAAATTGTGAACATTATTTATGATCATAATTCATCATAAAAAATTATCTAAATAACATGGGCGCTCAAATAAAGACCATCGTCATATCAGATTTCACTATAAGCCGACCTGTTGGAGTAGACAACTGGGATAAGAGAGCAATTTTCAAATCGCCGGCAAGAGGAGAGGGAAGCAGAGAAGAAGCCATGGCTGCTGCCCAAATGCGTTTCGTATCTTCCTCACTCTCCTTTCCTTTGCAACAACATCGTACCTTTCCCACATTTTTCAGAAGAAACCTATTATTAAAATCGAACAGTTCAGTTGTCAACCTAACTATCTCAGCAAATAGAGCGAGAAAGGTACGATATGTTTCGCAGCGACCCCTGACCATTTTCATGAATCTTCCTACAGCGTAAGCATCAGTGCCGTTTCTCTCTTTACCATGCTATGTGAATGACAATACATATATCATGTTCAAGACTAAGTATCATGCATCGTCGTGTCTCTGCAGAAATCCAGAATGGACCGCCAATGGGAAAGTTCCAAAGTAAGTTTTTTAATTTTCTCTATTCTTTCCCTTCTCGCATTGTCTGATCTCCCTACTTCAAGGTTCTATTGAACCTCTTCTTAAAACAAAAGCAAACCCTAGCGAGTAAGCAACCACGTGCACTATTTGTGTCTTCAATAAAATCGTACACTGTAGTTTTGACAGGCAGCTGCCAATGTATCAATCTTATTCTAATTTGAGAAAAAGGACATGACAACAATTTTTCCCAAATCTAAAAAGTTTATGGTCTCTTTCCTTACCTTTGCTTCTGTCATAGATCCTCATATGTTTAGTAGCACCGTACATAGCATTATTCCATCTTTCAAACATTAATAAAGTGTCACTACAAGAAGGATCTCTGAGACGAGACATATTTAACTTAGACAAGCCACTGAAAGAGCAAGGGGGAATTACAGGTGAGGAAAGAGGGGAGAATTGTAACATTATCGGATGATGACTTAATGTCTGGAATCACCTTAACCAGATTCTCATTATGCATAGGAGGGAACAAAGGAAAATCCAAGGTTGCTAGGAGAGGGGGGCTGGTACTGGCAGTGGTATGGCTTTTTATTAAAATAGGAGTCTTTTAATAATTTAAGAAAATCTGAAAATATCACGACATTGAACTTTCAAAACAAGAACAGTGATAAAGTATATTGTTTAACTTCAACTTTGAAGTTTAAGTACGCAAATGACAATGCCATTGGGTCAAAGTTTCAAACTGATTACATATTGAAAAATCAGCTTGATAAGTTGATAACAAAATACAAAAATCACAAATCGTAGATCTATCATCTACCCTTCTACACCATGATCATCCATACCAAGGTCCTCAGCTATGATGCTCTCCAAATACTCATCACTTACAAACTTAGGTTCCTCTATTGGTAGAATAAGTGGGGTAAATCAGTAAGGCCATCTGCTTCAACCACTTCATCCACAATGGCTGCAACTCCTCCATCATGTGAAATTTGATCCCATTTTGCTGGAGGACCCTCTTTGCATCCAGGATCTACAAGAGAGAAGAAGTGAGCTATGAATGCACACTAGGTTCCCTTCTTTCTATGACTATAATCAATTCCTTTTTAGTGAATAAATGAAACCATAAGTATTCCAATTTCTCCCACAAGATGAAGAGTTGGCTACTTGTGAGAGCAATTTTATTGAAAATGATTGTGAATCGGGGTTTTCACCTCCATGGTTTCACCACCAGTCTATAGGGTTTTACTTTGCTTTAATATTCTATAAAGCTTTCACGGAAGCAAAATCACCTTGCCCATGTGAAAACTTGTTCAATTCACTCCTCAAAATTGAAGCATCCTCACCTTGACATAAATCTTTTTAATTGCAGTCCAATATCCCTTCATTACCTCTCTAACATGATGTAGAGCCCTCTCATTGGTAACTTATACATCATACCATTTAAGATTAAGGGCATAGGCAACACAATGAAGAGGCGTGTTAAGTTTTTTCCATCTTTCATGTAACTTTTCCTCTATCAAAGGATATAGAGAAAGATCTCTTGCATCTATTACCTTCTTGACTCTTTCACATATGGAATCTATTGCTTCACAAATTTCTCCCAAACATGCCTTGTCTGAATCTGTAAATATGATTACCGCACATATGGGCTTTATAAGGTCCACATCAAATTTAACATCAATCCAAAAATGGTCATCAAGGACCATACCTCTCACGTGGATTGCAGTATTTGATGTAGATTGTCTCCAAGCTGTCCATGCATCATTAACAACTGTGGAACACAAAGCTCCTTTGACTTCACAAATATGGTCAAGAGGAATAAAGAGGCAAACTGTGTATCAATAGGTTTGAGAAGTTTCACTTTGACAAATTTATGATAAATGGCTTGTGTGTGGTGATGGTTACATATGAACATTTGTATTTTTCTGCCCCTTTTCTATGAGATCTGAAATCTGTTGGAACTTGCCAATATATTTGAGTGCTATTTAAGGAATGCACACAACATGGTGTCCAAAATATATGTTTGTACCTCTTTTGCACCAACATTCCTGCTGCTTTAGCATTAGTAACAACTTGGATGTCATGTGATGGCCCCACCTCCTCAATGCCCTCACATAACTAGTTATGAAGAAACTTTGTATTTTTTCTTTCCTTGAACAATCTATTACCTTCAAAAAATTAGGCCCTTTGCTGCATGTTCCCATGATATTTAGTGGGCAATTTCTAGCATTTGTTGACCCATCCATCACAATATGGTATCCTTCTATAGGCCACACATTTTTCATTGGTGTAATTTGTTCCTTTAATCAAGTTTTTTCTTTATCGATTAGAGTAGTGTGAAGCTTTTCATACCCTGGTGGTTTATACCTTGTTGGTGCATTACTGATAGCTTGGACCATCTCTTTGTAAAAAGGTGAATGAGCTACTTTAAATGGTATTCAATTTGCATAAGAAAATTGTGCAGTTGCTGCATCAACCACTTCTCCACCTTGCACATCAAACAATCTCCCAATGGGGTTTGAGTTGATAAGGTGCTCTTGGGAGTATATTTTTCTGAATACATCTCTAGAAGACACATCCACCTTAGACTTTCTATTTTGACTTTGAGCTGCAGTAGTTGCCCCTTCCGTTGAAGCATGTGAGCTCAGATTAACAACTTTTTTATCGGCCCTTTCTTGATCCTCACAACATCAGATCATTCTCTATTTGGACAAGGATCAACACCTTTTCTAGGTATGTGAAGGAAATGAGCCTTCACCCTTGTGAAAGTACCTTGCCATGCCATTGGACAAGCTTACATTTGATTGTGGTTGTTATATTTGTACTCTTCAGCCCTAGGACACAATTGCAGTGCTTCCACAATGGGTACAAGTCTTGCTTTGCCCCACCAAACTTTCTACATGGAAAAAATAAAATAATATTAGATTTGATGTGAAATCATGCCATTTTTTTCAAAAACAATTGGAATGCAGGTTTTTATTTGACAATCTGTAAGATTTGATGTGAGATTATGCCTTTTTTTTCCAAAACAGTTTGAATGCAGGTTTGTATCTGACAATCTGTATTTAATTTGCCAAATTTATTTGTCATAGACACATATATATTATATATATATTAAAAAAATAATAAATATGGAGCTCTGAGCTCAACTTCAAGCATTTGAATCAATTACAAACTCTGACTCAGTAATATAAATAAAAAAACTTCAATTTTTTTAGTGATAATTAATATACTGTGTTTGTATTTGATTCAGTAATATTTATTATCAGTGGAAAGACAGACTCAGTGAGTCAGTAATATTTATCTCATCAAAGCTCATACATTCAAAGATTCAAATATGAACGATCAGTGAAATTTTCAAAATACAGACTTGGTAATATTTATCTGGTAACTATCAGTGAGAATTTCAAAATACAGGCTCGGTAGATATTACTGATAATAATAATTAGTTTACTAATAATGATTAGTTTACTGAGTCAAATACAGAATGAAATTCCAAATACATGGAGAATAGATCAACAAAGCTTCATAGTTATAATTTTTTTATTAAATATATTATGTATATCTTATATAAGTCTATGACGGTCAACATATTACAGTGTCGACTGTCATAGACTCATACACGCCTGCTATGTCGAGGTCAAAATAGATGAAAAAAGCTTCTTATTGGCTATACCTAGTGCAGACTAACCTTTTGGTGTTTGAAAAAAGTTCTGGTGCGTTTTGGTGTTTGTAAATCCTTCTACTTCTGGTGTTCGCAAAAACTTTTCTTCTTTGTGCGCCCTTTTCTTCCTTCCGTCCGTGTTAGACTTTGCCTTCTGTTGGCGTTTTTATGTTTTGTGCTTTATGTTTTATGTTTTTTATTTTCTTGTTTGGAGATGCTCAAAGATTGGAGCATCTCCTGTGTGCAGGGACATCCCCAAGCACTTCCTGGGTACGTGAAACCTGGGACGCGTCCTAGGGGCTGGAGACACATCTCCGTGCAACCTTGGAAGATACTATCCAACAAAAATCTATCTTAACTAGAAAGAACTTTCACTACCTTTATAAAAATTTGACCAGCTTAACCAAATACCATTACTATCCTTCTCAGATCCTAATAAGGTGTCTACCAGTTTCTTCCTCTTAAATTTGGCCTAAATTTTATTTTGATTATCCTTGAAATTTAATGCCATTAGTTTTATCTTTATAACACTACCATATTAAAGCCCCCCCGCCAACCCAAGTGATGCCCTTTAAATTGTTAGCCAACCGATTCCAAAGATCGGTCCTATCCTTATAATCATTTGGAGCATAAATAAAATACATGCCAAACATCTTATTATCCACATTCAATTCTATTCATACCAATCTATTACAAGGAGAAATGCCATTATTGATCACATTAGGACTCAAAGTTGGATTCAATAAATTTGATGCACATCCCTTCCCTTTCATATGGTTCAGAGAAAAAATTAAAACTTTGGTCCATATAACTTTAGGAGCACCTTCTAAAATTAAACCAACCAATTTAACTTCTTTCAGCATCTCACAATCCAAATTACTTGAGTTGCATAGAGATTTTGCCAAATACTTGCATCACTGGCTTCTGATCCTCGTACATTCCAACTCAAGGTTTTCAACCAGGACAATAAAAGGAAAAGGAAGAGCATCCAAGCCCAGAGGGGGGAAGACCACCACTCCTATCATTTTTTTTTTCAAAATAGGAGGGGAGATTGTTACTCTCCCCGGTTTTGAATTTAACAAATTGCCAAACCATTATCCTTTTCCCCAATTGATCCAGCCAAGCCAGAAGCAGAAGCTTCATCCTGCAATCTCACCTTTTGCCTTAAGATTTTTTTCCTTTGACCCCTAAATCATTACCCTTACTGCACAAGGTTTTACTATCATTTTGGAGAGCAGACTTGTCATTATTAAGAGGTTTTACTATAGGACATTTTGCTTTATCATGAGAATCCAACACTTTTATGATTAACATTCACTGCTATTGGCTAGGCATGGTGCTTTAACACAGAGGGAGACTTGTCAGATCCAGGAATATTCAATGGTTGAGCAGCAATCACCACCTACATATTACGACTTCCCTTAACAACATGAGGAGGCAACTCTTCTAGTTTAAAAGTTTTATTAACACAAGTTTCAAATTCTACATTATTACCCATGATAGCGTCCACTATTATTATTACCAACTAGTTTATTCACAATCTTGCTTAACAAGGGGCATTCATCTTCTGCCCCTGATTTGTACAATAAAAACATGCATTCAACCTTCCAGCTCCACAATTTTACAATTTTATACAGTCCCATGCAATGTCACATAAATAATATCAGTCAAAAACATTATTTTTCAATAAAATGAGAACCCTTTCATTCATATGCTGTAATGAAGCCCTAGTTGCTTCCTATTTAATCACTTTAGCTGAATTTAACAAAAAACAACAAACATGGTGCAACTTTGCAAATTTCTAAGCATTTTCTAGAAGAAATTAACATGTCATCCAGGTTTGCGATTGGATACCATGCAAAATCCCTAAAGAAGAATTTCCTGACATTCCAAAAGCCCTTGTTTATTTATTTTTTTCTCATTCCATGTTATTGTTTTTGAAACATACAAAAAAAAGATCCATTTGAATCATTCAGCAGAAGGTAACATGCAATCCTAATTGTTCTCTGCTAATTTTTTCCAGCCATTTATAAAAAAATTTCCTTGTGGGAAGAAGATAAATGGGCTAAACACATAAAAAACACTAACTGATCTTAACCCAGATTCTTTCTTTTACAAGACACCCTACATTTTCTCATTTGGCAACAATGTTAGAGTAGCAGAATGCTTATGCTGCATCCTTTCCACTTGGCCCTGAGCTTGATAGAACTCTTCATCTTAAAAAATGAACTCAGCTCCTTTACCAATCCCAGTCCACTCATACAATATAGCCCTTGGCCTCTAAAATCACTACCGTCTCCACTACCCATTGATTACATATCACCAGAACAAGAAAAATGAAAAAATAAAAATAGAACACAACACAAAGCCATATACAAAAACCACTTCCACTTAAGCACAGAGACAACAAAGGAGACAAGCACAAGATGACCAAAAATCATGAATAAAAGTAGAGAACAGTGAAAGGCACTTTTTCATCTGCCACATAGCTTTTCTCCTCAAAACTCATACATATAGCTTATTTTTCTTGCATTGTTGTTTTCTTTAAGGTCTTAATAGATCCTGTGGAAAATGTTGCAAATTAGTTAAGACTGCTTCATTGTTTTTAGAGACATTATTGAATTTAAGGGCCTTTCAAAACTAGATTTTTTTTTTCTTTTGAAACTAGATTAAACCATCCGTTCATGTTTTTGAAAGTATGTTGCCAGGTTCTTTAAATAACCCTGTCAATACAAATTCAACCAATTCTAAGGTAGCTTTAAAAGAGTTATCTAAAACATCACTAGTTTATGCTGTAAAATTTCTCTGTTTTTTCTACTAATGTGTAATAAATTTTCATTTTGGTAATAGTGTTAAAAATACTCTCCAACTGCCTGGCCAAGAATCTGACACATCTCTTATACATATCACAGCAGTCATCATTCATATTACATTTCATTTTATGGTTGGTTCTCTCTCAGTATGGTTCCTTCTAACGATCATGATCTTAGGCACATAATTGATCTCTCCTGGTGGTTTAGCAAAAAAGAGGAATAAGCAACATTTCACACATTTGAATCCAAAAGTACTCTTACACTAACAGTTAACAGGTTCACCGACCATTTGATTTCTCTGGGCAGCAAAAAAAAGGATAATTTTCTGCAATAAGGTGGCAAAACACTATAACAATGTTCCTGCTCATGACTGTACTATAAAAGAACAATTCTTCAATTGATGTTTTTAATTATTTCATATTTTTGGATGCACAGACAATCTCAGATAGCTATAAGATCCTTCCGTGTAGCAGTGATACTAGCTTGCAAGGTACCTTCTGAATCTTCGTGGTTTAATGATTCACAGATGGTCAGAGAGTGCTATAAAATCTTTTTGTATAGCAGAGACAGTACCTCGTAAGTTGCGTTGGTCAAATTTTGGTACGGAAGCTCTTGTCATGGGCATCTTGATGGAAGGTTTGTTAGTATTTACTCAATCCATTTTGAAATTACCTATTGTTTAGAAGAATAGTAATAGTCACTTCGAGGCTTATCTCTAGTTTGTTATTACACTTAAATCATGTAATAAATTTAAAATTTGCAGCATGCAGCACTTTACATGTTGAAATATCTAAGTTTTGATGAATAATTTGATCAGGATGTGAATTGTTTTCTATCATTATGTACTTTGTGTTTATGACAAATGAGAGTTGACTTACATACATATATTCTGACAATGGTGTAACAACTTGTTCATCTATCAGAAATTATATTTTACAACTGAAAAGGGTTTTTCTTTTTGGAAGAAAAAAATTCAGAGCATTAACCAGACTATATGTAGGTGACATATTGAATCTGATGGGATGCTGGTTTCAACAAACTTAATCAGTTTGATGTAATAATAAATCAGACTCTGTGCTAGTTAATGTTTTGGACTCCGTTTTCAGAGAAAGGGATCGTTCTACATAAAATGCAAGGTTGCATGGGGACGGGGGTACTTGGGTATATCAATTGTTATTAATATAATTAATATTTAATAGAAAATATGAAAATATGAGTCATGATAATGAGTTTTCAAAACAAGAACAGTGATAAAGTTTGTAATTATAATATATGCTAAATGTTTAGATGCATAATAGAGAAGGCAAACTATAAACATGAACAAGATCATAAATCATATAACAATGACACATGTTAAACTTCTGACTCGATAAAGTTCACTGTTAATTAATATTGTATCAAAGTTTCAAACTGATTACATATTGAATTAAGCTTGATAAACAGCAAGCTGATATGCAAACAAAAATCAGAAATCTTAATTAAGGTCCCTAGCTATGATGCTCTCCACTGACTACCCACTGAGTATCGGATACTTGGGTATGTGTACCTGGTACGTGGGTGTGTGTACCAATACCCGGTATGTGTCCTAGGGGTATGGGTACGAATACCCATGCAACTATGATAAAATGTTTGTATAGGCACATAACCATGTAAAGCTTAATACTACTTGTGGCCAACATATGCATTAAGTTGGCATAAAGTGGATCTCGTTGTTTCCCTCAATATAAGGTCATTTAGGAATCAGTCTATCAACTGAGATACAAATGTTCTTATAGTAATCTAATTTGTCAATGTCCCACAGAGTCTGAATATTCATATTGTATCTTATTCTGTAATGATTTATCAGTTAGAATAGTTTTATAAACAAGTTAGTAAGTGCAAAATAAACGGTAGACTTAAGCACAATTACACACACAAGATTAGTGACTTGTTCGAGGAAAACAATCTTAATGGTAATATGTGATCTGAGCCCTGGTAAGAATTGCTGTGCACATTCTACTTGAGCTCTCTCTGTTAAGTTTTTGAACCAGAACAATAAACAAATAATCAGATAAATCAATCAACAAATGACACCAAAACTTATCCTGGGAAAACCCTCCTACACAAGGGAAAAACCCAGCCCGCCAAAATGATGATTCCTTTATTATGATCTCAAATCAAATACAATCTTCTCAAGCTTATAACTGTTAACACTTAACAGTTAAAAGAATAAGCCTTATTCACAAATACTTCTCACTCTGAGAATTCCTTACAAACATAAGTTGATCATACAGTGATCAAACACAGAATGATTATCCATCATATATATAATACACATAACAGAATATATTTACTTATCCTTCAAACACAATACAGAATTACTGTAATAATCTCCCACAGAACGAAGATGCAGTAGTCAACCACTATTTTAATCTGCCTTCAATGAATTAACCATAACACCATAGGACTGTCGAGTTTCTCCCGGAAGATCAACGGACCACCGTTACAAGGCACAAAACGCCTCCTCATTGAACCGACAATTACTACCATGAACCAACAGCACCTTCAATACATAAACCAATGACACAACCTGACAGCATGTCCACACAGTGCCAAGTCAGCACACTCACAATGCCAAGTCATACCAAATGCGTTTCTCCTCCATGCTCTTCAATCACGAAGAATGGATGCAGCTCAAACACGAAAGGAACAGCTGGATAATAATAAAGGCACTGCACGAACAGTTTATGAAACACTAACTCAATGCACCATTCAATTCAAGAGCCGCTCAATGGCAATATGAAAACAACTACAGCTCGGGCCTGGCAGAATCTTAGAAGAAGCAATACACGGTAAATTCAAACCCGAATAGTCTTCTATCGATGAACACAAAGGGACACACGTTACAAAGCAATGAACTGGCAATCAATGAGGAGTCGGACATTTTGCACCACCTCATACACTATGCCATGTCACCTCAAATTCACCGAGCACAAGCTAACACCGAGTCTTCAAAGAAAATATGGTAGATACTCGACAAAATCAAGATACATGCCATGCCCGATAATACTATGCCAGACGCTTCATTAGGAAGCGCACACGTTACACCAAAAGAAGGCAACAGCAGTTACTAAAGACACCTGGCAATGGTAGAGTATGAACCGACATCATTAATTGGAGAACCAATCAAACTCATAAACGAATCGATGATAAACATAATAAGAGTCCATAAATCTCTCTTGCAGCTACCAATACATTAACACTCTCAGCCATGCACACATTGCTCGGTGTTTTGCATGCAATCATTAACAGTGCACATGCGTGCAGTCATTATTAGTTTGTTTGTTAAGAAATAATGGTCCATACACCTAGAAGCCAAACAGTCACTTTTTGTACTTGCACATTGGGAAGGCCTGCTGCTACTCAAGACTCTTGCAAAAGAAGATATGTGTATAAAGCTGAATTTTGATGTGCTTCTTGATCATAATTTATTTCTCACACTGTTTTTTTTTATTATCTGTAATAGGTAGTATATATTTATTAAAAAGTAGAGAAATTTACAAAGAGGCATCCTTTAGCCTTGACCATCAATAAAACAACCATGTCTAACAACAATCCATACCCCCCCTGACAAAAAACACCATAGCAGTACTCGACTGCTCCTAAAAACCAACCCAAAATTTAGGAGTGACTTATCTCCATATCATCAGCATTACAACCTTAACAAAAAAACAACTATGACAGTTAACACTATAACCGAAGACGCTGATTAATCATCAATGGCGCCCATTTACAAAATTACAGACACACCGCTAAGGGTTCCATAACCAGTCAAAAAAACCATATTACAAGCTATGCCTTCACAATCCACACCACTCGCCCTCGGCGCCTCGGAACTGCAGAGCGTCTCCTTCGTGGATGCGAGAGCAGGAAACCCAGAACTCGTCATGCCCCTGACTGCTCAAAAACACGGATTTCCCTCTTCAGGTTTGTCCACTCTACTACGATTTCAGCCTTATAAGCCTCTTTACTACATGAGACGGCCACCATAAAAAGGAAAAGCAGCCCTTATTCCACCCCTCCACCTCATCCTCAAAGCATTCGCTGTAATTAAAGCCGAAACCTGTAAACAGCCACTCCAGCAGCGAGTCTAAACCCACCACCAAATCTTTTGGAAACAGAGACTCCACCACCCACTTCACCATGTCCACATTGTCATCAAGCTCTAGACCCCATGCCATTATCATTGCGGCTATATTTGCATTCACCTTCCAATGGTGTTGGGCCTCCTGAAATAAAGACCCGAGAGTTCATTGCACAACCTTTATCACCCCTGGAGTAGGGCAATTCAATAACCTCTTCAACTGTTGATTTGCAACTGGTCTGAAGAGCGCCTTCTACTGCCTCTTCGTTTTGAAAGTGAAGGTCGGCCCCATGCTTAAGACCTTTCACTTTCAACCCACAATCTTTGGCAGAAAAAAACATCCCATCGCTCGCCTTTTAACAAAGCTCGCATAGATGAAATAAATTCCTATCTCGAAAATGAGATCACTTTGCCAACTCAAGCGTCGCCACTTTCCATATCCTACAAGATTTCACATCACTTAATGACATCAATCCCACCCCACGTCATCCAATCATCACCCCTTCCCTAGTAACCATAACGAAAAGTAACTAAATTTAGTTACAAGCGGGTAACTAGCTCCTTCAAGGGAGACCTTTCACTTAAAAAATCCCAACGGTCACAATTTTCAAAGGCATATTCCCCCACCAATTCAAATTTTGTTTCCCACTTTGACAACATATCCGCCTCACCATTTCCCTTCCCTTCAAACATGGCTTACCGTAAAATTTTCAAATTCAGCAAGTAGAGAATTTATCTTCTCAACAAAATTCTTTAAATGCCAAGCCTTCATCTTATTCTGACGAATAGCTTCCACAATCACTAAGGAGTCGCCCTCTAAATGCAATTTGGAGACACCCAGAACCTTTGCACATTCAATCGCCCATAAAGCAGCTTTGACCTCCGCCATATTATTTGTCCCATTAGCCAAGTGCTTTGCCCCAAAGGCAACAATTGATCCTTCATTATTTTTAAGGATTATCCCTGCACCAGAGGGCCTAGGATTCCCTTTTGTTGCACCATCAAAATTTGCTTTGACCCATCCCAATTGGGGGGCTTTCCACTGGGTCACCTCTTTTTCCATCACTCTTACCCCCTCCATCTTACTGCTTTGGGCATACCTTAATTTAATGTCTGGCCAGTTATCAAGCAACCGACTATCATCTTTAGTAAATTGAAGCTTAATAGAAGTTTTCCTGATGAGAGCCGCATTCATCACTTCCATAATGGCATGCTCAATCCTCCATAATAACCTATCTAAAGGCTCCTCTTGTTCCTAAAAGATCCTTTTATTCCTTTCTTTCCAAATCTCCCACACTACAATCGAAGAGTTGATTACCCATAGAGTAGATTAAACAGATTTCATTTTCACCCGAGGCCAACTGCCAAAGAAAGCTTTTACATTTGGCATCCAAGGGCCATGCCAATTCAGCTTTCTTTGCACCATGCTCCAACATTTCTCAGCAATCGAACAATTTAAAAAGAGGTGATCTACCGATTCCTCCTGGCTACCGCATAAGACACATTTGGTTGGACCACAAAAATCCAGCCTCTTCCGTCTCTCAGCCGTTAGAATTCTACCTTGAACAGCCAGCCAAGCAAAGGAACCTTTTTTGGGAAGACAGTCCTTACTCCAACATAAATCAGCTACTTCAAAACCATCACCACCCTCATGCGAAATCATCTTAAATCCCAATTTTACTGAATAATCCCCCGAAGAGGATCTACACCAGAAGACTGAGTCGTCACAATCAACTTTACACACTTCCCTACTCTTAAAAATTTCACTAAGCAAGAGCTGCTGATGAGCCACTCCACTCCAAATAATATGCATCTTTCCATCAGTATCCCTCCACTCCAAATATTCTGCCACTCTCCATCCCCATTTATCACATAGAACATGCTCCAAGTCTCTAAATCTAATGTCCTCTTTGAGGACCGAGTAGCCATTCCAAGAATCCGCCCAAAAGTGGGCTTTTAAGCCATTACCAACAGTCCAAGAAATATGGTTGGTAATGACCTGCCTGCAAGAGATTAAAAAATTCCATATTGCCGAACCTGCAGGGGGGTTTCTAACTGTAAAAATCCTCTCATCACTCCCGAATCCAATATTTTGCTCTCAGAATTCTGACGCATAGCCGATCAGAGCATTTATACGCCTGCCAAACCAACTTCTCTCCGAGCGCAATGTTCATCAAATTACAATCTCTGACCCTAGCTCCCCCATATTCTTTTGGCCTACAAATCTTCTTCCACGCTAACAAGGGTAACTTATTCGTTTCTGCTGACCCACTCCAAAAAAATTTCCTCATTTTTTGTTCAATCATATTAATCACTTTCTTAGGAATGTTTAAACACATCATTGAAAAAATAGGAACTGCTGACACTACAAAATTTAACATAAGAATACGGCCAGTAGAAATCAGCCACCGCCCTTTCTAGCCTTCCAATCTCCTCAGACATTTTGACATAAGATCTTTCCAAAATTCAGCTTTGTTTCTTCCTTGGAACAAAGGAATCCCAAGATATCTACTTGGTAAAGAGCCCTTCTTGATGTTTAAAATCCTACAAATAGATCTTTGGACACATAGGGGGGTGTTAAAGAAAAAAATCTTAGATTTGTGCAAATTTATAACTTGTCCCGAAACCAAACCATAAACATCAAGAGTCTTTTTCATGATTCAAGCTTCTTTTTCCGAGGCATCCCCTGCTAAAAAAGTATCATCAACGAACTGGAGGTGAGTGATAGCATCAATCCCTTCAGCCACCTTAACCCCACACCAGGATCTGTCCTCTTGCCTACAAGAAATCAGTCTTCCTAAAACCTCTGCCATTATAATAAAAAGAAAAGGTGATAGGGGGTCCCCTTGCCTTATCCCTTTTTTTAATTCAAAAAAACCTTGGGGACTCCCATTAACCAAAATAGAAAACCGCGGGGTATTTATACAGCTACTCACCCACATTACCCAATGTGAATCAAAACCAAATCTTTGTAGCACTTTTAACAAGAACTCCCTATCCACTTCATCATAGGCCCTTTTAATATCTAGTTTAACCATCATTTTTTCTAGTTTCCTTAGTCTAATTGAGTGAATCAATTCATGAACAATAATAACACCTTCATAAATGGAACGATCAGGGGAGAAACCACTCTGCTCTGTTGATATAACATCATTCAAAACCTTCTTCAGCCTATTAGCCATAACTTTTGAAATAATTTTGTAAACAGTGTTGCAGAGGGCAATTGGTCTGAGATCATCAAAGGACACAACCTCATCTTTTTTTGGGGATAAGAGCAATAAAGGTGTTATTGCAATCTTTTAAAACAAAACCACCTTTTCAAGACTCCTCATCCACCTCCCATAAATCTTTCACCATTAGATCTCAAAAGACTTGAAAAAACATACCAGAAAATCCATCTGGCCTTGGCACCTTATCTCGACCTAAACCCCACAACGCCACCTTCACTTTCTCTAAAGAAACAGATTCAATAAACATTCGATTATGTGCCACAGAGATAGAGTTAAGAATACAGCCTAACACTTCTTCCTCCATAGTAACACTTCTGGGGCTTTTCTGTCCCTCTTCAGTAAAATACTCAATGAAAGCCTTGTTGATATCAGAAGGGTCTTGTAACAAGATGCCCTCCCTATTTTTGATTGAGAAAATTTTATTACGAGCTCTTCGCACTTTTACTAAGTGATGAAAGAACTTAGTGTTACGATCACCTTCAGATAACCATGTCACCCTAGACTTTTGTCTCCAAAAGGTTTCCTCCTTTGCTAGAACCTCAGCATACTCCTGACTTAAAGATTTTTCCAGTTCAAAGTCCTCCACCTCCATTCCTCTAACAATGATTCTATCATTTAGCTCTTTCAGAGCTTCCTCCAATCTCAATTTTTGTTTAAAAATGTTATGAAAATGGACCTTATTCCATATCTTAAGCTGCTCTTTCAAGAATTGTAACTTTTTAAAGAAGGAAAAAGCTTTATTACCTTCAACCAAAGGGGAAGCCAGCCACCATTGTTTCACCAATTCCTTGAAACCATCTGCCCTAAACCACATAGCCTCAAATTTGAAAGGGCATCTATCTGGAGTCGAATCTTCCTGTAAGTGTAGACCAATTGGAAAATGGTCCGAGCCATGAATTGGAAGAATGTCAGCTTCTAAGGTCCAGTTGAAATTAGACCAATCCCCAGCCATCAGGAAACGGTCCAATTTCTCTACAATATGAACAAAACCAATCCTACGATTTGTCCAAGTGAACTTACCTTTCTTAAAAGGGATGTCAAACAGACCATTCTCCATAACGAACTTATTAAAGTCTGCTTGACTTGGAAGCATCCACCCTCTACCTCCCCTTTTTTTTGTCGGATTGAGGATTGCATTGAAATCACCCCCCAGCAAAACCAGCTCATCCGTTAGTGCTAACAGCAAATCAGAGAGCCTTTTCCACGCTAATCTATTCTCACAATCTTGAACATGTCCATAAACATTAACAAGATTAAAGCTTGCCTGAAGTTGTTTAGACCTCAACTTACACCGCTGCCAATGCTGATCTTGTTGCATAACCACCACCTCCACCAAGTCCTCTTTCCATAACACCCCTAGACCACTCGAAGCATCAATGGCCAGTTCCCAAGAACATTGCCATCTATTGAAACATCTACTAATAAAAACTAAACCATCCTGCTTAATCTTAGTTTCTTGTAGCAAAACTAAATCAGGTCTCACTTGATCAAAACCATGCTTGATCAAGCGAATCTTGTCAAAGGCATTGCAGCCTCTGACATTCCACGAAAGCAGCCTCATTGCTTCTGGGAAGAGACATAAGCTCTTCCCGATCTCAATTTGCTTTGACCAGCCGCGCTGCCTGCTGCTTGAATCAAAGACTTGTTTGATTTGCGACCCCTCTTCTTTTGCTCTCCCACTTTGACTTTAGAGCTTAAGGCCTCAGTTTGAGAGAGGGTGCGTCTCTCAACTATACCCTGATCGACCTCTAAACCCAAGAAATCCTTCTCTTCCATATTCTCCATATCATCTTCCATATCGGACTCCGAAAGGCCATCACTTGAATCTTGCTCCGAATTGAAGGACTCTAAATTCCGAATGGGAGAGATTTGGATATCTTTAAAGATGTTATCTAAAGAACCACCATTCTTAGTTTCCTCCTCTGATGCACCTAAATGTGTATTTGAGGGCACGTTCGCAGCAACCATTTTCTCCCCAACTGGTTTGTCCAACCGAGCATCCCGACCCATCTCCTCACCTACTACATCAGGTCGTAGTGAAGGCTTAATCAAGGAGTCCTCTGAGGGTAAATTTTCCCTACTCTGCAAGGTTGTCATCAACCCATGTTCTTTCATAGGTGAACTCACCATTGGGTTAAAACCCACCAAGCTGTGATCCACAATAGCTACAGAATCAACAGCAAGGGGGTCTGTAAGTCCTTTAAGGGGTTCTAGGTCCATCCCTCTAGGCTTCTCATAGAAACCCTGATCTGAGGCCTCCATATCCCTTGAAGACCAACACGAGAAGCTCGAGATGTCCCTTCTTTGAAAACCTGAAATAATTTCACATTCCCAAGCCGCAGCCAAAGAAAGACGTTCACTACAAGACCTCTCCTTTTTACCCTCTGTCGCCTTAGAAATTAGCATAGCCTGCTGTAATAATAGAGCTTCCATCAACTCCTTGCCTTTACCCCGAACCCCTATAGAACACTCTTTGGATTCATGATCCTCACTCAAACAAGCTTCATAAACCATAAGCTCATCTTCAAAGGATAAAGATTATCGCCATTTACCTTCCATAGAGATCAGTTCAAGCATTTCCGGTAAAGGGTGGCTAGCATTCCATTGAATACAAATCCTTGGAAACATTTGCAGAGAGACCTTATCAACCATCTCCACTGCCTTGACAAATTTACCAAGTTTTTCCCCTATACATTTGTAAGATTCTTCATTCCAATACTCCTGTGGAAGGCCTCTCAGACCTACCCATATGGGATAGGTGTGAATATTTTCCTTAGAAGGGTCATAATTTGATTTCCACTGCTTGAGAAAAAACCTTTCCCTTCTAAAAAATAGGGCCATTGTTTAAAATCCAGTTCCTATCATGAACACTATCCACCACTATCATAACAAACCCATTTTCCAGAATCCTAAATTTTTTAATAGATCCCCATTGCTTATCACACCAAGATTTAACCTTTCTAATAGCCGGCCATTCTCCACCCCACTTCAGAAAAAAAACATGATCTGTTAAAAAACTTACCGATTCCATCATAGATGGATTAGAAACATCCAGACCTACCGTGGTGCACTGTAACATAGAAGGTTCCCCAATCCGATCCTATTCTTGTTTGTCAACAATCTTTGGTCTCCAAAATTTCTGAGCAACTTGACCAAAATCAACATTTCCACCAAGGGCTGTTGAAGTAAAGTGTTTTACTCGATGGCTAAGGATCCCAGTTTCTTTTCCTTTACTCCCATGCCCTAAACACCCTTCCTCCTGATTGTCTATATAATCACGACGGTTCCTTACAGTTCAATTCTGCCCGAGACCCACGGTAAATGCCTCTGATTAAAGGGTCGAGATGGCCATCTTCCTTCCCTATAATCAAAACCCTTATGCCTCCTAAAGGGAGCTTGTCCATTCTGGGCTCTTTGACTGCAGTTCCTTTGCTGAATGCGTCCGCCATTACTGCGTCCAAACCCTAGACTTGGTCACTGTCGCCTCTGCTCCATTTTTATTTCTCACACTGTTACGTTCAACCAGTTTTCTAACATTCTTGATAAGCCATATGGGTCTTTATAGAGTAAAGGTGTGCAAGATTCCACAATCTCACACCCTTGCTGGTTGTAATTTATGTATTATTTCCATGTAAGAATGATGGAAGAGCTCATTTATCTTTCTATTGTTTATGCATTTATGTGCAAATATCTTTGGTTAGATAGTGTCTTTGTATAAAAACACCAATATTGTAGCTCTGAATTCTCTTGGGTTTGAAGCTGTCCTCCATGTTGTTACATGCTTAACTCAACATGGATCACTGGTATAAGATGATCGTTGAATTCAAGCCTAGGCAAGATCTCAATGCATAGAGAGAGAATTTCAGCCTAGTTTAATTCTTTAAGACATGTTTACTAGACTCATGATGATAGAGTCAATTCTGCCAAGGCAATTCCTCCACATAAGATTCCTTAGAATAAAATAGAATCTAGTTTAGTGAAACATAAGAAACTTAGAAAACAAGGTTTTTGATGCTGTTAAGTGAAAAAAATTAGCAGCTTATTCCTTTTTCAATTTTCATAGTTTGAAGACTCTCCAAGTATTCTGCAAGACTCTTGAGTCCTTACGCTGGTCAAGCTGAGCTGACCATACTCTTGTGCCATGTCTGGCCGAGTCATGGAGAATACTCAACCCAAGCTGAATCCTGCTCCAAGACTTTTCAAGTCTCCAACTTGAAGTCCGGCTCGAACTCCCAAGTCTTTAGCTCAGACTCTTCTATTTGGCTCTTGGACATAACAGCTGCACTTGTTAAAGTGAAAATTCAAAATTTTTTGGTCATTTTTTGCTTATTTGCCCATTTCACCCAATGAAGCTTCAATATAGCAAGAAGATGATTCAAGAAGAGAAGTTTTATGTATTGAAAGTTGATCTAATCATCAAATAGAAGCAGCATTATTGGATGCAATGGAGGAAAATGAAGACATTTTTGAAGAAACAATCTATCATCATTGTGATACTAACTTGTAGTTCAAGGCTTTAAAAATTTACACTAGGAGGGGGAGGACAAAGATGTAAATTGTATTTGGTTGTTTTTTTCATTTTGACATATCATCATATGTAAACAGTTATAATGCTGTTATATATTTTTTTATCTATAATTTGTATTGCAGTGTACTTTTTGATTTTTCAACTATGAAATTCAATTTTGGAGAGTTTGAGGATCATATGACGTGTAATGTTTGAATTACTACAAATTGATTGTCAAATTAGACTTCTACGTTCCCTAATTCACAAATTGATTGTCAATTAGGTCCGCGTCCTTGACTTCCTTCACTTTTAGGAATCCCTTGGTCTAGAACTGTCTTCCAAAGTTTAGGTCAGTCTTGACATGCATGTAAATATATTCATTAGAGAAGAAAATATTACATTTGTAATGCTCAAGCTGTCACCTTCAATATTTTCTAGTGGGTGTTGATCAATGAATATTGTGCAATAGTATACAATCCCATGGGCACATGGCAAAGTTTATATGATTATGTGGGAGGAAAACTACCCTTCAAAATGTTAGGAAGAAGGATCAGTCAATGACTGGGATCCAATAATTGTGATGGTATTTGAAAAGTGGAGTACTGTTTATTAATTCAAAGCATTAATTTCAATATTTGTCAAAGTTTTTTGCTAGTGTTTTAACTTTTAAGTCTCTTTTTCATTTTTGAGACTTGGTAGTTTTGATAACCCCATTAGTGTAGTAGAGGTTTTTCAGTAAATAAGTTATGGTAGGCTACTGGTTCTACTTTTTGTTTATATTCTTCAAATTTTAATATAACAGGAGAGTACCCGATCCCTCATTTTATGTATTAGAAAAAAAAATTAGATTAGTGAAACATAAAAAGTTAGAAAAGAAGGTTTTTGACGTTATGAAGTGAAAAAACTTAGCAATTCATTCATTTTTCAATTTTAATAGTTTGAAGACTCTCTGAGTACTCTGTAGGACTCTGCGAACTCGAGTCCCTACGTCGGTCGAGCCGAGTCAACCAGACTTGGACTTTGCCAACTCTCGAGTCCCTATGCTGATTGAGCTGAGTCAACCAGACTCTTGTGCCAAGTCTGGCCAAGTCTTGGAGAGTACTTGGCCAAATCCTGCTCCAGGACTTTCCAAGTCTCGGGTTCAAACTCCCAAGTTGCAGGCTCTTGGACATAACAGCTGCACTTTTTAAAGTGAAATTCAAATTTTTCTGGTCAGTTTTTGCTCTTATTTGCTCATTTCACCCATTGAAGCTTCAATATAGCAAGAAGGCTATTCGAGAAGAGAAGTTTTTTGCATTTAAAGTTGGTCAAATCATCAAAGAGAAGCAGCATAATTGGATGCAACAGAGGAAAATGAAGACACTTTTGAAGAAACAGTCTTATCATCATTGTGATACTAACTTAACTTGTAGTTCAAAGCTTGAAAAATTTAGTTACACTAGGAGGGTAAAGACAAAGATGTAGATTGTTTTTGGTTGTTTTTTTCATTTTGAAATATCATCATATGTAAATAGTTATAGTGCTGTTATATATATTTTATCTATAATTCCTTGTATTACAGTGCATTGTTTGACTTTGAAATTATGAAATTTCAAAATTTGAGAGTTTTACGATCATATGACGTGTAATGTTTGAATTACGACAAATTGATTGTCAAATTAGACTTTTATGTTTTCTAATTCACAAATTGATTGTCAATTAGGTCCATGTCTTTGACTTTGTTGACTTTTAGGAATCCCTCTGTTCTAGAATTGTCTTGCAAATTTTAGGTCAGTCTTGACATCCATGTAAATATATTTTCATTAGAGAGGAAAATATTACATTTGTAATGCTCAAGATGTCCCCTTCAATTGTTTTCTGGTTGGTGTTGATCAATGAATATTGTGCAATAGTATACAATTCCATGGACACACGGCAAAGTTTATGATGATTATGTGAGAATTGAGAAGAAATCCATCCTTTACAATGTTAGGAAGAAGGATCAGTCCATGACTGGGCTCCAATAATTGTGATGGTATTTAAAAAGTGGAGTACCATTTATTAATTCAAAGCATTAATTTGAATATTTGTCAGTTGTTTTTTGCTAGTGATTTAACTTTTAAGTCTCTTTTTCATTTTTTAGACTTGTTAGTTTTGATGATTCCATTAGTGTAGTAGAGGTCTTTCAATCAATAAGTTGTGGTAGGCTACTGGTTCTACCGACTGATCCTTTTTGCATATATTCTTCAAATTTTATTATAAAAGGAGAGTGCCCAATCCCTCATTTTATGTAGTAGAAAAAAAAGATTGGTGAAAAATAAAAAAGTTAGAAAACAAGTTTTTTTGATGTTATGAAGTGAAAAAAACTAGCAGCTTAATTTTTCACTAATCTAATTTTTTCTTTTCTTTTTTTCTAATAGATAAAATGAGGGATTGGGCACTCCTTTTATATTAAATAATAAAATTTGAAGAACATATAAAAAAAGGATCAGTTGGTAGAACCATTAGCCTACCACAACTTATTTACTGAAAGACCTCTACTACACTAATCTACCAAGTCTCAAAAATGAAAAAGAGACTTAAAAGTCAAGTCACTAGCAAAAAAAAACTTTGTCAAATATTCAAATTAATGCTATGAAGTAATAAATGGTACTCCACTTTTCAAATACCATCACAATTATTGGAGCCCAGTCATGGACTGATCCTTCTTCCTAACATTGTAAAGGGTAGATTTCTTCTCACATAATCATCTTAAACTTTGCCATGTGTCCATGGGATTGTATACTATTGCATAATATTCATTGATCAACACACACTATAAAATATTGAAGGTGACATCTTGAGCATTACAAACGTAATATTTTCCTCTCTAATGAATATATTTACATGCATGTCAAGACTGACCTAAACATTGGAAGACGATTCTAAAACAAGTGATTCCTAAAAGTCAAGGAAGTCAAGGACATGGACCTAATTGACAATCATTTTGTGAATTAGAGAACATAAAAGTCTAATTTGACAAGGATATGGACCTAATAGACAATTATTTTGTGAATTAGAGAACATAAAAGTCTAATTTGACAAGGACATGGACTTAATTGACAATCATTTTGTGAATTAGAGAACATAAAAGTCTAATTTGACAATCAATTTGCTGTAATTCAAACATTACACGTCATATGATCCTCAAACTCTCAAAATCTGAAATTTCATAGTTTCAAAGTCGAACACTGTAATACAAGAAATTCTAGATAAAAAATATATAACAGCATTATAACTGCTTACATATGATGATATGTCAAAATGAAAAAAATCAACCAAATACAATCTACATCTTTGTCTTTCCCCTCCTAGTGTAGCTAAATTTTTCAAGCCTTGAACAAGTTAATTAGTATCGCAATGATGATAGATTGTTTCTTCAAAAGTGTCTTCATTTTCCTCCATTGCATCCAATTATGCTGCTTCTCTTTGATGATTAAATCAGCTTTAAATGCATAAAACTTCTCTTCTCGAATCACCTTCTTGCTCTATTGAAGTTTCATTAGGTGAAACGAGCAAATAAGAGCAAAAAATGACCCAAAAAATTTGAATTCTCACTTTAAAAAGTGCAGCTGTTATGTCCAAGAGCCATATAGGAGTCTGAGCTCATGACTTGGGAGTTCGGGCCCGTCATGACTTGGGAGTTTAGGCCCGAGACTTGGAGAATCTTGGAGCAGGATTCAGCCAAGTACTATCCAAGACTCGGCCAGACTTGACATCAGAGTCTGGTCGACTTGGCTTGACCAGCGTAGGGACTGGAGAGTTCGCTGAGTCCTGAAGAGTACTCGGAGAGCCTTCAAACTATGGTGCCACAAATCATCTCTGCTATGCTTGATAGCTAGTATCCTCTACCATTTGTTCTTTGATTGTAGAAATGCTAGCAAATTTGTTGTCAAGAAATATGTCCGATATTAAGTTCAAGGAGGATGGTCAATTGGATTATTTCTTGCAAGGTGTGTTGCAGTCTATCTATTATTTATGATGATTTCATGCTAGGTTTTAAGCAATTAGTTTGACCTATGCAATTCTCAGAGTGAATTGGCCGAGAGCCAGCTCTTTAGAAGTTAACTTTGCTGACAGTTGTGCTACCTTTCTGCAGGTACAAGTCCTACTGCCAGATTTCTATGGGCAAATGGAATTACTCTTTCTAAAGTTCGGGAAGAATCAATAAAATTGATTGGACGGCCTAAACGGTGGGAGACTCGTTTCTTAGAGCAAGTACCACTATCTGAACATGCACAGAAAGCTTTAGATTCGGCTGTTGAGGAGAAGATAAAACTGGGTAATTTTGACTGGCAGAGAATTTTGATTTTACAAGAACTTTTTTAGCGAGTATTATTGTTTTCTTGAATACTTCTCATACTAAAATCTCCAAAGCATCCATTCATTAGTCTGGCATTTCTTGTTTGATATTTGGGCGTATACAGCACTTTTATCCTCATACGTCCCTTGTTAATCTGAACTTGCCACAGAAATTAGTGTTTTAGCATATCTGAATTCTATTTCCTCAGCTGGAAGATTTTTTCTTTGGGTATGTAGATGTGGCCACGGGGTTACTCCCAGTAAATACATGATCAGAACAAAAAAGCCTTTGTTGTCCACTTAGGCTACAAAGTGTGGAACAATTGGAGAGATACAAAATTGTAATATCCTGGATGTAGTTCAAACTGAAATTTCCCGATTTCAAGGGATGAAAGAAGGGAGTATTCGGACTGTATTTTGAACTGACTGAAATTGTTTGAAGAACAGGATATATATATGACTGGTGTGATGGTAACAAGTCTTCGTTTTTAGAGTATACTGCTGTTTGGTGTGCATGTATTTATTCTCCCATATTTTAACATTAAAGTATTCAAGCCCAAACGAAATACAAGCATGTAGTAATCAACTTCTGAATACTAATAATCAGAGGATAGAATTCTGAACATGTGTAATTTAAATTTCATAAGAAACCAGATACATGAAAGACTCAGCAGATTACATAAGTTACTAAGGAATGCTTGAACCGAATAACACACAGGCCAACCTGGTTTCCGTGCTCAGACCCGTGAGTGTCCTGGGTGCTGTCAACGCAGCTACTGTAGCGCACGAAGGCTCTGGCAAAGCTCCCTGCGCACGGTAGTGAAAGAGCTCCCACAACTGGCATGCGAATGCTCCGCCTTCCGTCACTGTCTGTAACTGCTAGCAGGGGCGTTACTACCCACGCTGCTATCTGGTTACCTGGGTTCCCGTGAACTCTGATATCTCCTGTGACTGCCATGTTGGAGTCACTGACCCGTGCGGAATGTTCTACTGGTCCGTCACAGTCTGGATGCGCACGGGGTGGTAGGGAGTGATAACAGTCCCGTCTGTTCTTCCTTAACAGTGCCTCCTCTTCCTTCGTAGCTTAATGCTCTTCCTTACTTCTCGGATGCGCTGATGTAGGGATGCTGTTATTGCAGGACTCTCAGTATGAGTTTCGGCCAATGTAACCAATCACCTCAGACTGGTGGAATAATATGCAGGCAGCGAATATGCTCTATCAGGCTTCGTTTCCCCTTAATGCTATGCCAATCTTGTAATATCAACCTGTTCTTAATGCTGGAGCTGAGAGAAGTCTGTTTCTCAAAACGTAAGCTGGTGGACTTCCCTGTCTGCTGAGAACTGAATTGAACTATGGAACGCAGCTGATTTGATAATAAGGAAAACTTACTAAATGCTGGAGATGACTATCTTACCACATCAATGAAGCTCACTGTGAAAACTGAATGCTTCCACCTTGAAGAGTGCTGGGGCTACGTCCAAACTCTTCTCTAATTCCTGAGGGTTTGCGTCCTCGGAATAACCAGTCACATAAAAGCAAGCAGAATACTTTTTTCTTTTATTTTATATTTTCTCATGGTGCTTTTTCCGAGATGTACTTTCCCTTTTTATAACCTCGAAGTGAGTGCAAGTACAACGAACTAAGCCATGTGGGATAAAAGCTCACTTAAGTCACTTTTATAACTTAAAGTAACTTTATAAAATAAAGTGACTTTATAATAAGACATAAAGTGACTTTATAACACACTTCATTAAATAAAGTGATTCTGACTATAGAAATTGAGCCCCGAATATAAATATTCGCCCGTGCAAACTTGTGACTGGTTGGCATCCTCCGAAAAGTGGCCATTAGTCCATCCGGATGGATAGATAGACTAATCAGGTATCTAAATAGCTTACTGCTGAAAAAGGGACATTACAAAAATCCAGCCTCATGGAGATACAACTGAAAGAAGACAGGACCAGCCACATGACTGGCTACTTGAGACTTCTATGAGCTGCCAGCAGACCTATCTTCTTCACTTCCATCTTTGGCATCTTCCCTCGCATGGATTGCTTCATGCTTGTAGATGTTTCTCTTCCAAGCTGCTGCCACTGTTAAGAACCATCTTGTATTCAACCAGAGACTCCAATGCCAGCCCCTCCCTGATGGCATGGAGAATGTTATTTGCCTTCACTGAAGTGCAATATCCTTCATTTTAAACAAATCACTCACATCTGCGTGCTTATAAATCATATCCCTCTGAGGTGCTGCTGACTTTAGATAAATAAATGTCTCGTATGCAGACTTTCATGGTACGAGCATCCATGATAATATCCGTCATGTGAGATGAAAAGATCAAAGCAAAAGTACTACAGAGACAAATAAGCAGTTCATTACCAACTACCTTCCTTATGCCAGTCTCCACTAGTGGACTACCAACCACAAAAACTTATTTGAGTCTTTTCAAGTCATATTTTGTGGTGTTATGTGTTTCCCCCCTTTCAAATTCGAGATAACTTCTAAGATTTATTTCAATTGCTGTTCTTGTTAAGTTTTGAACCAGAAAAATCTAAATGCAAGCAATAGATCATAAGCTCAAAATACCCAAGGAACAAAGACACAAAACTTTATCCTGGGAAAAGTCTCCACTTGAGGGTGAAAAACCCAGCCCCACAAAAGATGATACCTTTATTGTATTCTCAAAATAAATACAATGCTCTCAAGCTTATAACTGTTAACTCTTAACAGATAGCTAGCAACACTTTTATCACTTAGATATCAATATGTATCATCTGTCTCAATAATAAACAGGGATCATACGATACCAAGAGCTTCTGTCGAAAAACTTTACAAGGGTCCTGTTCACATCTTCAACCAAGTAACACCAAACTGTTCTAAGATTATAAACTGATTGTATAATAACAACAGATATAAACTGTGCTACAATCACAATGTATAGATAAGAAATATAATCAGATACTGAACATTGCTCAAAGAATTCTCTCTGTCTTTGCTCATGCATCGAGCAACATATCCACAGACTGCAGCAACCTTCAAGCAAGATAGTCTGCTCAACTGCGGAGAGGCTCATCCACCCATGATAATCATGATAATCGTGACAAAGAGAAGGCCATTCAGAATATAGAAAACTATCGTTCACGAAGATACTTGACCGTTTTCAAATTCATTGCTGCTCCCAATAATATGAATCGATCATCATAATAAAGAGTCACCACCACGGGATATATGACGACAATAATGAGTGTCATTTTTAACCTCAAAATAGGAACCAACGCCTTTAAGAGAAAACTGGCATGGAAGAAAGTAGATGCCAATACTCATGCATATACATCAAGAGTCGACATGTGACTCTACCAAAAAGTCAGTTACAAATATGAACGGGTCCTTTAGAAGATGAAGTGACACGATGCCAAAAGAATCAGATATCGATGAAGAAAATGGAACAACGATGACAGGAAGATCGACGGCATTAATGAACAACTCACGATGCCAAGGATGATAACTGGCGATGACAATAGCCAGCAGAAATAATGCCAAGTCAGCACCTGCATGAAGTCCAAGATGGTCAGAAGTGAATATAGTAAAATGAAGAAGTCACGGTGCCAGCAAGGCACAAAAAATCATACACATAATGTCGGATAAGATACGCACGAGCAAAGGTTTGCAGAAGATAACCAACATGGTTACGAAGGAGCTCCCTCGTAGCTACCTTAAACATTAACAGTTCTTACAACAATGGAATAATATGGTTCCCCATGGTGATCTGGTATTGGGGGTTTAAACCAAAGTGATTCCTTGCTGACCAACAGGATTGCTGTGTACAATTCATCAAACCTGGAAACGATCATGGTGAAGGAGAAAAATCCATAGGCCAATATCCATTATTGTTTCCTAGGCAGCCAAGTCTTGATTAAGATGACTCCAGTGCAGTGCATACTGAACTCAGCGCAGTCTGCTCTAGCCATTAGAATGTTTCCAATCCCAAGAGTTCATCTCTCACCTCCTTGATTGCAAAAGTTTGATCCCAAATGATGTCATGTTCATCACAAAAATTATGACCTTCAGAGATGGTGTTTTGTGCCATATTGTCAATAGTGCAATCAGCTAAGAAGTTCACTATGTCATTTGGGTCACCATAGCAACGGCTACATTCAAATGCCTGCAAAGAAAGCAGATCCCCCCCTTTGAATGTTGTCCACCTTCCAGCTGGCAATTCCTCCCTTTTCGACTGTTAATAATCTTCATCAAATCACCCTGAGTAGATGCTTTGATAGTGATCCACCCTCATGAAAGATAGTGGAGAACAATAGATTTTCCAAACACAAGACTCGGCATTTTTCGAAAGTTTGATGTCTGTTTTTAGATTCTCCTAAAGATAACCGGCAGAAATGGCATTCCAAACTTCTTTGATCAAGCTACCAGAAATGGCTGATTTGAAAACGAAGGCGTCTTTGTAACAATTATCAAAATCTGCAATATTTGAAGACATTCTGATTTTTTGTTTTAGAATTATTCTTTCACAACTTTTATACACAGGAATGGTGAGCATACATGACTAGATATTAAAGTTTTGGCCTGTCAATTTTTGGGCTTTAGGTAGAACAGAGTTTTGTATGTTGGCCATGAGTATGCAACCTAGGGTTTACAGGAAACTTCCAGACCAAAAAGATTGAGACTGATGTAATAATACAAAATTTGAATGTTCACGGAAAACAATTGCAAAGGGTATTAAAAAATCTCAGTATGCGTGCACTTTTTAAAATCACCACTTGACAGCTGTCTCTTTCTTTAATTGGCCATTGACAGCAAACAGTTGGTCTTTAAAAAAAAAATACAATCATTTTCAACTAGAGAAATACAGCAAACAGACTTAAGATTCAATTTTTTGAAATGTACTGGATCGCTATTCAGCCATACCATCTGGTATTCGTAAAACTCATCAGTACGAGCACTGCTTATCCACACGTGCTGCTGTTCAGTTGTACAACAGTGATCATCTGTACTCAACTTGTCTCCTTGGACAGCTGGTTCGACAGCATATCTCTCTTTCCTATGATCATAATGCCACAGAAGGTGGCAATTTGATGGTGATTGGTCAGACCCCCTTTTACAGCAATTCCCTCTCCCTTGAATCTTCTTCTCAATCAGTGTTTCCTTTCCAAAACCTTCCTCATTCTGGATCAGCGTACCCTTCCTAGCTCTTCCTCCTATTGATACTAAATGTTGGAAGAATGAATGCATAGAATTTGAGATAATTGGAATGCACACACTTAATGAGTGTGACTCGTATTCATCATTGAGTAGGGAAGTAAAATGTGTAGTTGTAATTTAATTCTATCGTACTTTTTAGATATAAAAATGTGTTATTACACTACTAATGTAAGCAATTAATGCTATGTGTGGAAATTGAACATAATATTATATGATATATCTAAGACCATAACTTCTTTTTTTGTTTCTTCTGTTTTTGTGCAATGGAACTCTATGGATTTGGCTTGGAACAAACATTAAAATGTCGACAGGCCATTATGGCTGTATTGGGATACATCTTGATTGATTCTAGCTTTGTTTATGGTTCACTCAGTTTTTAGCACTTGTTCTTTGCCTAGGAGCTATCCCTATTTTTACATTATTCTTGAATTCAATTTTCACACTACAGTTTATCTTTAATTTGCAAATTAGGTGTTGGATTTTGGATTTTGGATTTTGGATTTTAAGCATTATATTAATGTTTTTGCAGAATGAAAACTTAATCAATTACCGTGTTGATCTTGGAAAAAAATCACCAATATACAGGGGACAGCGATGTGGTGACAACTAGTCACATGCTACTTGGAATTTGGGCTCAAAAGGGCAGTAACGGTCAAAAAGTACTGGCTACTCTTGGCTTTGATGAAGAGAAGGCCAATGAAGTTTCTGTGAGTTCCAAGCTCGTTTCCTTCTTTGTAAAGGCATTCCTACCATTTAATTTTATATCAGGTTAATCACTAATACTTGTATTACCATTATGATTTTACAGCAGATAAAAGAAGTTGTGAGATCAAAATGAAAAGTTCCTTTCCCCATACAGCATCCATTTTGGGTCAGAAGGAATAGGAAGATTTATGCATGCGCATTTTGGTTTGTAGCCTTGATTCTGATCTGAATTGAATATTCTTTTAATATTCACAGTTGTTGATCCAAGTTGATAGTATCGTAAAGTGTGTGTGTTCGATCCCTTAAAATGAAAATTTGGCTGGAACACATACATGAAACATAATTACTTGTATTGCTGCTGCCTGAAAAATCAAAGCGTTTTGCATATACTTCATATTCAGGTGAATTGCCATGCGAAGCTTAATTGTAGTAATCATATGTTTGCGCAGTCGCAATAAATATAGTTCGAACAATACAAAGTAAAACGGCAGATACTATTGTTGTTGTTGCAGTCTTTTCATGAAATTAGAATAAAAGAATATGATACCCAGGAAATGGTTTTATCATGCCATCAACATATAGTTTTATGTATCAAATGCCACTTTGTGGGCAGTGGCATTTATATGGTTTTTGGTAGCTAATCTCAGGCTGCCAGGTATTCTTTTCAAGGGCTCCATGGTAGCGTTCATTTTTCCAACAAGCATAATTTTTATTTTTTCTTCAGTCATTATCTTTTTATTTTGAAGAACAGGTAGCAATCCAATTATGAATCATGTTGCAAAGAATAGTTAATCTTTGAAAATGAAGGCGAGTTAGGAACAATGCTGCTGTATATGTTCCATCTCCAGGAATCTTGGAATTAATGGCAAGCTTATTTGCAATGAAGTTAATATTTTTTCTTCAGAGTACTTTCAGCTTTTAGGATACGATTATATGAATCGAGAAGAGTAGTCAACATCTATGATAAAAAGGCAATGGGAGGAACTAAAGACAATGAAATAATATAACATAGATTTTATATATTGATAAAATATTTAAAATTTGAAAATCATTTAAAATAATAAATAATCATTTATATTCAATATAATAGATAAAAAGTTTAATGTTCATAATTATAAGTTCTATTCTCCTAAATTGATTTAAATTGGCACTAGTCATAACAAACAAGATAGTTGCATATGAAATGACCATGCTTGTTGCTAATGGAGTTTGATTAAGTAACTTATGGAACACTAGTGATTGTAATTCTCCGCTAGGGAATTCAAGAGAAATTAACCTAAATATGATATTAAGCTGATGGAATAATTTTATTCTTAAACATTAAACTTTACAAATACGGAAACAAAAACAACAAAATATAACATACACCTAAGTATATAAACACAGTTAACAATCTCAAGGGTTCTATGATAGGGTGTTACATCTGGTATCAAAGCTCGAGTTTCTACATTGGGAACTCTGGGGATTTTTATGCCCATTAGGTGTCTTGTAGTAAACTTGAAACAAAAATATAAATACAATTCTTTTATATTTTAGAACCATTGAATTGCAACTAAACATTTATGTCTTTGTTTTCTCTTGGCTTCTTTGAGACGTTGCTTGGTCTGTTGGTTGTCATAGGTAAAATGTCTATTGAGGCTCAATCTATTGCTAGTACCTGTGTTACAACACTGGGATCTTTGGTTAGATTGTTGCTCATGAAGTTGGCAATTGTTTGTGAGTGATTTGTTGTGAGCAAATAGTTAGCTTGCTTCGTATATCCCTTGTGTGGATTGTGTGTGAATGCTCGGTGATCATGGTTGGTTTGCCTCATTTGGCTTAGCATGATAGTCTACGAGTGTTGTTTAGGGTTTATGTTACCCTCCATGGTGTTGAGTTTCCTAGTTAAGGGACTCCTTGTTTCATGATTCTTATTCCTTTGAGCATTCTATGATTCTTGAGTGACCCTATTGCTTATGTACCTAGTGGTATGATATCATTGTTTTATTTTTTTATGACTAGAATTGTATGTTGTTGATTGGATACTATTTGTGTGTTGCATACTGTATTGTGTGAGTGTTATCAGATAGGAAAAGATTGCTCATAGTATTTTCATTTACATTGAAATGTATTGTGCATTGTTTTGAAATAATGTATCACTTACTATGTGAGATATGCATTTATAGATTAGGATGTGTGTGCTTTATGTGTGTATGGCTTAGCATGTTAGTCTATGAGTGTTGTTGTTCAGGGTTTATGTGACCCTCCTTGGTGTTGAGTTTCCTAGTTAAGGGACTCCTTGTTTCACGATTCCTATTCCTCTTAGCATTCTATGATTCTTGAGTGACCCTATTGCTGATGTACCTAGTGGTATGATATTGTTTTATTTTTTATAACTAGAATTGTATGTTGTTGATTGGATCTTGTAATCATATATGAAAGGATAAGATTGATTATGTTAGTGTTGTAATCAGATATGAAAAGATAGGATTAATTATTAAATAATTCATAGTATTTTCATTTACATTAAAATGTATTGTGCATTGTTTTGAAATAATGTATCACTTACTAGGTGAAATATGCATTTATAGATTAGGATGTGAGTGCTTTATAGATAAAATTGGGTCAAGGAGCTAAGTCCCCAATTGAATTTTGCTTTGTAGTCATAAGAGAACCATTGTAGCTTAATGTCATCTTGCAACATTTTACAAATTGTTTAGTTACATTTGCATTAGATGCATCATAGTTTGGTGGTTATGGAGTCATCTTGCTCGTTCCTTGTTAGTTTGTAAGTTGGTTTTAACCCTTAGGGTTTATGTGGCAAGTTCATCTTGTTGAATTGTTCTGATAACTTTGAGAACTACAATAGGCTTTGTTTGTGATAGTGGATGTGTTGTGAACTTATGCATGCCCTTATGAGGGTACTCTAGTTGTAAATGATTATTGACCATTAATGTTTGTAACAATGGATAGCAACATTATAGGACACAGGAAAAAGGCTTCTAACCCTGTGCTGCATGAGGGCTTGATCCTTCTTATTTCTGAGCACATCAGGGACAACATTCTAGACCCTATCCCTAAAAGGATCATGAGCAAAAAAAAGGTGAAGATTGAGGAGGAGATAGAACCTGAGACTAGTAAGAAGAGAAAGAAAAATAAGGGAAAACTTCATGTTGCTATCTTTTGAGTTCTCTAAATAGCAACATTACAGGACACAGGAAAAAGGCTTCTAACCCTGTGCTGCATGAGGGCTTGATCCTTCTTATTTCTCAGCACATTAGGGACAACATTTCGGACCCTATCTCTAAAAGGATCACGGGCAAAAGAAAGGTGAAGATTGAGGAGGAGATAGAACCTGAGACTAGTAAGAAGAGAAAGAAAAATAAGGGAAAACCTCATGTTGCTATCTTTTGAGTTCTCTAAATAGCAGCATTACAAGACACAGGAAAAAGGCTTCTAACCCTGTGCTGCATGAGGGCTTGATCCTTCTTATTTCTAAGCACATTAAGGACAACATTCTGGACCCTATCCCTAAAAGGATCACGGGCAAAAGAAAGGTGAAGATTGAGGAGATAGAACCTGAGACTAGTAAGAAGAGAAAGAAAAATAAGTGAAAACCTCCTGTTGCTACTGGTGACAAAGATATCAGAGAGGAGTTAGAGAATAAACATCAAACTAGAGGAAAGGGTATTCTTGAGGAAGACAATGAGAAGGATTCCGATGAATAAGATATAAACAATGAGAAAGAGGAAGAGCATGGAAAAGATCAAGAAGAGGAAATGAATGATTGGCTGGATGAGGGGAATGATGATAAAGAGTAGATTAGCCATGAAGATGGAGAAGAAAAGGAGGAAGTGGAAGAGGAAGAGGAAGGAACCTAGGTTTACTCTTCTGATGAAGTTATGAAAGAGTCCCCTGATTATAATGAGGGTGTTGAGAAAAAGGATGAAGGCACTCAGTCCATGGAGGCTGATATTTCTTCTTAGAATACCCTTGTGGAAGAAAAAATGATCAATGTTATGCCAGATATGGGGGATGGTAAAACCAGAGAGGAGGAAAATAAAGATGAAGAAGGTTTTTCTGAGGGAATTATGGGTGGACAAGAGAATGATGGTAAGGAGACTGGTAATACTCCTTTTGCTAGTGATACTAGTGAGGACACCTCGAAAAGAGGGAATGAAGGTAAGGACGAGATGACCATGCTGGAGATCATCAACAACAAAGAGGAACCTGTTAGTCTTCAGAGGGAAGATTCTGTGCAGAAGGAGAAGAACAATATGGAGATTCAGGACAAGAACAGGGACTGGAAAAAGGAAATGTAGGAAATGAAAATCCACATCCAGGATATGGAAAACACTATGAAAAACATGAATACTAAGCTGGGAAAAATGGAAAGTAAGGTTTTTGATAAGGTTAAAAATAAAAATACTAATGAGGATGGAACTGCTGAGATGAGTAAGAAGGTTAAAGACAAGATGAAAGAATTAGAAACCAAAATCAGCAACCATGACAATATGATAAAAGGTGTTATGAACCACAACAACGAGGGTCTGAAGGTGACCATTATGAATTTGAAAATGTTGCATAACTACTTGGAAAGGAACATGCTGGAAAGAACCACTATCACCATCGATGAGGATGTTGGCAACATTGGGCCGGGGACGAGAACTAGAGGACGCACCCACAGAAAGGTCCCTGAAAAACCTAAAGAGCTGAAGGAGTTGCAAGAAACTATCTAGAAGATGGAAGACCTCCAGAAGAAGGCTGAGGAGATGATAATAGTTAATTAGCTTGTTCTTGTTGGTAGTTGTTTTGCTGTTGGTTTTTTCTTTAGTTTCCACTTTTGAACTGTTCAGTTGTTGGTCCCTACTGTTGTTTTCCAGCAAGTGTTTCATTTTGTTAACTTTAATGCTCTATCTTTATGTTGTTTTGTACTTTGGTTTCGGGTCCATGTAAAACTTGCTTTTACCTTAATCGAAAACAATGGATTAGGACCTTTGAGTTAGAACCATGTTGTACCTTAGGGGTAGTTTTCTGTATTGTACCCATATAACCATAGTTCCTTGATTTTCCTTATCAAAAGGAGTGTCCTTGTGTATGATCATTATATACCCTACCATAGTCAACTTTTAGGAATTTTCTATTGCCAAAACTAAGCATCCCTATTGCAGGATCATGAGAGTCTTGTTTTACCTTTCCTGATGTTTGAGCTCAAATGTTAGTACTCCAACATCAATTGTGTTGACATGTGAATGTGGCATAATTCCTCCATCACATACATTATCATGCAAAAGGAAATCAAAGAATTGTAATTAGATACTAAATGTTTGCAAGTAGAACTCATAAATTGCTTATGATTACATAAAAGATGATTGCAACAAAGCATAAATGATTTGTCTATCTATTGTGTTTGGGTACATTCTCTAACGCATCTAGGATGTTGTATTCTTAGGTGTTGTGAAACAGTTACTCCCTTTATTGTGACTGATACTAGTCACTCTATTACGTGAAATGTTTTATAATTGATGATTTGTTTTATTTTTTATAATTGTTCATGTTGCGTGGGCTAGTATTGAATTTTTGAACTTTCTTATGCTTGGATTAGTCATCAGACTCTCTTTTTGCTACCTATTTTGTGACACTTCCACACTTGATTTATTGTTGAAAACTCTGGATATTTTTATGATTTAATGTTGAGCTTGGTATTCCCCCTCTTGGGTTTTTCCTTTTTGAATTTTGTGGTGACTATTTCGAATGTTGATATTGTTGGCCCTCTTTTGTGATAAGTGTTGTTTCTATCATTTTCATTATGGACCTCTAATAGTATGTGTAAGGGAGGACATTGTGTTATATTTGCATGATTCTTTTTACGACCTTTGTAGGTAGTATATTTTTTCTTTTAGTATATTATATTGGTAATTGTTGGCTTCTAGAAGTAAGCCTAATTTTAGGGGAGGAGGATGTAATACCCACCCGCTTGCTACCATTTCTGTTTGTGTTGACCAGATACTATCAGACCTTTTATTGTACGTGTTAAATCCTTAAATGGATTTGATGATGATTATTTGCATATGATGATGATGTTGTCCTTTTATGGCTTTATTGATCTACTGACACCCATATCTGCAGTACATGGATCATGTGTATTTTTTAAATTTCTGCTTAATGTGTTTGATATGGTGAGAGACAGAGTCGTAGTTACTTGCTTGCGAGATCCACATGATGTACCATTCCTTGCCATTGTCTGATATATATATATATATATATATATATATATATATATATATATATATATATATATATATATATATATATATATGCACATGTTCATCTTTGTGATGACATGATTGTAGTTACCATGCATCAACTTCCTTGAATTGTTAGGATGAGTGCACCCTAATGCATATCTCAATGGTAAGAGGGGAGATAGTATTCAAGCCCAAAGCCCAACTTAAGCCTTCATTTGTCTTGAAATAGTGGACAAGTATCCGTCTAAATATCCTATCCGAATTCGTCAAGGTGGCATAAATTCGTGGACCTTTTTATTGAGTTTGATTGTTGCATTCTGATTGGTTGCTTTTATTTGCATATGCATTCTTTTAGGTTGATGTGGTATTTTAGTCTCGTTGGAATTTAAAAGGAATAATTAAGGTTAATTATTAAAGATAAATAATTATACCATTAAATGCTAAAAACTAATGTATGGTATTTAATTAATAAAGTATTAATTAATTACCTATATTTATTAAATTATTTAATTACAAAGTCAAAATAATAATTAAAAGATTTAATTAATGTTAAATAAAAAATGCATATTTTATGCACAATTGAGTAAAGAATTAATTCAACTTTGACTTCCAATTCCTAAGTTGCTTGTTTGAAAATCTTATTTTAGTTATTTATTTAAATTAAATTAAAAATTAAATCATGCACTTTGGAATGTATAAAGTTTTGATAAAAACATAGTTGAACTCAGATTAAGAGTTCAGTTGTGCAAACATTAGTAAAGTTGATTTTGGAGTTAAGTGTTTTATTAATTTTGGAGTTGAGTTCTAATTTCTCCTAACTAGGGTTGCATTTTCAAACCCTAGTTTCCGGGGTTTCTATATTATAGCTCTGGGAGCCCATTTGAGGGATTAATTCAATCAGGTTTTGAAGAATTCTCTCTCAGGTGAATTTTGAGATTAAAGAATTTAGGTTTTGAAAGCTTTGGATTTCTGGTTTTGGATTCGGTCCTCTTATCTATTCGAATTCAATTCTTCGATTTAAGGTAGGGTTTTGGAACCTTTGTAATTTCAATTAAAAAACTTGTCTTCTTCGTGCTTGGTTATTTTTTGTGATTCTCGATTGTCTTCCTCATTAGGATCTAGAAAATCAATTTTTGTTTGGATAATTTTTGTAGAAAATTTTGATAAAGTTTTCATCTTTGTAAGCTTTATTTTGCATGTGCAATTTTGGGTTATGTGCTAGGAAAAAGACATCTCGTGGTTTTGGTAGTTTCAAGGAAAATTGAGTTTTGGGGAAAATTTCATGCACCTTTAGATTTCTCCTAAGTTTGATTTCTTTTAAATTATTAAATTTTCGTTGATCACACACACACACACACACACACATATACATACATATACATACACACATATATTCGATTGGGGACTTAGCTCCTTGACCCAATTTTATCTATAAAGCACTCACATCCTAATCTATAAATGCATATCTCACCTAGTAAGTGATACATTATTTCAAAATGATGCACAATACATTTTAATGTAAATGAAAATACTATGAATTATTTCATAATTAATCCTATCTTTTCAAATCTGATTACAACACTAACACAAACGCTCACATAATTAATCCTATCCTTTCATATCTGATTACAGGATCCAATCAACAACATACAATTCTAGTTATAAAAAAAAAAAAAATATCATACCACTAGGTACATCAGCAATAAGGTCACTCAAGAATCATAGAATGCTAAGAGGAATAGGAATCGTGAAACAAGGAGTCCCTTAACTAGGAAACTCAACACCAAGGAGGGTCACATAAAACCTAAACAACAACACTCATAGACTAACATGCTAAGCCATACACACATCCTAATCTATAAATGCATATCTCACGTAGTAAGTGATACATTATTTCAAAAAAATGCACAATACATTTCAATGAAAATGAAAATACTATGAGTTATTCCATAATTAATCCTATCTTTTCATATCTGATAACACTCACACAATACAATATGCAACACACAAATAGGATCCAATCAATAACATACAATTCTAGTCATAAAAAAATAAAACAATGATATCATACCACTAGGTACATAAGCAATAGGGCCACTCAAGAATCATAGAATGCTCAAAGGAATAGGAATCATGAAACAAAAGGAGTCCCTTAACTAGGAAACTCAACACCAAGGAGGGTAACATAAACCCTAAACAACACTCATAGACTATCATGCTAAGCCAAATGAGGCAAACCAACAATGATCACCAACCATGATCACACACAATCCACACAAGGGATATAAGGAGCAACCTAACTATTTGCTCACAACAAAGCACTCACAAACAATTGCCAACTTCATAAGTAACAATCTAACCAGAGATCTGTGAAGAGCCGAATGGGCTCTTCTTGGATATTAATTGATAATTTGTAAAAACAACTGCAACTATTTTCAATATTATTTATGCAAAGTAAATTATGATAACACATTCAACATATTTAATTATCTAATTTCAGACGAGTAACATTCTGAATTAACAATCTTTATTTAAATTCTTATTTCAACAAAATTTATGTAATAAACATAAATTAGTAATTTTGATTGCACATGTACTCTGCAAATCTCCCTTTCCTTTGTTGTCACGTCCTCCAAATATAGTTGCCACCTATTGAATTATAGCACATCACTACAACCTGGCAGTACATGACTGGTTTTAACAAATCACAGACCTAAGAAAAGGTCTCACGACCCTGTTGGAAAGAAAAATGTGACCACAAACTGCTGCCGTAAGCCTTTAATCTCACATGTGCCAGACTCTTCCTTGACGTTGATAGATATGAAGGAAATTCACTATCAATTAAAATGTCTCCAATATATATAAAATCACAGCTAATGCATATCCGCTCCCCAATGAAATTCGATAATCCTCTACTTGCAAACACCTTTGATAAACAATAAATACATAACTAGCCTCCAAATAATTATTCCAGAACGTTGAAGTGTTAAATTCACAGGCACACCTTCAACAACAGACTTCAACGCCATATTTTATACTCTCACAAATCCGATATACAATAGCACCGAATTGTGATCTCAAAGATAATCAGCATGTAAAATTCACCATCATCAATCAATGGCTCAAATTATGAAATGAGGAATCAGTCCTCGAAACCCTAGCCAGGATTTGTCTTCTTCCCAAATTCCAAGAAAAATAATGATTGCATAAGATGAGAAAAGTGCTTTTTCGAGTAGAATATATAGGCTTTTTGGAAAAAATACTTTTTTAATATTTTCACTTAATTGGCTTTTAAAAATAATCTCACTTTATAACATAAAGTTGTAAAGTCATAAGTTATTAAATTAAATCAAAATAATTTAATTTAATAACACATTTAAAATATAAGCCACTGAACTGTCTGACTGCAATCAACGAACTTCTGACAAAGCACAAAGTCCAACTGCCCAGCTAGGAATAGGCACTGCCCTGCCAGAAATAGACACTACTAAAAATAGACTTACTATAAATAGTAAGTCTCTCAAATTGGAGATTCACTGAAACTCGATCCTGAGATATCTGACGCTCCGTGCAGGCACCTTGCTAATCCTGGCCATACCCAAAATACCTCTTACTAAAAATAGTAAGTTGACCAAAATGATCGGAACAAAGAGTAGACCTAATAAGTCGAACCTCCAGAATGGAATCCCAACACTGGCTCCACCATTTGACCCCCTCTAAATGCCTGATTAGCCTATGAGGGTTGCCAAACCAAACTAATCCCATAAGTCTAAAAACGGGGACATTATAGTCATCCCTTCCCAAGATTGCTTGTCCTCAAAAAATCAGGAAAAACAAGCAACATCATAAACCACCCGGATCCCAAGGATGGTCACAAGTAATTTCTCGATCCTCACCAAACTCTTGTGAAGAAAGAACCAACATCAATAGAACAAGCACCACTGAAAACAACATCTGTAAACCAACTATAGATGTCGACGCTGAAAACAACCCAACGGAACTCAACCCATCTAAAATAACAACTCTGTCAAAACTTGAGTCCCTGTCTATCCAGCACTCACACCCAACTGCATTGGGAAAACAACAGTGACCAAATGTGCCTGAATCACTGTTATCAACTCTGCCCTCTAATAAACAGTCTTGAGTGTGTGGACACTGCAAGTAATCTAACTTGCAACTGCCAAATCCATCTGCAAACGATGGTGCTAATCCATCCCATAATGGATGGTAGGATACTGGAGCCGGTTTACCCTCACGTGAGATCAAATCATCCACCTGTGGGTCAAAAGAAAAATGATGAGCGTACCCCACCATATAATGCTGGTAGGAATCCCCAATCTCTGTCAATGGCTCATCATTACCAAACTGGGAATCAAAAGATGGCTCCAATCTCTGACTCCGCATCACTGTAGGCCGGGTAGGAACCTGAGCAACCCTCTCAACAAACCCAACCTCAAAATCCCTATGGGGAAGCATAGTAGAAAGAGTCTCCACAATCTTCCTAACCAACCTCTAAATAACACAAGAGCCTCGGATGAGAGTATCCTCAGACACTCTATAAGAATCCTGACGCACGTCTGCACTCTCAAGTAGATACTTCATAAATGACTGGGTGCAATAGAAATTATACGTGGAAGCATCAACTTGCTCCCCCACAATCCACAGCTAATCCCCCCACAAATGTGGCACAACCAACTGTCCCGTGCTATCAGCTAAGTGAGATGATGAAGTAGATTCACTCCCAGCTAAAGGAAGCAAATCAACTTGAGAGCTTGTCTCCTCTAGTACACCTACCTCATCCGTATCAAGTGCTCCCATATCCAGAACAGATGTGTCTACCACAACATCATGTTCCTCAACACCAACCTTAGGAGAAAACTCACCACCAACCACCTCAATGTGCAATCGAATTGGGTCTGGGGTTGGTGTAGACTGTAAATACTCCAACTCCACGATCACCTCCTCCAACTGAAGCTGTGACTCCTGAAGAGCCCGCTGAGTGTCCTCTAAAACCTCAGTAGTCACTATGAGCTCTTGGGTAAGCTCACTCACCTCCTCCTCTCTGTCCATCAGTGCATCATAAGCTGTACTCCCCCACTCCACTAGGTGATCTCGGTCGGCTACCATATGTAAATAGTTCTATCTCAAAATCTTGACAGCCTCATGCAAAGAGTGAATCTCTGTCAATGAAAGGTAACCACCATTGGGCTCATTTTTCATAGGAGCACCCCAACCATAAACAGCCAGCAACTGACGAGCGACATCAAAATGCTCGAGAGTAGAAGAAATATCCCTCTCATCAACTCACAATTGGCTAGTCATATGATGACTCTGCACAATAGGCCTCCTATGAACAACCTCAAACACACTATCTACACTATGAGAGGAAGTTGTATCCAACAAACTCCCCTCAAGATCACCCTCTCTCTATGTACTTACATTTGAGTACACCTCTACAAACTGAGTACATGCATCAAACACATCCTCATCTAAATCTGGGGAAGCTACTGCTAAACTGACTCAAAACAATCTCTAGCTCCCTCGTCCTCTGCAACTATTTGATAATCTAGACCCTGAGACACAACCTCATGAGTTACCGAAGAAGTAACCCCATCTCTAAAAGTGGAAGCCCTAGCTGTAACAAACTCCTGCCACTCATAGGATTCCCTGTCCTCATTTGTGAGTCCTTGTAACACATAATCTTGGAACTCACCATCACCATATGACAATGCTGAATCTACACCCAAAGTTAGATATAGAAAGCTAGAAATACTACAACACTCATCATTCTCACTCTCAGCATCAGAGATATCTGCAATGCTAGTGTACACATCATCTATCTGCATCTCCTCTACTAACTCTGGCTGCATACACAACTCAATGTCGTCATGTGAATCAACTAAATTGTGGCATGAAACTATGTCGCCCAAATCAACTGCAACACTCCCATCCTGAGTGTCATCACTAGAAAGCTCCATGCTCACATCCTCAACACAGGTATAAACCACTATCTCCTGTACTGATCCTACACTACGACTGCTATCATAAATCTTTGAGCTGTCAGAGCTCATATGCTCCTCTCAGTCATCACCCAACATCTCACAAGGAGTGTCATCTCCAATGCAACTCACAACATCCTTAAAAGTGTCATCAGATGTGTCTATACTATCAGATCCCACATCTCCTGCTGAAATCTCATCTGCGGACACATGTCTTTGCACACATGACTCAACGTTAAGCTGTGCACCAATAATGCTAGAGCACGAACTGTCATCGAATGACCCCGCCGTAATGCTTAGATCACCAACCTCACCACTAGGAGACTCCGTACATGCCTTGGTCCCAATTGAGGAAGCAACTGCCTCTTGAACTGGAGAAACACTACTACAGCTGACATAAACATCTTCAATAACAACTCCCTCCATGAAAGAGTCTGAACACTCAGTGATAACTGCAACATCAGTTGCCTCCGTACAATCCGTAGTGACTGCTCTGGGAGCCTCAACCTGGTGATGCTTAACATTGCTGTCAACCAATGGCATTGAAACATCCACTGGTTCCGATGCAATAAATCCATCATCAGCACTGTGAATGGGAATAGAAGGTGTTGAACTAGATGCAGGAACATCAGCATCATGAACAACTGTCAGAGAAAACTGTAGCCTTCTCCCTTGCAAACTCGTTGTCGGCCTTCTAAAGGCAGAGACCATATATCTCACTGCCTTGTCAACTATAATTGGATCAAATAAACTCTCTACTAATCTCTGTTGATGCAGTCTAAGTCTCTCCACGCTTTCTACTAAAGCATTTAATTCCTCTCTATTTCCCTTACTTCTATGACGACTTCTGGAACTAGATCTCCTGTATTTATCCATAGCTAGGGAAAATGGAAGTGCTGGTCCCTTTAAAATAACTTCATAAAATTAATGTAACCAAACCCCACAGGATGGCAAGAAGAAAGCTTTGATACCACTGTGAAGAGCCGAATGGGCTCTTCCTGGATATTAATTGATAATTTGTAAAAACAATTGCAACTATTTTCAATATTATTTATGCAAAGTAAATTATGATAACACATTCGACATATTTAATTATCTAATTTCAGACGAGTAACATTTTGAATTAACAATCTTTATTTAAGTTCTTATTTCAACAAAATTTATGTAATAAACTTAAATTAATAATTTCAATTGCACCTATACTCTGCAGATCTCCCTTTCCTTTGCTATCATGTCCTCCAAATACAACTGCCACCTATTGAATTATAGCACATCACTACAACCTGGTAGTACGTGACTAGTTTTAACAAAGCACAAACCTAAGAAAAGGTCTCACGACCCTGCTGGAAAGAAAAATGTGACCACAAACTGCTGCCACAAGCCTTTAATCTCACATGTGCCAGACTCTTCCTTGACGTTGACAGATATGAAGGAAATTCGCTGTCAATTAAAATGTCTCCAATATATATAAAATCATAGCTAATGCATTCCGCTCCCCAATGAAATTTGATAATCCTCTACTTGCAAACACCTTCGATAAATAGTAAATAGATAACCAGCCTCCAAATAATTATTCTAGAACTTTGAATTGTTGAATTCACAGGCACACCTTCAACAACATACTTCAACTCCAGATTTTATACTCTCACAAATCTGATATACAATAGCACCGAATTATGATCTCAGAGGTAATCAGCATGTAAAATTCACCATCATCAATCAATGGCTCAAATTATGAAATGAGGAATCAGTCCTCGAAACCCTAGCTAGGATTTGTCTTCTTCCCAAATTCCAAGAAAAATAATGATAGCATAAGATGAGAAAAGTGCTTTTTCGAGTAGAATATATAGGCTTTTTGGAAAAAAAACACTTTTTTAATATTTTCACTTAATTGGCTTTTAAAAATAATCTCACTTTATAACATAAAGTTATAAAGTCATAAGTTATTAAATTAAATCAAAATAATTTAATTTAATAACACATTTAAAATATAAGCCACTGAACTGTCTGATTGCAATCAATGAACTTTTGACAAAGCACCAAGTCCAACTGCCCAGCTAGGAATAGGCACTGCCTTGCCAAAAATAGACACTGCTAAAAATAGACTTACTATAAATAGTAAGTCTCTCAAACTGGAGATTCTCTGAAACTTGATCTTGAGATATCTGACGCTCTGTGCAGACACCTTGCTAATCCTAGCCATACCCAAAATACCACTTACTAAAAATAGTAAGTTGACCAAAATGATCCGAACAAAGAGTAAACCTGATGAGTCGAACCTCCAGAATGGAATCCCAACGCTGGCTCCACCATCTGACCCCCTCTGAATGGCTGATTATCCTATGAGGGTCGCCAAACCAAGCTAATCCCATAAGTCTAAAAATGGGGACATTACAGAGATCCCAGTGTTGTAACACTGGTACTAGTAATGGATTGAGCCTCAATAGGATTGAGCCTCAATAGGCATTTTACCTATGACAACCAACAGACCAAGCAACGTCTCAAAGAAGCCAAGAGAAAACAAAGACGTAAATGTTTAGTTGCAATTCAATAGTTTTAAAATATAAAAGAATTGTGTTTATATTTTTGTTTCAAGTTTACTACAAGACACCTAATGGGCATACAAATTCCCAGAGTTCCCAATGTAGAAACTCAGGCTTTGATACCAAATGTAATGCCCTATCATAGAACCCTTGAGAGTGTTAACTATGTTTATATACTTAGGTGTATTTTATATTTTATGTTGTTCTTGTTTCCACATTTGTAAAGTTTAATGTTTAATTATTATATATATATATATGTTTTATCCATGTTTTCACACAAATATTTAAAACTTTCTTGTATATTTTAAGTTTTTCCTATATTTTATATAGCGATCCACTTTGTTGTCCCCTAGCTATCCCCAAAATTGGAAAAAGAAAAATTTAATTTTGGAAACACATCCCCCATCCCTATCCAAGAAACTCAAGGTAACATAGGTTTCCACCAATTATTGATTTCATGGATAAGTTATATATATATATATATATATAAAATCTATGTTTTCACACAAATATTTTAAACTTTCTTGTATATTTTAAGTTTTTCATATATTTTATATAGCCATCCACTTTGTTCTCCCTTAGCCATCCCCAAAATTGGAAAAAGAAAAATTTAATTCTGGAAACCCATCCCCCATCCCTATCCAAGAAACTCGAGGTAACATAGGTTTCCACCAATTATTGATTTTGCGATATCCTCATCCTTGGAGATTTCAATGCATAGACTAAGGAGTTACAGTCACCTATACATGACCGGGACACTGATTGGACCTACACTTCTGAGTTAGATCTGGCTAGCCTTGGGCTTCAACGTACCTTAGAGGACTACATCGGGTCATTATCCACTTATGGTCGCCACCTCCTCCAACTTTGTGAGTCTTCTGATCTGATCATTCTGAATGACCTTTCTTGCTTTCCCAATTCTGAGCTTTTCACATGCTGGGCTCATTGTGGTGGCACTAGTGTAGTCGATTATGTGTTTATTGTAGCCTCCTTTATCCCCTCCATCCGCCGCTTCACCATCTCCCGCCTTCCTTTGGCTGATCATGCTCTTTTAGGCTTCGCACTTTGTTTCTCCCCCCTTCGCCCTCCTCACCCTCCTAGCCTCTCGACTATTTTGGGACACACCCATAACCATGTCCGCTTACACTATGCTGAGGGGGATTGTGACCTTTTCACCTTCCACCTTCGTCGAATCCTCTCCCCCATAAGATTTTCTGAGTGTAGCCATGTTACCTCCATGTTTGATCTATTGACCAAGGCCATTTGGGAGTCTGCTTTCCTTTCCATCCCCTATTGCCCTATCTTCAAATCTAAATGTCGGAACACTTGCCCCATGAACCGTTGGTTCGACGATGACTGTAAAGCTTTCCACCGCAGATTACGTTCGGCCTTTGAGTCCCTCCCTTCAGTTTCTATTGATCTTCGTTACTCCTACCATCGATTTCTTCACGCGAAGAAATATTCTTTCATTGCTTCATAGTGCAGAGCCTTGTGTAACACACTTATCTAGGATCCTAAGCTCTTTTGGTGTACCTTATTCCCGTGACACCCCCCTCTGCCCTCCGCCCTCCACCATCAACCTTGCCTCCCTCATCTCCCACACCTTTACTCTCTATGACATCCTGGGCTAGCCATCTCTCCACCTCATCCCACCCCCTCACTGCCATATCTTTACCACATCCAACATTCACGAGGCTGCCAGATCTATGAGATGTAGTAGAGAAGCCGACGAGGATGGTTTTCAAGTGGAGCTCCTCAAGCTCGGTATCATGGTGCTAGGCTCTTATCTTCCCACACTCTTTAATAGAGTGGTTTGCACTGGCTTCCCTGAGGCTTGGTTGAGGCATGTGATTCATTTGATCCACAAGACTGGATCAATCTCGGACCCCAACAACTATAGAGCCATCATGATTGGGCATACCTTTTCCAAACTCTATGCCATGATATTGAACACTATCCTTTCTTCACAACTTGATAGGTTGGACTGCAGGGCTAGAGGTCAAGCTGGTTTCTGTACAGATTACTAGACCATGGACCACATTTTAACACTATGGGCGATCATTGAGGAGGCTCGTTATCGCTGTGCAAAAGTCTATTGCTACTTCATTGACTTTCATAAGGCATTTGATTCTGTCCCCCAAGTGGCCCTTTTTCAGAGACTTAGAGACATTGGGATATCTGAGATTTGTTTGACTGCCATTATGAGAATTTATGAGCATGTTGAGGGTAGATTCAGGACTCTAGAGGGCTTCTTAGATCCTATTTAGAGCACTATTGGGGTGAAATAGGGATGCCCTCTTTCCCCACCCTTATTTGGCATCTACATTGAAGAACTCAAGGGTTTCATCAGAGACTCATCTCTCCCAGGTGATGGCTTCTATTTACACCAGGTCTTAGTTTTCATTCTTCTTTTTGCTGATGACGTGATTCTCTTAGCCTCCTCACCTGAGGGTCTCTAGATAATTCTTGATATCTTGGCCTCCTTTTGTGATTTGAGACAAATTGTGGCTAATCTAGGGAAGACACGAGTCATGGTCTTCAACTGCTTGAAGACCTCACATTTACAATTCTACTTCCAGGGACAAGAGATCGAGATTTCCTCCACATACACGTACCTCAGGGTTAAGTTTTTCTATCCTCGCTTCAGTTTGAGACCTGATATTTAGCCTAGAATCAGCAAAGGGATGGGTTCCCTCGCCCTGATTGAGAGACAGTGCTTTAGACATCACTTTCAGGACACCTTGTCCAATTTATCCCTCCTGGATTCTTTGGTTAGACCTACTGTACTCTATGGCTCTATTGTTTGGGGACCATCTCTTCTTGATTCTGACTAGGCCTCTATTAAGCATATACAAACTCTCCTCCTTCGACATATCATCAGATGTCATCGTACCACCTCCCACAACATCATCCTGGCTGAGTTTGGGGCTCACCCCTTTAGGTTGGGAGCCATCTTTGACCTGGTTTGGTTTCTTCATCACCTACGTTGCTTCGCAGACTCTTCAGAAGGCCGGAGTAGATACTCTTACCTCGCCTATTGCTCTTCTATTGAGTTTTCTTGATCTGACACCTCCTCTAGAGCTTGTTACTGGTATGCTCAGGTCACTTCCCTTTTGGGTTCCATCAGGATTGATATTGATCACCTACCCCCCTTTTAGTTTTCTTTGGATGCTCCAGATCATCTTCTCCCCTCCATATAGGAGTTGAATGAGCATGACAGACTTGACATCTATAGGTAGTACATCATCTCGACCTAGACCAACCCTAGAGGGGGCTTATGTCTGAGGATGGATTTTTATGTTGAGCACTTCTTACACATCTAGGATGGGATCATCGTTTGACTCATATATTTATCATAGTGTTGGTACCATGCTCTTTAGATCGCGCTAGAATCTTTCAGAGTCAGCTCTCACAACCTGCGAGCGCAGACTGATCATTACATTGACAAAGAGGATCACATTTGTAGTTTATGCACATTGTTTGAGATTGAGACCGAGGCACATTTCATTTTCCGCTACCCTATGAGATCAGAGGGAGATTTTATTGCTTATTCAGAGAATGCAACTCCTTGACTTCTTTTTTTACTCTGACCAGAGATTTTTGGCACTCTATTTACGAGAGATGGTACGACTTCATGACCATACCGTACAACTTCTATTTCCCAGAAGCAGGTCACCGAGTATCTCATTACAGATTTCTTCTCACACTCGCCCTCGACTCTGGGTGTGAAGAGGCCCTCATGTGCCTCCGCCATCGGTCACTCTAGATTTGTGAGACCTCGCAGTGCTTCTACCCATCAGTGGTAGACCAACAATAGATCATGACGACAGGTCCATACCCTTATTCTTCTGGGTCACTATCCTTTTGTATTGGATTTCTTTCTGCTCAGGAAGGACCCCTAGTCCTTGCCCTGGTGGTTCTTTTTTCTCTAATTCTTCTTGTTTAGTTCCTTTTTCTTTTAGCATGTTCCCCCGACCACTGTTTGGTGATCCGCTAGTTTCTTTCTATTTTGGCTGTATGATTCCTATCCCATAGACCCTTGTTGGTCTTCCATTGGACATTAATAAATTTATCTTATCTTAACCTTTTTATGTCACGATTGTCCATGTGCTATGTTGGGTGCATTTATGGGTTATGTCATGTGTTCTCTGAGTCCTCAATCAATATTTTACTTGACCTCAAGGGGTGACAACTATTGTTTTGTTGAGTTTTCATTTGTTAACTTGGTCACCTTGTTTCTTCTATTATTACTATTCTATGAATTGATGATGGTATTTTAAATTATGCTTTGCTCCATGTTTGGAGAAAGAAGTTATTGATTCTTTTGATGATCATTGATCTATGATATGATAACCATGTGAATTTCAGTAATTGAGATATTGAGATGTCCATTATGGGGTGGACAGTTTGGATCCCAATACAAGATGTGATATTATTTATTATTCTCCAACACTTGCATTTGATGACTTTCATGATTTAATGATTTATGAGAGGTCTTTTACAATTATTGTTTTTCCTTCTCTTAGTATCTTTTCATTAGAGAATTAGGGTAGGTTATCTAGAAACATAAAGGGGAAGTGGCTTACTATAGAGGCAGTGAAGCCCTAAAGTGACTGCCTAGGTATCCTTTGTAAGTGACTTAATAAGTGATAGCTTAATAAATCTATTAGGAGAGAAACATTAATAAGATAATTATGTTCTTCACCCATGCCTTGAGTGCTAGTACAAGCTAGGATGGAGTGTAAGATGATACTTGCCTATCCAGTGAGACATTGAGGTATGACATTGTTACAAGTAGTGGTTGTCGTTGCACCAAAAGATCAACCTATTAATGTCTAATACAACCATTAGACTTATAGAAGACATAAGAGGCTGTTAAACCATGCCACGAATCTCGAAGGGAGCGCTGACTATTTTTTCAACAATCTCCCCCTTAACATTACCCGAGGGGATTCAAACCTATGACCAAGCTTCGATACCACTTGTTACAAGTAGTGGTTGATGTTGCACCAAAAGCTCAACTTGTTAATGTATGATACAACCACTAGACTTATAGAAGACACATGAGGCTATTAAACCATGTCACGAATCCCAAGGGGAGCATTGATTATTTTTCCAACAAACATAGTTGGTTTCTTTGTTTGTATGAAAGGATTACTGATACCACATATGACCACTTGGGCGTCAAATTCCAAAGAGGCTGCCAAGATAACTCAAGAATTGACATATGTTATGACACTTCCCTATATGTGTTCTAGTTTCCTACATTTTCTTTTGGTACACCTGATTTGTGTCTTGATCATTTATGCTTGATAACCTTATAGCCATTATCACCATTTTTATTGATTGTACCTTTGTATTATCCTTTCTCACTTTTGGATGTTTGTTTGAGTGATGCCTGATGTTTATTTCCTCAACACGGTGGCGTGGACCTTAGATTTCCACGTGGTCGGGTGGTAGTGATTCTATTATCATTGAGATTCCAATGTTTGTGTCCATTTTCTTGGATGATCGTTGTTGCTATTACTATCTTATCATTCTTGTTTGGACACTTTTGTTAGAATTCTATAGAATAACTGAGAGGGGGGGGGTGCATTAGTTATCCTTAGGTCCAGATGTACCAATTTAACTTTTCAACACTTCAAAAAACTTAGATCTATTCAACAATTCACTCGGTCTCTATAGAATATATCAGTAACATAAAACTTGTAGTCCATTGTCCAAAAGTAATCAACTTGCAGAATATAAAACTTTTAACAACACAACACATCAAATAACATTCACACAAGTATGACACTAGGATTTAACGTGGAAACTCAATATGGGAAAAACCACGAGTAACATGCTACCAAATTTTCACTCTTTTGAAGTGAGCTCTGTGAGAAGCTAACCCTGTTAAAGGTTACAATACACATTGTTAGGTGTGACCCTGTTAAAATATTTAATCACCCTGTTAGGAGTGGCCTGGTTATAGGGCTTAAGAACATCCCATTAGAATGTCACCATGATTAAAGGGTTTACAAAATTTATGTTAGGTCAACCTTGATTAAAGGATTATAACTAATACAATAGTTAGAAAGTAACAGTAGGTTTTGATCTAAAATATACAACTCACTTTACAAATACAGATCCAATACGCCCACTGATTGACCTTCATTACCATCTCCATCTCTGATCTTCTTGGAAATCCCTTCAAGAAATCACCTCAACTCTGTTAAGCTCTTCACATCTCTTCTTAGCCTTCTGCTTAGGTTCGCCAGTCAATAACATCAACCTCTTTTCACTCTCTACATAACCCACAATTAGGTTATCCTTATATCTCCTTGATTAGGTAGATTAATCTTTTACCATTTAATCTGTTCCGTAGATCTTAGGCTTAGGTCAAATTCATCGAATCCTTCCATCATTTTGTTCTCCTCCTTATCCTTCTAGATACTTCTCAAGTCTTCTCCTTGAATCCATGAGAAAATGGTTTACCATGCATTAAATTCTCCAGGTCATTCATCTTTAATGTCAACACTTTTTACATATCCCAAGAATTCAACTATGTCGGCTAGGATTCTAGTTCCTTCACAAATTGTAAATTACTAACACTCAGTCAATACTGTGTTCATCTACTCGTTCATCATTGGATGAATCGGTCACCACTCAACTTGTCTTCGAGTAGCAAACATTGTGTTCGCTCGGTTAATTCTCTGATACTCGGCCAACACTAAAATTTACTCAGCTTATATTGGTGCTTGTTCGACACTAGCATCACTCGACTTAAATTGAATTTCTTCTCTTTTTCTCGGTTAAGCCTATGCTTCTAGACTTTCTTTCCTCATTTCTTCTATACTCCAAATCAATTGACTTCTTCACTTCGTGTTATAGAATAACAACACATTACCTTGCCAATGTGCCAACTAATCAAATGTCCACTATGGTATCTCATAACTCAACCTTTCACTAGGTCCTCTTATTATCTCATCTTTTCAAATCCTCTTCATTAATCAAAAGATATGGTACTTTATTAGATAGCAACTGTCTCACTAGTTAAGGTTTGACATCAATGACAATATAACAATTGTTTCAATTGTAGTTTCCAACAACTTTCTTACTATATCATGAGATGTATATTGTATCCTATTTGTATATTGGTTGACATTTATTTACAAGATGTTATGTATATTGATGTATTGCTATTTACCTTGTGACTTGTGCAATGAAAGATGGTTGATAACATACACCATGTTGTATCAATTGTATATTGACTTGTACAATATGAAATTGTATCTTGTGATTTAGTTGCAAATATATTTATGTTAGTACTTTGTGATTGTTCTTAGTAGATTAGTTATCTTGAATTAACTCTATGTCATGGACCCCTTGGGATTGTTAACTTTTTTTATATACTTACGTGTATGTTATATCTTATGTTGTTCTTGTTTCCACATTTGTAAAATTTAATGTTTAAGAAAAAAATTATTCCACCATCTTAGTATCATGTTTAGGTTAATTTCTCTTGGGTTCCTTGGTGAGGCATTATAGTGATATCATCACTAATTTTTTTATAGGGTTATCTCGAAGGAGAGATATTTGATTCCATATGTTTGCCAAAACTTAGTATGATACATGGTATATGAGGAGTATCACCTAAATTAATAAAAACTTAATTCCACATCAAACAGTCAACAAAAGGATCTATTGGGATCTTCAAAGTCTAATTTGTTTGTTAAATGCATCCAAAGGAATGTAAAAAACTCAAAGCATTTTATCAACAATTGGAGTTCTCTTAAGGATCTTTAATTATCATAAGAGTATTTAATATATATGATTTAGAGAACAATGATAGTTTGCGTCCTACATTTACTTTGATCTTATCAGGTTTTTTTCCCCTTCCCATTAACATGATCATTGCATTTTCACATGTTTTCATTAGAACACATTGATAATATGAATAGTTTTGGCAATTTTTCTTTCTTTCTAGTCTTAGTCTATTCTAAGAAGCTCATTGGATAATTTATAAATCAACCTCTGGGGCATGTCGATCTTGGGGCAACAAATACAAGCTTCTATGATGAGACTAAATAAACATGGCCAATGATGAGTGAAGGCTACTCTCCCCCACTCTTTGAGTTTTTCTAGGCTTAGGAGGGTGCTCTCTACAAGATCATAAGGACAATGCTCAATTTAAAACACATAAGAAGAATATAGTGCAAGAAAGACTAATTAATTTTCATTAATTCTTTTAAAACATATGAAATGGGTTAGGCATTCAAGATAAATACAAATTCAATTTTTTGGTCGCTAATATAGGTTATGTTATCCCTCAGAAAGATTAAAAAATGGATATTCTAAGTGTATTTCACAAGAAAATGTCAAAGATTCAAAGTGAAACATAACTTTTTGTGCTAGTATATGCATTGTGGATGGATAATTAAATATTTTTTTATTATGATTTCATTAAGATAAACAATTAGTAAAATGACTCAAATGTACTGTTAATGGTTTATGTAATAGACTTTGCTTCGAAAGGTGTAAACCATCAAGTGCCTTTTTGTCTTTTGTAGAATGAATCATGCTTAGAACCCATCATTTGTATTGAAAACTCGACATGCTATGCAAATTATTTTTAGATGTTTATGTCATAGAAACAAAAAATGTATGCCTAGAAACATAAATTCCCCTAATAATCAATATAAAAATGAAAATAATTTAGAACATATTGAATTTTTAGAAGAACACATAAATTTCATAACAGAACCATGCTCATCAAGGAGCTTTGTGTATTTTTTAGCTAGCATTTCTTTCTAAACCTTTACTTCTATTTGAGGTATAAATTTTCTCAACCCTTTTTGCAATGTATGCAACTTTTATTTATGGTTATGAGACAAGACACATCTTGTTTTCCACTATTTAGGCATTGCCACTTGCAAGTGATCAACTTGTATTAGTATATACCATATTTATATATTTCCTATTATTATTGAAAGAAAACTTTTAAGACAAGTTGTGACACTATTTTATATCATGTAGTTATATTTTTCTAGTATTGTTTTACCATATTATGCCACTTCCTTATTACTTCATGAGACTCAAAATATTGCAAAAAATATATAAATGAGATGATAACATTTATAACAACTAAAGAAATTAAACTTTCAAGTTTTTAAGAAAGATCTTACATATTTCTTCCATTCTCTTGGACCTATAGGCTAGTTGGATGAGATAATATTTTTAACATTATTTATGCTAGTGTTAAAATTAGCATCTAGCATCACCTTGGTGCAAGTTGTTTACTTTAACTTGAAGGGCTACTATCTTATCCACCTACATGCTAAGGAGGATAAGATCTACTTCACTAGTATTGAGAAGACTTTTGACAAAGACATGGTTGAAACAAATTCTAGAAGTCTTCCTTCAAACACCACAAGACTGACCCTTTTCACTTCACTACCATCTTCTACACACAATATATTTGAATCTAGAAGGCTCTTAAACTCCTTAACCTTTTCCTTAATGTTAAATTTTAACTTATCCACAAAATCAATAATTGGTGGAAACCTATGTTACCTCGAGTTTCTTGGATAGGGATGGGGGGATGTGTTTCCAGAATGAAAATTTTCTTTTTCCAATTTTAGGGATGGCTAGGGGACAATAGAGTGGATGGCTAGATAAAATATAGGAAAAACTTAAAATATACAAGAACGTTTTAAATATTTGTGTGAAAACATGGATAAAAAACACACACAGACACACAGACACAAATGATTAATCTACTTGAATTGTGAAAGATAAAGCTAAATGATCAACAAATTCAGGCAAACACTCTCAAAATCGTCTCATCTCTCTTTATCTAAAGAATCTAAAGAAATTCTCTCAGCTTGGCATCCATTAGAGACATCTCTAGAATGAGAAATTAAATGATCTACGATGAAATTATTCCTAATCGAGCTCAATTATACTCAAAATCAAACTAAAATTCTCCATTATGATCAAATTACTTAGATGATACAAATGGCTATGAAAACTTAAATCAAATTCACTAGAGTAATGATGCACTAATATAATGGATGATTTTCTCTAGAAATTCATTCTATTTATAGATTTTTCCAAGCTTAGGGGTAGAGTAAGATTAATCATGATTAATTTTGAGTTAGGTTAATGGTTTCAAATGTTGAGGCAAAGTAAATATTTTGTTCTCAAAGGTTGGAACAAAGAGACAAAATAAAGGGTCAAAATGCATTTCCAAGATGTGTGATTGAAAATTGATTTGGACTTGATCTATGCGAGCTCATTCTTTCATTCTTATTGGTTCATTTTGATTTTTTCCATGTGGTTGGTGAGAAAAATAGGAATTAATAATTGATTTAATTGATTAATCTTAGCCATGTGTACCCTTGAATGGGTTGGATTGAATTTGATTTAACTATACAATTAATTTAATTTAAAATCAATTGCACAATTAATTAATCTTTTTGATTTAATTAATCCAATAGCCTTGATTTTAATTGATTCACGATTTGACTTTGATTTTTGCTTGACCATTTTAGGTGTATACAAATGACCCTATTTGAATCAATGTGCAAAGCATGTTGGTTCAAATAATGTCTGATGTTTGATTTTCTGACGCCTAATCCGATCTTGATGTTTGATTTCCTGATCTGCAACTAATTTTGATTAAAAATTCCTAATTTGATAATAGATTCTGGTTAACAATATCAGATTTCCACAATCCATTTATAAATGCATGTTTGTTTCTGGATTTGATTGTCTGTGTTTATTAGCATCAACACTTTAGATCACACTCTGTGACCCATCATCTTGCACTCTCTCTTCCCAATGATGGATCACAAAGTGTGATCCAAAATGTTGATGCTAAAAAACACACACAATCAAATCCAGAAACATATATGCAAATAGATTCTGGATTCACTAATGAACTCCTGATATGATACTTGAACCTGATTTGAAAAGATTCCTGATTTCAATGTCCCATTGATGATTTCAAAATTTTTGCATTTAATCCTCCCGATGAAAAATTTCGTTGTTCTACTTGATTTTACTTCCTTTATGATATCCTACCCCCTCAGAAATGAAATGAAAGTTGATTTGATGAATTTTGATCAATTTGTGATTTTTGTGATTTTCTTAAAATTTTGTGAGAACATTGCACAAATTTGATTTCATTTCTGATAATGATATGACAACTCACTAATGATAATGTCCCAAGTGTAGAAATTTTTTAGTCGAATAATAATAAAAATGTGATAAAAGCCTCATTTTTAGGTCAAAGGGCTATATAAGGTTCAAAAAGTCACTTTCCCTATTCATTTTCACTCTCCCCTTTTGACTTTTACTTTGAGCCTTCCAGTGATATTGCAACAATGGTGGTCCACATTCCAGAGCATAGGTTCGAGAGAGGCTGCAGATACCATTGCCCACCTGACTATGGACTTCTGATGAGTACCTCAGTCCTTGTTTCTTATTTTTTTAATTTGCATATTTTTTTTTGAATTTTAGGCATTGATTTATCTCATTTTTGCCAAATTTGTCAAATAGCGTGTAGGATTTCTTTTAGTAGTGCGTATGAATTTGTTTTAGTGCATTTACGCACTAAAATAGTGTGTACAATATATCAAATAACACGTAGAAACACATACCCTAGGAATACTTTAGCATTTTTGATAGTTTTCGTAGTGCGTATGATTAGGTCAACACAAACCATTGATGTAATAGCGTGTACACTACTTTAAAATAACACGTATGATAAGAAATGACACGTGCAAAATGTTTTAACACATTTGATAATTTTTATAGTGTGTATGATAATTTATATAACACATGATAAATAGAATAACACTAAGTGTTTTAACAAGTACCATGTAATGAAATGATGCATAACTTATTTTTTTGAATTTTTAACCTAATTGATGAGCTTGTCTAATTCAATTGGTTTCCAAGATCGATCAATTGATGAAAAATATGTTGTGCCTATGATGAAAACAAGTGTTGTGATTTTAGTTTGTTCATTTTTTATGAACATTGATTGTCAAACTTGGCTGATTGGTATTATTGATTTGATGTTTTTTCATCTTCTTTGAGTAGAATTAGGAAAAAAAATGATGTTGTGCTCTAGGTGAGTGATAGGATGATATATTCTCTGATTTGACTTGTGATGATCCACTTAGATGATTTTACCGATGTGATGTCACTTGATTGAATAGGTTCACCCAAAAATTATATGTCCATGATTTATATTTGTGTCCCTTAGATATGGTTGAACATCTGAGTGCTCAGAAGCGATGACTTAATGATCATTGTAGATTTTTCTTCCTTCTAGACATGCCTTGATTATGCATGAATCGAGGTCTTCTCACTGCTATGGCAGTGTGCTGGCACTCTAACCATAACACCTTCCACTTGCCGATGGGTGAGATGAAAATCACCCCTGAGGATGTGCATAGGTTTCTCTAGATTCTGACATGGGTTGATCTAGTATATTACGATCAAGTTTATGATGGTTCATCTTATCGACGAGTCTTTGGAGATGATACTATTGGTGAAAAGAGTATTCCACAAGCACAATTTGTCTCTTTTCCTACTCTTCATATAGTTTTGGGCATTTTGATCAGGGGATTCTTATTACCAGATTGGAGAGGACTTGGTTTTGTTGTTGGTTGGGGTAGGATCCTAGAGGACATGATTTCTCATCCACACAAATTTTATTGGGGCACATGTTTCCTTGCACAGTTATATCATGAGTTACACCATGTAGTTTACCATTATGGTGCTGCATTATTCGTAGGTGCAGTTTTGTTACAGCTTTAGACTTTGGAGAACCTTCCAATCATGAGGCCCATCACATCTTGAGATAGAGATCTTGGTTGGCCATATGCATACATCTACAAGGGATTAGTTGTCTAGCCTCACTTGGGAAAACTATATTTTTGGAGACACATGTTAAATGATATTGATCAGGTCTGATGGCAAAAAAACCTTGGATGTGAGCCCTGGAGAGAGGATGATTCATAGATTTCATTCATGTTTATGACTCATTGGATGATTGGTCAGACTCCTATGGTGATTGAGATTTTTTCTTTCATAGGGTTCTCTCATAGTTTGACTGAGTATAGGGCATGCCACACGGCTTGGCACTATACACATGGGTATAGGCAAGAGATTGATGTGGGGTCTTGAGATAGATTTTTGGATTACGTGCGATGATATTCTTTCCATGATGCACTTAGCATGAGATATGAGAGATCATGTTGTTGATGTTGCTATGACAAATGATTGTGCTCAGTGGTTTACACAACATCTCTTCCTTCTCTTTATAGACCCTGAAAAGCCTATCCTTGATATTGATGACCAATCAAATGATGATGATGATGATGATGGGAGAGGTGGCCAAGCGAGGAGAGTACTAGGGAGAGTTGGTCGAGGTGGAGGATGAGTTTTATCTCATGTTCCTCTAAGATGTGGTGGTGATAGGGTACAAGGTGCTAGAGTTGGTAGAGTGAGGATGAGGGGTGGAGGAGATGGTCCTCAGACCAATATTGTAGATTGGGGTCAACAAAGACCAATAGTACTTATATAGATACCAATTCATCAGGCTCCCGCTCGTTAGGTTTCACAAGTTGCATAGGTTACCTCAGTTCCTATCCTACCAGCACAGGTCGTTCCATCTTCACAAGCACCAGATACACTTGCTTAGGATGTTAGGGCTTTACAGGCTGACATGAATCAAATTACAAGTCAGATGGATCATTTCAATGTTATGATACAAAGTTTCATGGCTACTATGGCCCAACATGGCTCATAACCTAGTTCTAGCATTGGTAAAGATACATACACAAATGAGACAGGTACATGTGGACTAGATGACATAGATGCAAGTGGCACCAATTAAGAACATTGATTTTTCCACCATTTTATCATATGTATCACTTTCATCAAGACTTTTGTTGATGTACTTTATGGGCATTTTGATATTATTTGATGAACATTCTCTTTGATTATCTCTTTGATAAACTCTTCTCTTTTATGATGTCATGATATGTTGGACTTTTTTTTATTTTTGATGATATATATGAATCTCTATAGGTCCTATATATATGCTTGTTTTTGTTATTTTGTGATGAAAAATGTTATGAATTCATATATGACAGCTTAGATGGATGCAAAATGTTAATGGAATGCATTTAATGGTTCTATTTATGCTTAATGATTATTGATTAATGATGTATTGATATGATATGTACTTATGTTCTCATATGACTCTACATGCTCTTAATGATTGAATTTATGATGTGATTCTATGTGGAATGAATGCATTTTATGATTTATTTATGCTGAATTGTCATGCTATAAATGCCATGAGATATTACAATCCTATGCAATGTAATGAATCTAAATGATATAAATTTTTTAATGATAATGCAATGCAATGATCAATTATACACTTGATGAGAGAACTAAATGCATGCAATTTAATGATTAATGATTAATGATTAATAAAAACTATATAAATAAATATTTAAAATGCAACTCAACATGTAGCTAAAGTATGCACTCCTATGTTTTTGATTTAGTCCAACATACTTGATCAAGTAAAGAAATCATGATGATTTTTTTATTGTACTTGACTCTATCCCTTTTTCTTTAAAAAATCCATATGCAAACAACGTGCAAATTTGATCTCTATGGATGCAACTAGTTGTCTATTTTAATTAAAAGGATGCTTCTTTTTACCATTGAACTTCTGAAACACGAAATTGGTACAATCATCACTGGTTCAACCATGATGGTTTGAATACCTTTTTCTGTCAGATTTTGTGCATGAAGTTGGTATAACTCTTACTGGTTTGATTTTTAACCATGATGGTCGGAATACCGCTTTCGTTAAATTTAGTGTTGCAATTGGATTTTGGCATTAAGATATGAAAGATATAAATGACCAAGTTATCTTGTTGCGTAAACATAAAAAGATATTATTCTCTCCATATGTACATGTCCTTGATGATTCTTTAATGATCATGTCATTAGACAGATGTTTCATACTTTGAAGCATCAACCTTAAGATAGTCATGTAGAAATCAAGAAAATTATCATGCTTTTATCATCGCTCCTCCAGTCAAAAGATTTCATCGATTTTGTAAAAAGACATGACCCCACAATTAAGTAACACTTTGAATATTTTTCCATTGTTTTCAAATCCATATTTCAAGTAGAAATCCATCCATTTCAATCTTTATTTTTATTTTTAATCCTGATAAAGACAAGGTAATGTGTAAATCAAGGATCAAAGTGTCAACTATTTTGAGATCAAATGCCTTTGAATCAAGAATTGATATGAATCAAAGAATCAAGTGTCAAATTTGTGGTTTGATGCATTGATTTGTGCCAATTGGTGTTTGTTTGATGAACCATTTTGATTTAGGATTTACAAAACCACGACGAAAGCCTTGGGTATTTACAAATGCAGCTCTAGAATTTATTATGAAATATATATAAATGATGACTTAATGAAAGAATATATACAAAGATGATAAAGAAATGCAAATGGAAGATGAGACTAGACTTGACTTAAGGGTCAAATGGCGCCTGTTTATCAGGTTTTCACCACTTCATTTTGTTGCTCTTTTTCTCTTTTATTCGCTTTTTTTTTATACCAAGATGCCTATTTTTAGGTTTTCACCAAGGCACCTCTAGTCTCTCTCTCTCTCTCTCTCTCTCTTAAAATATTACCAAGGTGGCTATTTGCTAGTTTTCACCAAGATAATCATTTTCTAGGATCCATATTTGAATGTTTTTGCTTTTTTCATGATCAATTTTCCACTATTTTTTATTTTCTTCAGGAACTCTTTTTCACTATTTTTGATTTCTTCTTTCTGATTTTTTTGGATTTTCAGGACTAATTTATCAATATTTTTGGATTTCTTCATCATCAATTTTTGTTGTACAAGATTTATGCTATCTCATATGATATTCTGATACTCTTTCCAACTGATACTCTTTCAACTGATCTAGGTATAAAACCTTTTTAGATGTAATCTATTGATAGGTTCTTGCAACTCTTCCCCATCACAATCGACTAGCTTATATGTTCCTATCCCAAAGGAAGATGTGATAATGAATGGCCCTAGTCAGTTTTCTTCCCATTTTCCCTTTTTTTCTCTTTCTATTTGGTTATTTGGATTCTCTCTCAACACTAGAAAACCCACTTGAAATTCTCTTGGCTTGATATTTTTGTTATAATTCCTTGACATCCTATTTTTATACACCTTAAGATGTTCATATTCTTTCTTTTGACGTTCATCAAGTAAGTCTAGTTCTTGAAGTCTTGCTACTCTATAATCTACACCTATTAACAAACCATGTAAGGAGACTCTTAAATATGGGATCCCAACTTTCAAGGGTAATACTACTTCTGCCCCATAAACTAATGAAAAATGTGTGGCTCTAGTTGGTGTTCTTATACTTGTGTGATATGCCTATAATTCTGGATTCAATTGTACATGCCAATCTCTTCTTGAGTTATTCACTATTCTTTTCAAGATCTGAAGGATATTTTTGTTTGTTACTTATGCTTGTTCATTTCCTTGAGGATAGTAAATGGAGGATGAATGATGAATGATGTGAAACTTATCACTCAACTATTTGATATCCTTGTTCTTGAAATGTTTTCATTGTTTGTTATTATGGCATGGGGAATACCATATATGCAAATTATGTGATTGAAAATGAGAATTTCAATCTATTTTCCCATCGTAATAGATAAAGGCACGACTTCTACCCATTTAGTGAAGTATTCTATCACGGTGATTATGAATTTATGACCATTGGATGATGGTGGATAAATCATCCCAATTAAATCTACCCCCCATTGATAAAGGGCCAATATATTGTCATTGGATGTAATTCTTGTGTTTGCACATGGATCAAATTACCACGGTATTGAAATTTTTGGCAAATCTTAATAAAATGACACACATCTTTCTCCATGGTTGGCCAATAATATCCCATTCTAAGAAGTTTTTTTAGCTAAGGTTAAACCACTTGAATGTGATCCATAGATTCCCTCATGGACATATTGTAACGCTACTTTAGATTCCTCATCCTCTAGACACCTAAGAAGCGTTCCATCAAGAATCTTATGATACAATGTATCTGAAATAAGGACATAGCGAGAAGCTTGTCTTATAAAGTTTCTTCTTTGATTTTTGGTTTGGTCCAAGGGAAAGATTTGGTCTTTTAAGAAGGTGTAAATAAGCCCATACCAAGGAGAGTCATGTACAACTAATAGGAAAATAATTTGGGAATTAGGAAGGTCAAGTGTGGGTTGTTCCAACTCTTCTACCAAGAACTCATATCATGCACTTTGATCTGAAATTTGTAAGAGAGAAGTTAGTGTTTCTATGGCATCTGCTACTTTGTTTTTCTCTCTTGGCATTTGTTCAAATGTTATCAAAACAAATTACTTATTCAAATAATATACCATCTTTTTGTAAGGCATTAGCTTGTCATCTCTTGTTTGGTACTCATCATTGATTTGATTGATTACAAGTTGTGATTCATCATACACCTGTAATTGTGTTACTTTCCATTCTATAGCCATTTTCATGCCTATGACAAGAGCTTCATACTTGGCAATGTTATTGATACATGGAAAGAGAAGTTTGTAAGACTTTGGAATACTAGAGCCTTGAGGTGTGATAAATAAGAAACCTTCTCTTGAACCATGTTGTGTATATGAACCATCAAAATAGAGTTTCCATGTTTTGGCTTCAATATTTATAATTTCCACATATGGTAATTCTAGTTGAATAAGATGTTCATCCATCAAAGGTGATTCTATCAATTGGTCTGCTATAAGGTGATTCCGTCATTTTATTTATTTCCTATCCATATTCAATGTTGAATTCACTCAACACCATGACCCACTTTTCTAATTTTTATGTTAGGGTTTTTTTTCTCAATAGATACTTCAAAGGGTCAATCTTATCTATGATTTGTATCTTGTGTGCCAATATATAATGTTGTAGTTTGTTATGAAGCAAAAACTAACACCAAGAATGATCTTTCAATGAATCTATAGTTCAACTCATGTTTGACCAAGATCCTGCTAACATAGTAGATTGCCTTCTCCTTGCCATTTTCATCTTCTTGAGCTAGTAATGCACCTAAGGAATGCTTTGTTACTGAAATGTATAGTAGTAAAGGCTTGCCTCTTATTGGTGGTATCAATATAGGCAGATTAAGAAGATGCTTCTTGAGAAGTGCAACCATTGATCATTCCACTTGAATACTACGTCCTTGTGAAGGAGTTGAGTAAATGAATGACACTTTTCAGCTAATTGAGAAATAAATCTTCTTATGGATTGTAGCCATCCTTGAAGGGATCTCATTTGGCTTATGTTTCTTGGTTCTCCCATTTCCACTATTTCTTTAAATTTTGCAGGGTCTATCTCAATACCTTTTTTTGATGCTATGTATCCAAGTAACTTGCTGGATTGTACCCCAAATGCACATTTTTTAGGATTCAATCTTACTTTAAATTGTTCAAGCCTTGTAAAAATATTTTCTAGAATTGGGAAGTGTTCTTTTCTTGAATGAGATTTGGACAAGATGCCATCCACATAGTCTTCTAGGCATTTGTGCATCATGTCATGAAATATAGTATTCATAGCTCTTTGATAGGTTGCTCTGACATTTTTGAGGACGAAGGGCATCACACTCCAACAAAATGGTCCCCAAGAACATGTAAAAGCTGTCTTATCTTGATCTTCAGGAGAAATCTTGATTAAATTATATCCACTAAACCCATCAATGAGAGAAAACATAGAATGACTTGTCATCAAATCTACTATTGCATCAATGCTAGGTAGTGGAAAATCATCTTTAGGGCATGCTAGATTGAGATCCCTAAAGTATGTGCATACTATGATTGATTTTTCAGGTTTTGAAATTGGTAAAATGTTGGAGATCCACTCAACATAATCAATGGATCTAACGAAACCAACCTTCAATAGATTTTCCATTTCAATTTTGACTAGTAATGCAATATGTGGATGCATTTTCCTTTATTTCTGCTTGAATGGTTTGAATCCTAGCTTGATGTTCAAATGGTGTATTATGAGATTTGGATCCAATATTGGAATGCCATCATAAGAAAAAGAAAAACTCACTTGTATTTCTTTGAAAAACTCAATAAATTCTTCTCTTTCTTCTTTTGATAATGAAGCTGCAAGGTGTATAACCTTAGGCTCTGATTCTATACCAATGTTGAATTTTTCTGTGGGTTCAATCAAAATAGATTATCTTTCCTCATAATGCTTGGGTAAAGTGTCTAATATCTCTTTCTTAGGTTCCACAGTTGGGTTTTCACCTTCAAAAACATCTTTTATTTTTACTTTTTCTTAGTCTAGCACTGCCACATTGTGGTTTTCACCACTAGACAATTTTATTTTTTCTTTATTATTTTCTCTTCTTTTAGGACTAAGAGATTGAACACTTTACAACATTATTTCTCCTTGATAGATTTCATTGGTAGAAGAGGGTTCAACTACATTTAGATATAGGGCCAATGAATTATCATTTGGAAATGTGGGTATGTCATTTGGATCAATAGAATCCCAATCAATTAGTTTAGGGTATATAAGGGATAAGACATCATTGGATATGATCAAATTTTTAAGATTTAAGGACATGAATTCATTTGAGGGCTTGTACATTGTATCACTTAAATCTATGATATGTGCTTGCTCAAGGTGTTCCATAGAACTTGGATCAAAATTATCCTCACTCGAGTCCTCTTGGGTTTCTTGAGGATAAGAGTATTGTGGGTTATATCTAACACTAGATTCTCCTATTATTGGTAACCATGAAGGCACATAAGGTTCCCCTATCCATAGATACCTATTTGTTTCTTTTATTGAACCAAGTTCTTGATTAAAATTCAACCCATGATTTGAGCTTGAAGCTTGACTTGAGCCTAACTCTTGATTTGAATCTTGTCCTCTACTCAGATTGATATAGGAGCATAAGTATGAATAACATCCACCTCTTTTTCTTGGAAAGATCCTTCAAAAAAAGAATCCCATTCCCATTCATGAGAATCCTCATCACTTTGGGAATTTAATTGTAAAATTTGTCCATAAATTTGTGGATGATTCTTTTTAGTATATCCTTGCTCAAGGTATCCTAGCCGTGATTTTTCTTTACTATCTCTCCAAGTCATTTCTATGGGTTCCACCAAACCTTCATTTTTCCTTTCCAAGGGTCCTTTTCCTTTGTACCTGATGCAGGAGCATCCCGGTTGCCTTGCTATCTTGTTCATCTTTGTTCATTCTTCCAGTAAGTGTCGAGTTGCAATCATTGCAGAGTGTTCCCATATGTGTCGAGCTGTCTAGTGTTGGCCAAGCATTCCTGTATGTGCCGAGCTGTCCAGTGTTGGTTGGGTGTTCCTTCCTATGCCAAGTGAACCTGATGTTTGCTGATACTGGGTTCTTCTTTGACCGAGTCTGTCTGTGATTGGTTCTTAGTTGGAGTTGACTTATGCATTCAATTTAGGTTGTGAATTTAATGTAAGGATCTTATCTTGGGATGTGTGCAGATCATCTTGAGGTCAGCCTTCTATTATGTAATGGTCTAGAAACTTCTGTAAGCTTTTTTGGCAAGTATAAATAGGGGTATCTAGGTGTAGAAGATGGATAGATGAAGAAGATAGAGAAGATAGAAAAGGAGTGATAGAGTCTAAGTCTGGAATTTCATAAATCTTGTTGGCTATAACCCGGAAGGCCTTACAGCCGGGCATGTATGCGAATAATTTGATGAGTTAATAAAGTATTTTTGTTCCTTCTTTCCTTGGTGTTGTTCTCTGTATTGTTTTCTTCCATTGGGTTTACTCTGCAAGGTGGTTGGATAGTTAGGTGTGCCCTTGGCCCTAGCTATTCAAGTCCCTCCTTGCACTAGTACCCCATCTTTTGCATGATTTTATATCCTTTTCCATATTGGTGTGTTGGGAAGCTAATATTTTGAACCTTTTCTTCATTTGAGATTTGATTTGAACTTGATGTTTTTTCATCTTTATAAAGCCATTTTAGGATCTCATTATCATCTTCTTCCCTGGGTGAAGAAGTACTAGCTCATACAAAATATTCATTGTACTTTTGAGGAAGATTGGAACTAGATGGTTTTCCATGAGATCTAGGGGAAAGAGGTAAATCCATCATTGATAAGGAATATTCCCCCACACCTCTTTGCATTATTTTAACAAGGGATATGATAGAGGGGACATGAATAGTGTCAGACACATGATTAACTTATAGCTTTTAAATACTTATGTACTTGATCAACATGGATGCAATGATATTTTCAAGTTATTGATCACATGTGTGGATGAGAATCAAACTTTTGATAAGGGTGAATATTGACATTTCATTTTTTGGCGGCCTAGGGCCGCCAGTTGGAAATTTGCTTTGATTTTCACATGTTGTAAGTGGATGGCCCATTGGATGAAGTATGCAGTATTCTCTCCCAAGAGATCTAAGATATTTCTATGCTTGCAAGAGACATACATCCCAAGTCAGAGCCACTGTTGGTACTCTAAAAAATTTGGAGAGTACCATGTTGAAATTTTTGCTAAGGCATTAAAATGTACGTTGAAAAGTGTTTTAAGTTGACCTCTTTGAGAATTGATAATCTGATGCTCAGTATCTATGATGAAAAATGACCTTGAGCATGTGTTCATCCCCTATCATTAAGTATGTATACCCATTTTCATCCTTCCATAGTCAGGTATGACTTATTTTTGAAGTGCTTTGTTTTGGGGGGTTTATGAAATCTGTATTTTGCAATTATTCAGACCTAATGAAGTAGCCTACTTTAAGGAATTGGTCGTAATGCCCTATTGGTTACTATTACAAAATAAGTGTTTCCCTACATTGTAGATATGCCAAATATCCCCTACTTTAATTTTTAGACCTTGGTGAAGTTCTTTTCCCTATTTACCAAGTTGATTCCATTTGTAGTTTATTCTGATTTACTGGGTGTACAGAGAAAAAGTTACTAAAAGGTCTACTTTGAAAGCCTTTCTCTTTCACCCAATTGGCTATCATGTTGAGATATCCATTTACCTATACTGTAACCATGAGAAAGAATTCAAATCTGTTAGCTTGTGGTGACTAATTAGGAAAGTACTGTACACTTTTCCTCCCGACCTCGTTGGGGTTCATTCTAATCCAGCAAATTTTTTTTGAGGCCGACTACTTTTCGGTTATTTGGGCTGACATGTTATAATTCATTCTAATCCTAAAGTGGAAAAAATATTGTATAATATGGCTTAGGGTTAGGGATTTTTTGTATGTATGATTTTAGTACTTGCGGCGGAATTGAGTTGTAAGGGATTACAGATTGTAATCAGGTTGTAATCACTGGATAATAATAATATTGGACTCACTGTTGGTGGATGTAGCCCAAGGATTGGGTGAACCACGTTAAATCTTTGTGTCTTGTGTTCTCTTCTACATGGTTTATTGTTTTATGATATTAGGTATATTTGGACATAATTGTTATTTCTGCCTTGTTAATCCTAACAAAATCTTCGTTAAGAGCCCCCAATGAATCCATTTCCTAAGTTTTCCAAGCCAAGTCCGAAAGCAATTTATTCAGGTTTCGAGTGTGGACAGTTACATTTTCAAAGGTTCATAACTTATAATCAGTTGATGTCTATATCAAGGCTAGTTGTTACCCCATATTCTCCATATCTTAATTGCAAGGTTTCAAACCCCCAAGAGTCCATTTGGTATTTTTATCGATTCAATATGAAGTGCAATTTTGTGTTTTGAGTTTGCATCTTTAGAACAAATTGAAAATGGTCAGGTTTGAGCATCAATAATTTGTAAATCTGAAGGTATTTGGTGATTTCTTCTGGCACATAGTCTTTTTACCTGAATGTTCAGATCAACTCAGTGATAGTTTCCTGAAGGACCATGTGGTATTTCTATCAGACACGTAGAAATGAGGTTTTAGGTTTGTTCTGGTATGTTCAGTTGCACAAAAAATGAAATGGGTAACTTCAGACATTAAAATCTCTCACTTCATGCAGTATAAGGGAGAGGCATCTTGTAGAGTGAATGTTTGTATGTCAAATTGTGTTCTCACCAGTTCTCAAGGTCCAATGATGATGTTTGATCATTTTTTAAGGGGGATTATGGAGGCTATTTTTGTAGATTTAAGAATTCAAATATAAAACCAAAATTTATAGAATAAAAGAGTAGATTTGAAACAAATAGAGAACACTCTATTTATTATTGTTCACCACAATAGTGGCTACTTCCACACTAAGCAGAAAAATTATATTGATCTCAAAACAAAATGTTTACAAATGACCACAAAGAGTCTTATTTATAAGCTCAATCTGAGCAACTGAAAAGATAAGACACAAATAGACAAATGTCTGTTGGCCTTCCAATCCCAACAAACTCCCACTGGAAGTCAACAGATAATCCAAATGATCAGGCATTCCCTTGCTCTACATGCTGATCTACTTCAGCTTAACAAGTCCAAGAGAAGTTCTTGCACATTCAAACTTTTCTTTGGTTACAACTTTAGTGAATATATCTGCTGGATTGATTTTAGTATCAATCTTTTCAACCTTCAACCTGCCCTCTTCAACCATGTGCTAAAAAAAGTGAGCATGGATGTCAATGTGTTTTGAATGTTGCTAAGAAGTATGATTGTGAGCCATAAATATGGCACTGTGACTGTCACTGAAAAGAACATAATCCTTTTGTTGATACTTCATTTCACCAAGTAATCGCTGCAACCAGATCATTTCCCGAGCACCTTCAGAAAGCACTAAAATACTTAGCTTCAATGAAAGAAAGAGCAATAGAATGTTGTAGCCTTGAGGCCCAACTGATAGCAGCTCCAGAAAACATGAATGTGTAAGCGCTAGTAGATCTACGCTTATCCAAATCTCCGGCAAGATCTGAATCTGTGAATCCCCGCAACTGTTCATTGTTGCTACCAAAACATAATACCAAATCTGAAGTGCCTTTGAGATATCTTAGTATCCATTTGACAACCTTCCAATGAGTCTTCTCGAGATTGCTCATGAATCTACTTACAACTCCCACCACATGAGCAATGTCGGGACGTGTTGAAACCATAGCATACATAATGCTACCAATTGCAAATTTGTAAGGAATGTCCTCCATATATTCCTTGTCCTCTTGTGTTTGTGGACACAAATTTGCTGATAACTGAAAGTGTGAAGCAAGTGGAGTAGAAACACTATGCGCATCAGCCATACCAAATCTTTGAATAAATTTGTCAATATACTCTTTTTGTGATAATGTGATTACTTTCTTCTTCCTATCTCGGGTGATGGTCATACCAAGAATCTTCTTGGCTGCCCCTAAATCCTTCATGGAAAATGTGCTTGCTAATTTAGTTTTTAGCTCATTAACAATTTTAGAGCTTGTTCTTGCTACTAACATGTCATCAACATAGAGAAGAAGAATAACAAATTCACCATTCGGGAGTGTCTTGTAGTAAATACATAGATCAGATTCACATATGATAAAATTATGTTCAAGCATGAAGGAGTCAAACTTGACATACCACTGTCTCAGGGCTTGCTTGAGCCCATACAATCTACGCTTCAGCTAGCAATAGAGATGTCCCTGCCCCTTTTTCACAAAACCATCAGGCTGATGCATATACAACTCCTCATTTATGTCTCCATGTAAAAATGTTGTCTTAACATCTAACTGTTCCAATTCAAGATCCCAAATGGCTGCTAATCCTAATATTGTTCGGATGGATGTCATCTTCACAACTGGAGAGAATATTTCAATGAAATCAATTCCCTGTTTCTGAGCATATCCTTTTACTACCAGCTGAGCTTTGAATCATTTGTGACCTCCTCCTTCATCTTTTAATTTATAGACCCACTTGTTCTTGAGTGGTTTTTGATTTGGTGGAAGAGCAACCAAATCCCAGGTGTCATTTGCTTCAAGCGAACTCATTTCATCTGTCATAGCAACAAACCAATTGTTTTTATCATTGCTTAGACATGCTTCTTTAAAATTTGCAGGTTCAATTTGCTCAGAAATTAATAGCTCTGGCTCTGCCTCTTCAATGAATAAGAGCTGATAATCAGAGAATTTTGAAGGAACTTTCCTTTGTCTTGAGGATCTTCTCAAATCAGGATGATTTGGTTCACGAGAATGAATTCTCTTTAACTAATTATCATCATTTTCTCTAGGTGAAGGATCTGTTCTATTGGTATTTGATTCATTAAGTAATTCATGAGGACTGCCCTTGGAAATGGGAAAGGAGCATGTCCTCTTTATAACTAAATTATTACGGCATGCTTGTCTTGTTAAGTCTCCCCCCTTTTTAATATTATCTCTGTCGTGACTACTTTCATCACTACAATTTTCCACAGGAGGTCGAGGGAAATACTATGTGGCATATTCAAGTGTGTGTGGTCTATGTTGATTGCCAAAATTGAATCGATCCCTTTGTTTGCACTGAGATTGCTCTATGCTGTCATGCATATGACTGTTGGCACCGGTTCTTAGTGAAGGAGTGGCTTGGACTGTAGTTATCAGGTGATAGGGATCAATGCCACTGCCATCCCTTTCATTTATGCCATGAAAGTGATCAGTCCCTAATCCTTTATCAAACCTGTGAGAGCAAGGGTGAGCTATGAGGTGAGAGGAATCACCGCACTGCACATTGTTGTGACTAGTCTCATGACTAGTGTTACCTCTACCGTGACTGGTGTTACCTTTTCTACCGTGAGGAGATTTAATACTATGGTGAGGTAACAAAGAGTTTGTTAGTTCTCTACCACAACTTTCAAACTGTCATGATTGTTTCCTCTACTATGAGTATCTTCTTTGTCATCAAAACTGTGAGAGAATTCACCACATTGAGCAGTTTCTACTGCGTGGTGTCTAGACCTGTCAAAGGGATTCTCTTTGCCGAGAACATTAGGTGTGCCAAAATAATCTTCTCTACTATCAAAATCATATGCAACTTTCTCTCTACCGTGAGCTATTTCATAGCTTCCATGATTTTCAAGAGGACTATGGTTGGAACTGTTATGAGGAGGGGAGGGGAAGAGCATGGGCTCACCCCTGTTTAAAAAAAAACTTTGACTGTCATCAGTCAAATTTCTCTGTTCTTCATCAAATAGATTATGTGAGTAATCATCCTCACTTGATGAGGATTGAAAAAGAGGATTTAGAATAGAAGTTGGAGTCACCTAAAGGGAACTTCTTCCTTGTTGAGTATAATCAGTACCACTTGAAGGCATTCTAAAGGAAATTTAATCCTTTTCAGACTTATCAATGTTTGCAAGAGCTATAAATTTGTTGTCATTAAAAAATGACATCATGACTGCGAATGATTCACTCTTCAACTGGATCCCAAACTCTGTAACCAAACTAATCTTCGCCATAGCCAACGAAAATGCCCTTTTGTGATTTGAAATCCAGCTTTGTCCTCTTTTCTTTTGGGACATGAACATGAGCTTCACAACCAAAAACTTTAATGTGTGAATACAAAATCCTCTTTCCTAGCCATTCCTCTTCCAGAATGCCAAACTCTAGATGAGATGAAGGAGTCTTATTGATCAAATAGACTGCTGTATTACAGGCTTCCACCCAAAATTCTTTTCCCAAACTGGCATTGGAAAGCATACACCGTGCTTTCTCAAGAATGGTTCTATTTAACCGTTCTGCTTCCCCATTTTCTTGAGGTGAATAAGGAACAACCTTAATTCATCTTATACCATAATTTGCACAAAAATTATCAAACTCCAACGAACAAAATTCACCTCCATTATCTATTTTTAAACACTTAATTTTATGACCACTCTGATTTTCGACAAGAGCTTTACAAATTTTGAATTTAGAGAATACCTCTGATTTTCTAGAAAGCATATAAATCCATACCTTTCAGGTGCTATCATCAAGAAAGGTGACAAAATATTGTGCACCTCCATAAGAGGTTACCTTTGTAGGTCTGAAGACATCCGAATGTACTAACTCCAAAGGTGTAGTCCTTTTATCATGTCCATCCTTCAAGAAACTGACCCACTTTTGTTTCCCATGAAGACAATGCTCACAAAATTCTAAATTTATAGATTTGAGACCCGGTAGTTGATCACGATTCAACATTACCTCAAGGCCTTTCTTTCTCATATGACCAAGCCTTTGATGCCAAAGTGCAGCATCACTGTCCACAAGTGTCAAAGCAGCTCCCACCTTATCAATGGGTTTAAAAATATAGAGACTTCCGGTTTTGTCTCCTTTAGTAATAGCTAATGAACCTTTGACTATTTTCCATGTATCTGTGAGTTTAGTTTTAAAGCCTTGGGTGTATAATTAGCTGACAAAAATTAGATTCCTCTTTAATTGAGGAACATGTCTAACATCTTTGAGAAGTAATTTTGCTCCTCCTTCAAGATGCAAGACAACATCTCCTTTCCCAACAATTTTACATGCTTTATTATCACCCAAATATACCTCTCTGAATTCACCATCTTGATAATTTGTAAATGCATCTGTGAGAGAGGAAGGATGAAAGGAAGCTCCCGAATCAATTACCCATGAATCATCTTTTGTATCACTTGTTGAAAAAATTAGGATGCCCGGATCCTTTTCACAAACTATGTTTGCTTGGCTGTCCAATACTTGTTCTTGTGCCTTCTTATATTTTCTGCAATCCTTCTTAACATGCCCAGCCTTCCCACAAAACCAACAACCATTTTTTCTCCCTCTTGAGTGTGATATTCTTGCAGATTGGGACCTTCGATTGTTGTTAAATCTGCCTCTATATTGGCTTCTTCCTCTATTTTCGGTGCTCACCATTGTGAGAGCATTACCGAAAGAGGATTCATCATTCTTTCTCCTCAAATCTTCGGAGAGCAGGGTGGCTGAAACTTCATCAAAAACTAGCTTCTTGGTAGTTGATGCTGAAGTGCTTATGGATATCACAAGTCCATCCCAACTATTAGGAAGAGAACATAGCAATAGAACAACCTTATTCTCATCATCTTGAGTCATGCCAACTGAATTTTCTTGGCTGATCAAGGTGTTAAATTTGTTGAGGTGATTTATCATGGCTTCACCTTCCCTCATCTTAAGTTTATACAACTTCTTCATGATGAAGACTTTGTTCATAGAAAATGTTTGTGCATATGTTGAAGCCAATTTATCCCATACGTCTTTGGCTGTAGTTTTGTCTGAAACATTATACAACACATTATTGCCTAATGTAAGAAAGATTATCACCATGGCTTTCTCATCAAGCTTTCCCTAATCTTCATCCGACATGGCTGTGGGTTTCTTTGCTTTTCCTTCAAGTGCCAATGAAAGCTCTTTGTTCACTAACAGAGACTTCATTTGAATCTTCCATATTCCATAATTCTTCCCAGAGAATTTTTGAACTCTTACTTCTTCCATAATTCTAAAAATGAAATCTTCAACCAGCGATTAACCTCGCTCTGATACCAATTGTAGATTTAAGAATTCAAATATAAAACCAGAATTTATAGAATAAAAGAGAAGATTTGAAACAAACAAAGAACACACTATTTATCGTGGTTCACCACAATAGTGGCTACGTCCACACTGAGCAGAAGAATTATATTGATCTCAAAACAAAATGTTTACAAATGACCACAAAGAGTCTTATTTATAAGCTCAATCTGAGTAGATGAAAAGACAAGACACAAACAGACAAATGTCTGTTGGCCTTCCAATCCCAACAATTTTCTCATTTGACCACCTTGCAGAATGGATTAAAATCAAGCTTTTAACAATCAAAATTTGTGCAAATTCGATCCAGAAACACATGGAAGTTCTAGAATTGCATCTCCAGGGTTCAGATGTTTGAATTTTTTTTTTAAAGTTGGGCCCACTTGGACCCGACTTGCCTCATTTGCTCTTTCAAATGTGATCTTGTCAATCTGTTGATTAACATTAGAAACACTTCAAGCAAATGTCACTCTTTCAAACAAATGTAGTCTCACAACCACCATGGTTACTAGATGTGCACATAATCAATTTGGAAGAAGAAACCCAAATCCTCCAAATAAATAAAAGGAAATATATCTAATTGTGAGAATATTAAATATTTTGTGTTGCAGATAATGGATTTGTTTGAGAGTCTTTTGGGAACCTAGATGTACTCCCGATGGGAGTAGTGCCAGACAGGGTGTTTTTTTTTCTAACAGCTTTCTAGATACTTCACTAATTTTTTAGTGCCTTCCCTACAAAGATTATAGACAGGGTGTGACATCTATCGAATCCTCTGATGAAGGGAATGAATTGTATGTAAATGCCAAGTTGTTGAAACATGCATGAAATGGATTTTTTGAAAAGGCTGGATGCAGTGTGAGAGGCCTCTAAGCCACTTTTATGAAATGATTTTCATATTTACAAAATGTGTGGAATGCAGAACATGGCAGGGACACCCAACAAGGTATAATTTGTGTAGATTTATGAATTCGATGAATATAATGTAGAAAATTTAAATTCATTTACCTCTACATTGGAAAATAGTGGAGAATGTGAATACAAATTGGTAGATATGGTTGCATGTAGTGGAAGCATGGACAACACATATGAACTGCTTATAAAAATGTGACTTCATGACCTGACATCGATTACAGGAAATGCCCAAAATGGACCTATTGAAAAGTGTATTGGTATACATCGTAGCAAAATGAAGGGGGATTTATCCCACATTTTTCCTGTGAAGAAAACTATTCTGGTTTTTATTAAACCGCCCTCACATAATATAACTCAAGGGCCTTTTTCTCATCTTGCACCACGTGATTTATTGGTAAGTTGGCATCATTTTATGGGCCCACAAGTAGGTATGTGGTAGACACATGGCATGTATGGCATCCATGTAGCAATGATATTATAATGCAAGGGCCTTTTTTTCATCTTGCACCACATGATTTGTTGGTAATTTGGCATTATTTCATGGGCCCACAAGCAGGTATGTGGTAGACACATGGCATGTATGACATCCATGTAGTAATGAGGTGGACCATCCAAGTAGTTGATGCATGGTGAGGGGTGCTACACAGGTGATCCTAGGGGGGCTAGATCTGATGGTTCTCATGATCACGAGATCAAATTTGTGTAGATGATAATGATCGCACGATTCTGCCACATGTCCAAGATGAGATCTTGTAGGTTGTTGGTGGGCCTAGGTCACAAACACATGGTGCTAGGGTGGACAATAGGACCAATCAATGAGTGACACATGACACAAATACATAGATTAAACCACCCTCATATAATATAATGCAAGGGCCTTTTTCTCATCTTGCACCACGTGATTTGTTGGTAAGTTGGCATGATTTTATGGGCCCACAAGCGGGTATGTGGTAGACATATGACATGTATGGAATCCATGTAGCAATGAGGTGGACCATCCAAGAAGGTGATGCATGGAAAGGGGCACTACAAAGGTGATCATAGGGGGGCTAGATCTGATGGTTCCTATGATCATGATATCAAATTTGTGCAGATGATAATGATCGCATGATCATAGGATTCCGCCACATTCCAGGATGAGATCTTGTAGGTTGTTGGTGGGCTTGGGGGTCACAAACACATGGTGCTAGGGTGGAGAATAGGACCAATCAACGAATGACACATGACACAAATACATAGATTAAACCACCCTCACATAATATAATGCAAGGGCCTTTTTCTCATCTCACACCACATGATTTGTTGGTAAGTTGGCATGATTTTATGGGCCCACAAGCAGGTATGTGGTACACACATGGCATGTATGGCATCCATGTAGCAATGAGGTGGACCATCCAAGCAGGTGATGCATGGCGAGGGGCACTACAAAGGTGATCATAGGGGGGCTAGATCTGATGGTTCCTGCAATCACGAGATCAAATTTGTGCAAATGATAATGATCACATGATCATGAGATTCTGTCACATGTCTAGGATGAGATCTTGTAGGTTGCTGGTGGGCCTGGGGGTCATGAACACATGGTGCTAGGGTGGACAATAGGACCAATCAACAAGTGACACATGACACAAATACATAGATGGTTGGATTTGAGAAGGAAAGGTTTAGGTCTGTTCTTTTGTTAAGGTAAATAATAAAATTATGAGGAGTCACAGGTGAAGTAATTGGGTTATTGGCTAGAAATGTGGAGAACATAGAGATATAAATATTGAAAGGGGATTTTTTTATGTCTTTGTCTTTTTGTGCCTCTTCTCTCATATATGTAGCAGAAATGGATTAGTTTATAGAGGGGGGTTTTTGTCTCACCCAGGGGTGTTATTTTCACTCATGTGAACTTGAATGTAAGATGGTGAAAAGTATATGAAAAATGATGTGAACAATAAAATATTTTTCACAAAGTGAGTTAAAGGGTTGAAGTCACATTTTGATGGGGCTATGTGAATATTCAACAAGAGGGAGATATATTTTGTTGAGTGAAATCTTTTATTTCACATATAACAAAGTGGGAAAAGGGGCAAAATGTAGATGTAGACAAGGAGGTGTAATCACATAAAAATGGTCACCTAAACCCTAAGTCCCTAATCTTGATTATTCATCAAGAAAAACCTAATTTTGATAAAATTCCCTAAGTCCTAATCTAAGGTAATTCAATTCATCAATTTGATCTAACTTATATTCCATTTGATTACTGCACTTGATCTCATTTAATTAATTAATTCCTAAGTCTTAAAGTTATTAGCAATTAAATTGACCTTATATCATTTATTTAATTAATATTTTAAAATGTTGATTAAATAAATAAACAATTGTCATTTAATCATAAAAATGGAATTAAAGTAATTATATCATCACCTTTTGAGGAAAATCCATTAAATCTTTTAATAAATTCTAAAAATGCATTTATATCATCATCATCAATTAACAAAATACAATTTTGGAAATAGTTCAGTTAACCAAATCATATTTTGGAAACTAGTTAACTGGAAAACTAGTCCAATTGACTTACTAGTTATTTTGGAAGTTCCCACAAACCAGTTCAATTGACTTTTTAGTTGATTTGAAATTTTTCTCAATAACTGATGCACCTTTGAAGCTAACTAATTCTTTGAAACAATCTCCACCACTCGTCTCCAATTGATCTCAATTGTTCATCGCCGAAGGGATTTCTATATAATTAGGCCTCATTTCTTCACAAAGGATCCCAATTTGAATTAGAGTTATGCTGTTGTTTTGAGTTCATAGTTTATTGCATATTTCATAGTTGATCATTAATGTTTAGTTATTTTGTTAATTTAGCACATGTAGCTTCATTTATTGCATCAAACTAAGATAGGAACACTTCATTTTTGCTTAATTGGATTAACTCTTAGCTAATTAGATTAATCTTGCATTTGCATATGTTACATTCAAAATCCTTCGTTTAGATTGCATTGTTGTTAATAAGTTTTCAATGACCTGAGAGAAAGCTCATACTTAGATCTACTAGAAGGCAATGAGTGACCTAGTTAGTCTTAGATTAGATTAATTTGTTTTCATTTAGATTAACTATCTAATGATTCATTGAAGTGTTATGTTAGATTAGATCACACATTTTCACACACACATTTCTGGCACCCACCTTGGGGCATACAAATCAATTTTTGATCTTCACATTAATCTTTTTTGTAAAAATCAAGGTTATGTTTGTACTCTGGTCCTGTATGCTCGTACGAGCATTCTCACAGGCCAATATGAGTTTGGACTAAAACTCATATTAGAAACATGTTATTCTCATACTGGACCCTATATATGCTCGTACTAGAATCTAGTCCAGTACTACACTTTTTTATTACAGATTCCTGACACCTTGGTCATACCCTAGCTCTGTTTGCTCATACGAGAATCCTCATAGGCCAGTGTGAGTCAGAATGGTCACTTGTATGGGAATACATGGATACTCATATTGAACACTATATATTCTTGTACGAGTCTATCTCAGTCCTTTTTTGAAAAACAACAAGGTTCCTTCTTTGGTTTTTGGATTTTTGCAATTGGTTTATTTAGCTAAATCTGACAAAATAGTATCCTATTTTGTTTCTGTATTTTCTTGGTAGCTTAACAAGTTCACATAGGACATTTGAGTTGAAGAGGTTGACATAATATCTAAATTTTTTTGTAGGACATGTGTCAAAGAGAAAAAAATGAAACTACTGATAAGTTTGATGCAGGTTGCCTATGATGAAATCAACTAAACATTATGTTTTCTTTAATATTTATAGGAACCTAGCATGCTAGACTTTTTAAAATGAACAATTGCTTGATGTGCTTGTGAATGGTGAAAAGGATAGGAGACTATACTCTTTTTCCTTTAAGGGAAAATAAAAAATCTAGACACTTGTAACTATTCTTTTCATTTATTGCAATCCTTTAGTTGGGCTTGTCCAAGTGGGAAAAAGTACTCACCCTTGGAGAATGACCCACGTGAGCATGAGCTGCAAGCCACACCACTCCAACTCACGTTAAACAAATTACTTCTTTGAGGACAAAGCCTTGGAAGCTATATTTCATTTGAGATTATACATGACTCTCACCTGACTACATAATAGGGCCTTAGGGTCTAAATCACATTTACGTGACTATTGGTGCAAAGATTCTTTGTGGGGCTATATGTCTAAATTGTCCTTGTGTGGACATAGAGAGTGAGTTTGAATAGGATACCCTTACTAAAAAACATAGAGTAGCAGCCACTTGGTTTACCCCCAAAAGTGGGATAATCCAAGTGCAAGGGAGATAGTAACTCCCCCAAGATACTAGTCATATCGTACCCCCATTAGTGTTTAGAGTTGGATAATATGGAAATGAGAGATTGATTGTGTGTTCTCCAGTGGCCATATTCTGATTAGCTATTGGGTGTGTACCTAAGTTTATGAGCAAGGATTTTCTCACTCATCCAATTTGACTATAGGGCTTAGGAATTTCTACTTTTTCCACATGTGCTTGATGTGTTTGGAGACCTTGAAACATTTGATATTGATAATTACCAAACAACACAAAATACCAAAAAAAGAGAATGATCTCACCAAACATTTTACAAAATAATTCAAAACTATGTTGGTTTTCCTCCAGATACCCAGTTCAAAGTTGTCCCACATTCTACAAACATACCTTTGATATTGTGAGCTTTTCTTAACCAATCATAATCTTTGGACACTCAGAGTTATGCTATTGTGAGTTCAATCTTGTTGACTGTATCCTTTAATCAGTCCCATCACAAACATTTTCAATCACCCCTATTAGCTGTCTCTTTTGAGTTGTGAGTGCATCATCATCTAGGTTCCTTAACCTTGACTCAGATTTAAGTCAGTTCACCTCTTTCTTAAGAGGACATTATCTTGTTTCCATCACCATCTACCTCAAACTTGTTCAAAGATGATTTTTCTTTCTCCAACACCTTTCTGATGACCACATTGAGTTATGCCTATCCAAACTAGAAGTTCTAGACGATATCTAGGAGAGGAAGAGAGACCCTTTTCATTTGAAGAAAACACTCTTTTTGGAGAACAACTAGGAACCTCCAAAATATTGACCCATCATCAAGATAGATCCTCTGACCCCAACATGTCTAGAAGAGAAAAAGGACATGAATATTTTTGATACACCAATCGCAGTGTCAGTGCCCATGATACTGATAATGATAGTTATTCAAGAGAATCTGAGCCTGATGAGGCTAACTTTGCTAATTATAAGGATGACAAAGAATTCATCAAGATGATGAAAGTTATCATGGGTCAAGGGAAAGAGAAATACTTTATTGAGCTAGCAAATCAAGGAATACAAATTTCTCCTTAATACAAAGCTGAGGATGTTATCACCAAGAAGGAAGAAACTCCTTTAACACTAGCAACCAAACAAATGCAAGCCATGTAAGAAGAATGGAAAGAGATGAAGAAGAGTCAAGAGAAACCAATCCCAAAGTATTCTATAGAATCTATTTTCCCATTCCCTTTCGATAAGGACTTGTACTTAACTCCGTTCCTATGAGGGGTGGAGATCCCAAAGTCTGACAAGTACCTTGGGAATTCTAACGCCCAAAATCACGTTCGAGAATTCTATGGCCAACGTATGGAATTTATGCATGACAAGACATTTATTATGTGTCTATTCCCCCACAGTCTGGGTGGTCAAGCCATTAAGTGGTTTTTGAAGTTACCTACTATCATGTAAAAAATCTTAATGAAATTGTTGAGAGATTTCCACAACACTATTTCTATAACATCCAACATCTCGTAACAATGACAAATCCATGCAACACGAAGAAACAAATGGGAGAATCCTTTTTGAGATTTCTCCATTGATGGAGGGAAATATTTTCTCGATATCCATGTCTCATTCCTAAGACCGAAAAGATGGATATTTTCATCAGTGCACTAATCTTGAAGTTGAGTTTTCCTATTCAGTTGCAAGACCCAAGCACCTTCGATAGGTTGGTGAAGAATATGCTAAAAATAGAATATGTGCTTGTCAAAAGGGTGAAATCACCCTTTACAAAGAGAAAAAGTATAATTCTATTTCTAAGGACAAGAATAAATACTGAAACAAGGACAAGAATGTGGTAAATGATGGGGTGGTTGACCAAGTTGCTCCCCAACCAAAACCAATAGTTTTTAATCTAACAAGTGGCACCAAGGCCCTTAAAGCTATTTAAACTACCACCAAGGCTCCTTCCAAAGGAACAAACAATCTTCTAAAAGAGAAGCCTTGGGCTAAGCCTAAGCCTACCTTCACTCCCCTAGGAGAATCATATGGATCAACACTCAAGACTCTCTTGGAAAAAAAATGATCATAGTTCTGAATAACTCTAGGCCATATGAGCCAGAGGTGAAACCAAAATAGTGGAATGAAAATGACTATTGTGAATCCCACAAAAATAAGGGATATAAGATTGAAAAATACATGATACTCAAGCATGAGATCCAAGATCTCATTGATAATGGAGTGATCATGATTGACAATCACACCAAAAACAATGATGACAAGGCATTCAAGGACCCTTTACCAAAGCATGAGAAAGGGGGAATTTATAAACCAAAAGATGGTGCCTGCATTAATCACACATATAGAACCAATGATAACAATGCCATAAATATGATTGAGGCAAACCCTTATGAACATTGCAATGTCATTATTTTCCCAAAGCAAGAAGGAAAGTCTTGAGCTACCAACGCTGTGACCTGAGTGCAAGATCACCTTGGGAGGATAAAAATCCTCAAAATCTGGTAATCGACCATTGTCATCAAATCCCTCCACATCGTGCAAATAACCATATACAACCATCTCTAATTCATCAAATTATAAAGAGATGGTCTCATCACATGTTTCTGATTACAACATCGTCGAGCACTTACAAAATATAACTACTCAAATATCGATCTTCAAGTTACTCAAAATCTCTCCATCTCACAAAGAGATTGTAGACAAAGCCTTGTCAGCTACCAATGTCCCTAAGGATTTGGATTTAGATTGATTTCAATCTATAGTGGGTCATTTGATCTCACCACATTACCTATCATTTTCTGAGGAAGATGATAATTCTCTAAGTCACCCGCATAATCGCCCCCTGCATATCAAAGTTATGATCCATAAGCATTGGGTCAAATGAGTGTTGATAGATGGAGGTGCAAGATTGAATATGTGTACATACAAACTGATCAAACAACTGGGATTTTGAGAGTCTTCTATTGATCCAAAGAAGAAAATAACTATCAAAGCCTACGATGAACAAGATAGATCTTCTAAGGGTCTCGTATGCCTACCTATCAAAGTGGGACATGTTGAAAGACAAGTCATCTACCAAGTCCTCAATATCCCACTTGCATACCATATTTTTTTGGGATGACCATGGATCCATGAGATGCAAGAAGTGCCATCCACATACCATTAGTGTATCAAGATCCCATTCAACGGTACAAAAGTCACTATACCTACAGACACCAGCTATGTTTGCAATGCGCTAAAAAATTTAGCTAACACCCTTATACCACACAACAGGGAAGCCTCTACTCTTGAATATGGAATAAATATAATGGCATAAATGGAGAAGAAGCTAATGTATGAACCCTAAAATGGTCCCCTAGACTTTGGGCCCCTATTTAGCAATTTATCAAATCCCTGAATTGATATTTTCAAAAATCAGCATTTTTCAATTATATCAATTTCCTTGATCAAATCCTATTTTATCATTTATTCAATTATTTGCCTTGGGCTAACCATTTTATCCTAAGTCTTTATTTATTTAAAAGGAATTTACTCCCTTTTTATTAAATAAAAGCCCCCACTTTTCCTCTTATCCTAAGTTGCACAAATAAAGCATTATTCTTATTTTATAAAAAGAAGAAAAACACTTTTTGTCTCATATGGACACAAAAGTCAACTCTTATTTTCTCATTGGAGGATATTTGTGCACATGGATTTCTCCTCTTTGATGCTCCACCCTTGATCAAATCTTTTGCCTCTTAATCTCCATGGTTCATTCCTTTTCAATTCCTTTAAAAGGAGAGCTCTATTCTCATTTTAGGATCCCAAATTTTTATACTAACCTTATGTTGCAAGATTTCTTGGAGACTTTGGAGCTTTTGGAGATCATTCTTGCATTCTTGCATTGTCATTGTGCTTGAAATCAAAAAATCCAACCTTCAAACTGAAATTTTGAACAAACTACGCTTAAAACTGAGATTTTTAGCACTCACTGGTCAAGAGTCGTACGATCCTAAAACAATATCGCGCACTGTACTGAGAATTATCATGCGATAGTTCATCACTGGAAGACTATCACACTACTTGCTTGGAAACTATCGCATTGTTTGCCTGGAAACTATTGCCCTGCTTACTGAAAAATATCGCCTGCTCAGAAATTATCACACTGTTTGCCTGGAAACTGTCACACGGAGTCTTTTTGATGCCTGTCTGGTTTATGCCATTTTCAATCTTTTCTTTAGTTGACTAAATTTTACAAGGTGACCTACTCTACTGCTAGAAACCTATTTGTACCTTGGGTTCCTGGTTTTAGACCTCTTGAATTAGTGTTCTCTGATTTTACAAAGTAGTCTTGTTTGACATCAATAAGTTAGGAATTATCCTTGTTGAAAAAGTACACCTTTAGATTCTTTGGTAACACGCTTGGAGAGTTTTAGTACTCTTTTATCCAATTCACTTCCATCAAAATTCAATTTCAATTATATATTTGTCTAAACCCATTTTCTTGGCCCATATGTGTTAGGATACTCATCCTTTTATTATGCACCTTTGTGGCAGGATTGGTTTACACCTTTTGCAGCTTTCTATCTTACCATCTCTTCTTAGACAATTTAACACTTTTACTATCCTAGTTTGATATTGACATTTCATAAGGTCATCTTATCACCAAGGGTCTTTTCCCTTTCATGTCAGTTATGACAAGGTACCAAATTAGTCAAGGAAAATGACCTCAAGTTGTCTTTGAGAAATTACCCTTAGTCCAAACTTGTCAAAAGTGAAAGGGGAAGAAACCCGTCTTTGATCAATCACCTAGGAGTGAGTTTGAGGCCTGGTTTGACCCAAAGAGCAATCCTAGTGAGTTGAGTACCTCTTTACCATCTTCTCAATCAAATATGGACATGAGCTACACTTTGACTAGGAGACAAAGAGGAGCAATGGATCAAACTCTTAATGACATTTTCCAAAGACATAGGGGTAACATGTTGTTTGGTGATGACAATCAACTTGAATCACCCCCTATTAACTCAAGATATTTAGATTCCCATCAAAGAGCTGAAAGACATTATGGGCAAGCTCACCAAGATGCACGGTCACAACATGAAGACCAAAACAATGAATATGGTGATGCTCATGTGAATGCCGCATTCACTAATGACTTGTTCAAACACTCAAGGTCCAACTCTCTGCTCAAAACAACCTCAAGATATACTAATGAAAGGCTTAAAAGAATTGAGCGTGAAAAGAAAGTCTTCTTGGATGAACACGCCACTAAAGAAGAAAGGTTTAGACACCTAGAGGAAGAGCAACAAGCCTTGTTGGAATTAAGAAGAAAAGCATTCCAAGAGGAACAAGATAGGCTATTAGCCCAACAACTTAACAACCAATTCAACAATGGGGGTACCAACATTGGAAATAACTCACCACTCTCTACTCCCTCAAGAACCCCAAGAAGTAGAAGGTAGTCAAGGACCCCTTCAAGATCTCCTAGTCCTAGAGGAAGAAGGATTTCACAACATAGGAGACAAACACCTCCTAGGAACTCAAGACAACCCTCCCAAAGAGCTCATCATGGCTCTCAACATGGAGGAAGTAGTACAAGTTTTGATGATCAAGATTTCATGAGAATGCAACAAGAGCCATTATTCCAAAAATATGTGGAGAAGTACCTTGATCAAAATAAAGATAAGTTCCTAGAGAGTCTGATTAACAAGGGGGCTAGAGTCCCTTACAACTTTGATGTGGATAGGAGGATCAAGAAACAAGGACCCTCTCAAGAAGAGGAAATCAAGAAACTCAAATGAATGATGGAAAAGGTGTTGGCACCTAAAATTTCCTTTTCACTTGATTCTATTTTTCCCAATCCTTTTGACAAAAGTGTGACTATGATGGATTTTCCTAGGAAAGTTGAAATTCCCCAATACGACAAGTATGATGGCAATGGTGATCCACATGATCATGTGCATCAATTTTATATCATGAGTTTTGAGTTCCACCAAGATGACTCTTACCTTATGAGATTATTTCCAAGGAGCCTCAAGGGCCAAGCCATGGAGTGGTTTACCAACATAACCCCTCCCGTCAAAACTTTCAAAGAACTTGTCCACAGATTTGTTCAACATTTTGCATACAACTTATCAAGATCAGTCACTATGTTGGACTTATGCAATTTGAAACAAAACCAAGGGGAATCCTTTGTTACCTTCTTGCATAGGTGGAGACGATTGTGCTCCCGCTATTCTAGGACTATTCCTGAGCATGAAAGGATTGACATCATTGTTAGTAATTTGGTACCTAAAATGCGTTATGAGGTTCAAAAAATGGTCTTTGATTCCTTTGATACTATGGTTGAGATAGCATGTCAAATAGAGGATGTCTTAAAAGAACAAGGCATTTTGACCAAACATAGCAATAACAACAATGGTCAAAATCCTAACAATGCCAATAAGGACAAAGGCAAGCACTCGCACTGGAATAAGAATAAGCAAGTGGTCAATGATGGAGTTGTCGACTCTTCTCAACCCAAGGATAAAGGAGTCATACATTTGTCTAGTGTAGTCCAATCTATGAAGCTCAATATATCCTCCAACCAACAAGAGAATAAACCTAAGTATCAAGAAAAACCCAAGAAAAAGTTGAGACAATTTTCTAAACTGGGTGACTCCTATGAGGATGTTTTCAAGACCCTTATTGCCAATAATCTTGCGCAACCACAAGTTCCAACAAACTTTCACATACTTGATGTTAAGCCACATTGGTGGAATGAAAAAGCTTTCTGCAAATACCACAATGGCATTAGACATGACATCGAACATTGCTAGAAACTTAAACACCTCATTCAAGATCTTATTGAAAGTGGAAAACTTCAAATTGATGGGTTGAACACAAATGCAGACCACAAGGCATTCAAGGAACCTTTGCCCAAATATGAAAAAGGGGGAAACCTCTCAACCCAAGAATGGAAAAGCTGCAATCAACTATACCTACACAGGTGCAGAAAATGTGGTTAATATGCTTAAGATTGTTGAGGAAAATGTCAACATGATGCGAAATAAAGATTCTTATAGTCATGATGTGGGCTCTCCTCCTATATTTGATGAAGAACCCGTGGTGGTGCTTAGGGGTCCTCACTCTCAAAGATCAACCCAAGCTCTTAATGCTATCACCAGAAGCCAAAGTCAAGGTCATGTGGTTATTAGAGGTCCTAATTCCAACCAGTCTAGCAAACCCAATCAAGTGACATCCAAGAATGTCACCACCAAGTTAGCAGTCAATCCTAAAATGAGCTATAATCTTGTTGACTAGTTACAAAGAACACCGGCTCAAATCTCAATTTTTGAACTCCTAGAATTGTCTCCAAGACATAAGTGTGTCCTTGAGGATGCTTCGCATATAGCCAATGTCCCCAATAAAATAGATGTTGACCAATTCTAAAATATGGTTAACCACCTTTCCAGCCCTCATTACCTCACATTCTCAGAAGAAGATGACAAAGCCTTGAGCCATCCACATAATCTTTCCCTTCATATTGAAGTCATGATTCACAAGACCCATGTCAGGTGTGTGTTGATTGATGGGGGTGCTGGGCTAAATATTTGTTCCTTGAGTTTCTTGAAGATACTAGGTTACTCAGAGAAAGTTATTGATACTCATAAGAAAATAACCATCAAAGCCTATGATGAGGCAAAGAGAAGCTCCAAAGGCTTGGCCGTCCTTCCTGTTAGGATTGGCCCCATTGAAAAGGACATTTTGTTCCAAATCATTGATCTTGGTCCTTTAGCCTATAATATTATGCTTGGTAGACCGTGGATCCATGACATGCAAGCAGTGTCATCCACCTACCACAAATGTGTCAAGTTCCCCTATAATGGAGTAGAAGTCTATATACCCGAGGATAGCACATTATCTGTTAATGTAATTTTAGTAGGGACTCATGTTCCTCTTAATAGGGAAGCAAAAAATTTTGATGCAACTCTAGAACAGTGCAAGAATGAGTTTAAAGCCATAGACCTTGGTATGGGGGGTTATCAAATGGACTCCTTCACAACACTTCCAGTTTCACCTAGGTCCTATGGTAAACCCTCACAAGAGATGCATCCCTCATCTTCAACAATGACTCTGTTTGGTACATTTGTAGAGTATTGAGTACCCATATAGGATGAAAAAGAAGAGGTAGCTGTTAGAGATTGGATTTACAAGGAGGAAAAATAAAAGCATAATGAAAATTTCTCCCCATCTCTTAAGGCTTATGGGAGAGGATATACTTTGGTCAAAAATATGGGCTACCTAGGTCATGGTCCTCTCAGTCACATATTAGATGCTAACACTGAACCACTTAATCATGCTCTCTTTGGCCACAGATCTAAGACAATGGTTGGCCTAGGTTTTGAAAGTCAGAATAAGAAAACTACTCCTATCCTTGTTGTGATGGATAGTGATGATGAAACTAGTTACATTCCAAATTTTCAAAATCAACAAGATAGGTACGAAGATTGGGTCCCTTCCACCAATCTCCTTTGGGGAGATTTAGATGCTTCAGTTATCAATCCAACAGTTTCAGACCTAGAACAAGAACAATCCACTATTGAAGATCATGTTGAGGACCCTATTCAAGAACATCAATACACAAATGGCATTCAAGAAGGTGTTACCCTTGGTGACATTAAAGCCTCTACCTCAAGGCCTAAAAAGTATTCTTGGTGTAAACATCCCATTCAGGATTTAGATACAGACTCACATGAGTATGAATGGGATTCTCTTTCTGATGGTTCTACAGTTGACATGGACATTGATGTTGTCCATACATATAGTCCCTAACTTGAGGTAGCTAATGATTCTAGTGTAGGATTAGAGGATTGGAATCCGCAAGTTGCTTTAGTGGACGATGCTTTGCTTGGTAGGATAAGTCCTGATTTGGGTACCTTAGAGGGATAATTGACGAATCCTAACTTTGTAATCACCATAGATGATACCATTCACATACACAATATCAAACTAGTCATTGACCTACCCCTTGCCAATCCTCACTTAATTTATTGGTCTCAGCGCTATCAAGAGCCTCAGCTCCTAACTTTTCAAAATGACTATGAGATAGCCTGTTACCTAAATGCTCTCGAACCTATAGTCTCTTCCACCAGTGAACCAACTACAAGCATGACAAAACCAGATATCAAGTACCTTAGTCACAAAATGAAAAGAAAAGAAAAAAAGAATAGGAGTTCTGATGGTGAAAACCACTATGTGGCAGTGTCAGAACCTAAAAAAGTAAAAATAAAGGATGTATCCAAGGGTGAAAACCTCTTCGAGGCACCTAAGGATGAGGTACTTGATCATCTCCCAGGATACTTTTAGGACAGATCTTCAGTGCTTGTTGAGCCTACACAGCTAGTTAATTTGAATACACAAGAGGCTCCACAAATTATGCATTTAGCTCAGTCTCTATGAACATAGAAAAAAGAAGCATATACCAAGTTCCTATAGATTAAGAAGATTAACTTTTCTTGGACTTATTCAGACATGTCAAGATTGGACACTAGTCTCATTATGCATCACTTGTCCATAGCTCCAGGTATCAAACCAGTAAAATAGAAATTGAGGAAAATGCATCCCCACATAGCTCTTCTTTTCAAAGCTGAATTAGAGAAACTCCTCACTGCAAGATTTATAAGAGCCATTGATTATGCCGAATGGATATCCAATATTGTACTAGTTTCAAAACATGACAAGTCCATTCGTGTCTGCACAGATTTTAGAGATCTTAATAAAGCATGCCCAAAGGATGATTTTCCACTTCCAAACATAGACATGATAGTGGACATGACCGTGGGCTATGAGATCTATTCTTTGATGGATGGCTTTTCTGGGTATAATCAAATCAAAATAGCTCCTGAAGACCAGGAAAAGACTGCATTCACTTATGCATGGGGAACCTATTGCTGGAATGTCATGCCATTTGGATTAAAAAATGCAGGAGCTACTTATCAAAGAGCTATGACTACTATCTTCCATGACATGATGCATAAGAATATGGAAGACTATGTGGATGACACCTTGGCAAAATCTAAAAAAAGGGATACACACCTAGGAGATTTGGAAGTAATTCTAGATCGTATGGAATAGTTTCAATTGAGATTAAATCCCAAAAAGTGTGCATTTGGAGTCACCTTTGGAAAACTCCTAGGATTTATCATTTTAGTTAAAGGAATGGAGGTGGACCCAAAAAAAGTTCAAGCAATAATGGATATGCCACCTCCCAAAAATATCAGTCAAATGAGGAGTCTTCAAGGATGCCTTCAATCTATAAGGAGGTTTATTTCACAACTAGTTGATAGAGCTCAACCCTTTAACAAGACTTTACACAAAGGGGTTAAATGTGTCTGGAATGAAGATTGTCAGCAAAGCATGGACCAAATCAAGCAATACTTGGCCAATCCTCCAATCTTAATGCATTCTATCCCAAGAAAACCACTCATATTGTATGTGTCAGCAACAGAATCTTCGCTGGGGGCATTACTAGCTCAACTTGATGATACTAGAAAAGAAAGTGTTATCTATTACATTAGTCATACTCTTGTGTCATATGAGGTCAACTACACTAGTATTGAAAAATCTTGCCTAGCGGTGGTGTTTGCTTCCCAAAAGTTGTGACATTACATGCTTGCGCATGCAATACACCTCATTGCAAAAATTGATCCTCTAAAATACTTGCTCGGTAAGGCTTCTCTCATAGGTAGACTTGCTAAATGGATGATGATTCTTTAAGAATTTGACATAGAGTATGTTGAGCGTAAGGCTATAAAAGGAAAGCCATTGTAGACCAATTGGCTAATTTTCCAATTCAAGAGAAAGCACCAGTTCAAGTTGAATTTCTAGATGAGCACATAATGTCCATGACTATAAGAACATGGAAGATGTTCTTTGATGGCTCTTTCATGCAAAATGGTTCAGGTGCAGGAGTTTTGTTTGTTTCACCTCATGCGTACACAATTCCTAGGTCTTACAAACTATTGTTCCCATGCACAAATAACATTACTGAGTATGAGACCTTAACAAATGGAATAAAAATGGCTATAGAGTGGGGAATCACAGATCTGCATATTTATGGGGATTCACAATTGATAGTCAACCAAGTTAATGAAGAATACCAAACCAAAGATGAAAAACTAGTACCCTACAAGAAAATGGTTGATTCATTGTGATGATACTTCACCTTTGCTACATTTCAACAAAACCCTAGGGCAAAGAATAAAGCAACAGATGCTATGGCTACATTGGCTTCACTTCTTCAACTAGAACAACATGAGTCTAGATTTGAATTCCTGGTGGAAGAGCTACGATACCCTATCTATGACTCCCAAGAAAGCCAAGTTATTTGTACCCTTATTGGCCATGAGTCACCCTGCTATGGTGCCATTTAATCATACCTTCATGATGGTACTATTCCTAAAACCTTCAACCACTCTAAAAGATGAAACCTTACTCAAAATGCCTCTTGCCACACCCTTATCTCTGGTGTCTATATAGGAGGGGTTTAGATTGGACACTTCTTAGGTGTTTAGAAAAGGATGAGTCCAACCAAGCATTAGTTGACATTCATGAGGGCATTTGTGGAGGACATTATAATGGTCTTACCATGGCCCGAAGGTTGCTTAGGGTGGGGTACTATTGGCCTACCATGCAGACAGATGTAGTAGCTTTTGCTAAATCTTGTGAAAAGTGTCAGAAACATGGAAACCTGATACATGCTCTAGGTAGGGAGCTTATTCCTTCTATTTCTCATTGGCCATTTCAGCGCTGGGCCTTTGACCTTGTTGGGCAAATTCATCCCAACTCATTAGGTGGACATAAATTCATTATCACTACTATTGATTACTTTAACAAATGGGTAGAAGCTATCCCACTTTCTGTTGCCTCAGGCAAGACAATTTCTTTGTTTATTTTGAATCATATCATCTGTCGGTATGGAGTGCCTTCTAATTACTGACAATGGAGGTTAGTTAAAAAACAAGGACCTTAAACATCTCTGCAATAAATTTAAGATAAAACAACATTGGTCCTCCATTTACTTCCTGCAAGGAAATGGACAAGCAGAGGCTTCGAATAAAACCATTCTAAAAATCCTCCATAGAATAGTTCACAAGAATGGTAGAGATTGGCATTTACAGATAAATCTGGCCTTGTGGGCCTATAGAACAAGTATTCATACTCCAACAGGGGCTACTCCTTTTTCCCTCACTTATGGTGCTGAAGTAGTGTTACCTTTAGAGGTGGAGATTCCTTCTCTTAGAGTTTATCTTAAAGGTTTAGTGACAGATGAAGACTACCATGCCATGAGACTTCAAGAACTAGAACTTCTAGATGAAAAGCGTAAAGCATCTTTTGATCACATGAGAGTGTACCAAAAGTGTATGTCTAAAGCATTCAATAAGAAGGTTCACCCTAGAGAATTTCAAGTGGGGGATCTTGTCCTACAAGAAAACCCTAAGAACCAACAACATAGAGAGCAAAAGGGGAAATTTGAACCTAATTGACTTGGACCATACATCATTACTGCAGCTTTTGGTACAGGTGCTTATTTACTATCTGATCTAGAGGGGGAACAACTCCTTGACCCTATCAATGTTTTGCACCTCAAGAAGTTCTATCCATGATGTCTATTCTATCTAGGGGCATCCTTTGTACATATCTTATTGATCCTGAAAAAAATCTAAAAAAATCCAAAAATGCAAAAAATTCAAAAAAATAGAAAAAGTGCCTTGGTGAAAACCTGGAAACAGGTGCCTTCGTAGCAAAAATACAAAAAAAATGAAAAAATAAAAAAAATCTCCAAGTGGTGAAAACTTGGAAACAGGCACTACTTGAGGCCTTTGCACCCTTGTCTTTTAGCATGCACTCTCGACACTTAGCCTTTCTCCATCTTGCCTTGACCTTGTTGCCTTGGTTTGGAATTGGTCTTTGTCTTTTTCTAGGGGGCATAACTATGTTAGCTTTGGTCTCTAGGATGCGTTGGTCTTTAGGACATCTTGCAAATGGTGTTTTTTAACACCACCCCCAAACTGTGTTTTTCAACACTACCCTAGCGTCAAGTGTTTCTCAACACTTATCGGATATGTTACCTGCAGTCTAGCATGATATGGTATTTCTCATTTGCAGATGTGATACTCAAAGTTTGACTCTTTGACCTACACACATGCACTTAAAATCTTGACTCGCCAAGACTTGTTTGACTTTATTTCTTTGCGTGTTGTCTATGATGATTTCTTGATGAGTGTTCTCTCCCTAAGAAGTTTTCGATGATTCATAGCTAGAAGACTGAGGGCATGAGGACATGTTTTATTTCTTTTTCTTCTTGTGGATATATTTTGTTGGTTCTAATTGTCATTAACATTTATGCTTGTTCCACTTGACACTAAGGATCTACAAGGTATTATCCTTGACTATTTGCGCAAGTGCGTACTTCTAGCCATCTTGACTTTCCTTGTGTCTTGATGCGAGTATAATCTTGCTATACTAAACTTAGGTAATATCAATACACTAGTCATCATATGTCTTTGATGCCTAGGTGGGATTCCCACATACCTATCTGATATAGATCATATTCAGATCCACATAGTCATACTAGTGTGCATTGTATGATCTTGCGATGCTACCAATAATGCTTGATGATAAATATTAGAGTCTAAAAGCTTTGTAACCTTGCAAGTAAACCACTTTTCATAGTAGCTTGCATTCTTAGGTTCATGTTAGTTTAGTTTTTCATCTTTCATATGGAGAGAGCTCTCCTTTCATCTTTCATGGACCTATTAGTCAACTAGCTCACCTTTCCTTTTCTTGATCATGTCTTTCGCTCCTTGTCTTTCACATCATGTCCTACTCCTGTCATCATAAGGGGTTAATCTTATCATCATATTTATCCTAAAGAGATCATTTTCAGAAACATGAGTCTATATCATAAACATGAGAACTAAACATACATCTATGAGAGAGATTATACATGAGCATATATGACATACATTTTGAGCAAAATGACAAGATAATATAAAAACTGAAACATCCATCACAAGTGGGACAAGTAACAAGATATATGGTCAATCTAGTAATCTCATATATATAAACAAATGTCATGATACAATATGGGATACAAAAAATCTGGATCAAGTCCTAGGATATGTCTCTATACATTTATCTAACCTAAACCTAGGACTCACTACCACCATCATGTGGTGCTGGTGGTGGAGGAGGTGAGGCCATGTCTAGTACTATATCAGATCTCCCAACTATAGAAAAATAGGGTGGTGCTCTCTGACCCTGTGGCACAGCCTATATATAGAGCCCATGATAGTATGTGGCTCACGCTGCCTCTCTCCGTGACTCTACAGTAGCAACTTGTATAGTCCTATCCCGCCGCTCAAGCTCAGCTCTCAAATCCATTAGCTACTACTCTTTGACCGCTATGGTGATGCGTAACTATTGTATCTCCATCTCTAGGACTTGGATCCTAGCTCTCAGGTCCTCTCCTCCTGCAGGCTGATCCTGCCTAACATCCACCTAGTGGCAAGTTGGCCTCACCCTGTCATCACCCTCATCTGTAGAACCCTATCCTCATGGCCATTTTCAGCCACTTGATCAAGAGCTCTAACCAGTCTCTCTCCCTCTCCCTCTCCCTCCTCCATCTCCTCCATCCCTATCATCCCCATCATCTCCCTGTGCTACCGGCTGTGCATCAAATATAGTGAACCTAGGGAAGGGTTGCCATTGCCACTCTACCCTGTAGGCCACATCAGCTCCTACATCTACCATATTTGGGAGGTAGTCCCCAAGTGTATGTGGTAGTCTTGGTGGGTACTCTTTGCTGGCACTCGAACTATCTCTAGACACAGGTAATCAAAAATCTCTCCATAATATCTAAGTGTTGACCTACCAATGGCCGATTGTATAACATGTAATCCAACTCATCTCGACCCCCATACTGCTCACAGGCCCTATATGGTCTCCACTAGAATGAGGTGAGCTCATCCAGTACTCTCCTATAGTAGGTCACATCCCTGCTGTGAGGCTGAGATATGAACCCTATGTACCTATTTATGTAGGGGCGTCTTCACTCCCTAGGTTGCACTCGTGGTCGCACTACAAAAATGTGCTCCCATGCCCATATCTGAGCGAGAATGGCTTCACATGCCCAGGTCCTACTCTCCCGATAAACAATCTCATGGAGCTCATGGTACATGTCTATAAGGATGGTTGGCCCCCATGCCATCTATCATGGGTGAGAAATCAAATTCGCCACTAACCTCCCCAGCCCAATGGAAAACCCTTTTGACTCCTGTCAATAATAAGGGCCTGTGCTACAATAGAACAAATGATGCATGGCATTAGGAAATCCCTACCAAAATCCTCAACTAACCGATCCCAGCTCAGATGCCTGTCAATGATAGTGACATCTTGAAACATATCCTGCATGACCTGCCTCCCCTCTATCGAATCTTGATCATAGTACACCTGTGCCAACTAACAATCATGTTATTTTCTATCATATGGAAACTTTACATAAACATGATTATATTTACAGGATCTCCATGGCTTAGAACCCATAAGATCCGATAGACATCCTTGAGACTAATTGTAGCCTCTCTAGTGGGTAGGTGGAAGGTGTTGTGCTTGCTATGCCATCTCTTGACTAGCATAGTCAACAACCCATGATCTGCCCAAATATGGGGCATCTGCAGCAAATAACCAAACCCCATCTCCCTCAGGTCTGCTCACCCTAGATCATCAAGATCCCGAATGCATCGTAGTCCAGTCACTCGAGGCACTCTAACGAGCAGCATAGGAAAGTTCTCCTGCAAGCCATTTTAACCCAAACCAGATGTCAGAACATATCATGATGGATGTATAAAATCAGTACAAAACATTTTAAAAGCAAACATTGTTAGGACCCATGTCATTTTGCTCAAAAACATTAAAACATGTTATTTTTCTATACTGTGGGATACTATTTTTTGACTAAGTATCGTGCGATAATTTCTTCAATAGTAGTACAAAAATATCTTTGCCTATGATACTTCACATAGCATTGCATGATATTTCATCCAGTATCGTGTAATATTGGATTCAATAGCGGTGTGATGCTACCCACAAAGTATCGCATGATAGAGATCCTCAAAGGGTGCGATACTTCTAAAGTATCGTATGACTTTTCATACGAAGAAAATTTGAAAAAGTTCAAAAACTTTAAAAACATGTTTTAATTTGACATTAAAGCTCATAAATGACCAACAAAGTGAGTTTTTCTGAAAACATACCGGGGCACCATACTACGGAGGCTGGTTGTGCAACTGGGCGCGCTCAAATCGATGCCTGTGGACTGGGATCACTTCTTGCTAGGCCATTTTCTCTCTCTAAGCTCTAAAGATTCTCAAATCACTAAAAGACAAATGATTTTGAAAATGACCTTTTTACCCCTTTTATAGCATTTTGACTTTTTGACCTAATTTTTAAAACACCTGGAAATTGCGTGAAAATTGCACCCCTAGCTAATTTTGACGTCCTAGATCCATTTTAAAGATTGAAATTGAAATCCAAGTTCATCTTAATAGTCAAAATCACATTTCAAATTTTTCACCCTCTTTTGCGTAGTTGGCTGACCATTTGAGGCCTGATCCTTCGATCTTTGTTGGGGCATCTCCATCTCATCTCTTCCAACCTTCTAGTCTTTCATTCATCTTCATTCGATTCATCTCTTTAAGGTTTGAATTCATCCTTAATCTATATTTTTCTTAGTCAAACTGGGGCATATCTTCACTGCTTGATGGTTATTCTTTCATCTTCGATTATGATTTCTAGTGACTTGATCAAATTTATCAATTTGCTGTTCTCCTCTACCTGATTTCAATTTTGATTCCGAGGGGGCAGTACCTATCAACTTCAATCTTTGATTCATCTTATCAATCAACCTTGCTTGATATTCTTATCTCTTATTTGAGACTTGATTTTCACCTAGCTATATAGGTGTTGGTCTTTTCTTTCAGCTTATCTTTGTCAGCTTATGCTTATGCTTGTCCTGATATGTTCCCATCTGTCGAACACATGTCTGGATTGTTTTGTGATCCCAAATCGATCTCACATTTCAATTCCATTCTTTGACCACATGTGATCCCAAATTGATCTCACATTAGTCAAAGAGAGGCAAATGTATGCACCCTAAAATGGTCGCCTAGACTTTGGGCCCCCATTCAACAATTTATCAAATCCCTGAATCGATATTTTCAAAAATCAGCATTTTTCAATTATATCAATTTCCTTGATCAAATCCTATTTTATCATTTATTTGATTATTTTCCTTGGGCTAACCATTTTATCCTAAGTCTTTATTTATTTAAAAGGAATTTCCTTCCCTTTTATTAAATAAAAAGCCCCCACTTTTCCTCTTATCCTAAGTTGCACAAATAAAGCATTATTCTTATTTTATAAAAAGAATAAAAGCACTTTTTGTCTCATATGAACACAAAAGTCAACTCTTAATTTCTCATTGGAGGATATTTATGCACATGGATTGCTCCTCTTTGATGCTCCACCCTTGATTAAATATTTTTCCTCTTAATCTCCATGGCCCATTCCTTTTCAATTCCTTTAAAAGGAGAGCTCTATTCTCATTTTAGGATCCCAACTTTTTATACTAACCTTATGCTACAAGATTTCTTGGAGACTTTGGAGCTTTTGGAGATCATTCTTGCATTCTTGCATTCTAGTTTCATTTCTTGCATCATAGCTTTCATGGCATCTAGCTTAGTTTCTTTTATGCTTTAGATTAGCTCACATAGCTTAATTAGCAAGGGTTTGTAATACTTTCATTTTCATTCCCATAGTTTAGTTTGCATCTTCATTCTTAGCATAGTTTGCATTACATTGCATTCTCATTGTTGATTCTTGAGGATATTGGCATTCTTTCCCTTGTCTCCATTGAATCTCCCATTGTGTGGTTTACTAGCAAGGTTGCATGCTTCAATAGCTCTAGCTGAGAGCAATATTCAAACAATCTTGTGACTCCATGCCTAGGGAGCTCTAGGTCACTTTCTCAAGGTTTCCCATTCATGGATTCCCTTGGAAGTAATGACTTAGAGAAGTGCACTATTTAGTGTGTACAGCTAAAACTTAGAGATACCAAGATGGGTGGATACATGATCGAACCTATCCTATCAATGACATCACTACCCATATCTCCCAAATCTCATGGACGACCTTCAAAGGCAATGAAGCCAACAACCACACTTCCACAAGTAACCTATGATGGTGTCTTCATTTAGGTAGTTGTGCCTCTATAAGATGATAATGAAGAAAAATACATTTTGGCATGGCTCTATAAAGAACCCAAGGATAGTGAGGTCAAGCATTGTGAGATATCCCTCGAAAAGTACAATAAGGGATATGACCTGGTAAAGAAAATGGGTTACAAAGGGAAAGGACCTTTAGGGATGACTGAAATAGGGCTCATTGAACCAGTTCATGCAAAATTTTGGAATCTTAGAGATAAATGGGAGTTGGTTTTAAAGAAGCTAAGTTTCATCCCGTCACTGATCGGAGAGGACCCGTATTTGATTCAGACAGTGAGGAAGAAGATGAAGTTGAAGCTTTACCCTTTGAAAGACTATTGCATATTGGAACTGAGGATCTTTATTATCAGGGAGAACCATATAATCAACAATGGAGGAGGGATCTCCGTGGACCTAGTCCACCAAGTCCACCACTTGAAGAGCCCTTGGTCGCTCAACATAAGAAAGACATTGCCTCTTCTACATAAGAAGAATTGACCTAAAGACCTATTGCAATAAATCCATCTTTTCCAAAATGGTGTAGAGATATCCTTGGACCAAGTCCACCAAGTTATCCAGTGGAATAATTTACCACAGAAGAAAATGAGGATAACCTAGGATCAAATAATAGGCATCCTAACTAGGGATTTCTAGTAACATCACATGTGCTGGATCTTCCCCACTTCATTTATCCTGATGAGTTGCCTATATCAACATAGGAAGAGGAAACAACAAGACCTATGCAAGAGGAAAGATAACAAGAAAAAACTAATCAAGGTGAGGATGAAGGACCTCACATGAACCTTGCATAGTACCTAGGTAGGTATGATGAAAGCCAGACTAATTTGCATGAGTATGAATGGGACATACTCTTATATGCTATAGTAGATATCAAAGTGCATGTAATACACAAGTACATGACTACTAAAAATATTGAAAGGGGAGAGATATCAAATTCATGAGACCAAAAAAATGATGAAGACCCCTTCAATCCTCCCATATAAATCATCCCTATGGACCCTAGGCCATCTTCTTACAATCAACACAACACTCCAACTGATCAAGAAAACCATGGGTACATCAGACCTCATCCTACAATAGATACATAGAATTTTGGAAGGTCTAGGATTGAGACTATAGAACAAGGAGAAAGATCAAATGAAAGAGCTACATAAAGCTAGAATCTTAGAGAAGATGATAAATATTTAGAACCTTTGGCACAAATGACCCAAAGGTTCTCTGACCTAACAATTTAGGATACAAATGAGGTAGAGGTAAGCACCCAAGAGATTCAAGTAGAGTTTGAAAGAGTGGCCATCGACATAAATCCAGAGTGGATAAATAATGACATCAGTAGATTCCCCTCAAGGTCTAGGATTGAGATAGTTCCTTTCAAGACATGGCTTCAACAAGCATGTGCAATAGAAACTAGAACAAGATGATAAAGGAATACACATCCTAGGTTTATACCTAATGATTTAGGTTCACATGTAACCAACACAAATTTTGATAACAATGGTGAGGTTCCTTTTGGTTTAAACACACTATTCCATAGTGATGCTTTAGATCTTGAATTTCTGGTTGAAAATTATGATAAACATACCGTGAATTCTTTGGAACCATCCAATGAATTATGCCTCATACATCTCGATCTCATTGACTGGACACAATAAAATGAACCACTTGGCCTCTCCACCTTTTCCAATGACTATTCCTTGGCCTGTTACCTCAATGCTATTGAACCCATTACTTCTACCACCAGTGAATCTTGGGTGAACATGACTAAAGTAGATATCACATACCTCAGTCATAAAATAAAAATAAAAATAATTAGAGGATCTGAGGGTGAAAACCACATTGTGACGATCACAGAACATAAAATAGTAAAAAGAAAAGACACATCTAACGGTGAAAACCTCTCTGAGGTGCCAAATAATTGATATCTTTCCTAGTCACTTTCAAGAGCTACCATAAGTTTTGGTAGAACCCATACATGCAATAAGCATCAGAACTAGTGAGAATCCACGAGTAATCCTTCTAACAAAATCATTGTCAATCGAAGAACTTGCATAATTCACTTAGTTCTTCAAAGAGAAAAGGATTAAATTTGCATGGACCTGTTCATATATGCTAGGGTTAGACCTGGATTTGATAATACACCATCTCTCAATTGCACCATGAGTTAAGCTTCTTAAGCATAAACTTCGCAAAATGCATCCTGACGTAGCTCTCCTAGTAAAAGATGAGCTAGAAAAATTGTTTAAAGCAGGGTTCATTAGAGCAATTGCATACGCTAAATGGATCTCCAACATTGTGCATGTGACTAAAATAGATAAGTCCATTAGAGTCTGCATGAACTTCATAGATCTCAACAGGGCCTGTCCTAAGGATGACTTTCCTTTACCCAATATCAACATGATCATAGATATGATGACTAGATATGAGATGTACTCTTTAATGGATGGATTTTATAGATATAATCAAATTAAAATTTCTCCATAAGACCAAGAGAAGATAGTGTTTACCTATTCTTGGGGGACATTTTGTTGGAACATCATGCCATTTGGTCTGAAGAAAGTTGGTACAACTTACCAATGAGCAGTTACCACTATCTTTTGTGATATGATCCACAAGAACATGGAAGATTATGTAGATAATAGTATTGTTAAAACAAGAAAGAGGCCCACACATCTACATGATCTAGGACAGAGCCTAGACAAGATGAAAAAATTCAAGTTAAGGTTGAACCCTAAGAAGTGCTCATTTGATGTAACATATGGAAAGCTATTGGGATACATCATCTCAAACAAAGGAATTGAGGTGGATCTAACAAAAGTGCAAGCCATTATTGAAATGCCACCACCAAAGAATATCAGTCAAATGAGAACCCTTTAGGGTCAAATTTAGTCAATCAAGATATTTATCTCTCAATTGGAAAACAAAGCACAACCATTTACAAAGCCTCTTTGCAAAGGAGTATAGTACCAATGGGATGAAGCATATGCCCAACACTTTAATCAAATCAAACAATATTTGGAAAACCCACCAGTCCTGGTGTCCCTTATCTAGGGTAAGCCACTCATTATGTATATCTCAACTATTGATACATCACTGAGGGCACTCCTTTCACAATAGGATGAGAACAAGAAGGAATGAGCTAGGTGAACCCACAATACTGGGTTACACTTTTTTGCCTGAATGGACATTGAAATATTTATTTTGAAAAACTTTAAGATTTAGATGCATATTGTGATTAAACTATTTGAAATCGAAAGATGAAGTAAATTAGATTCTTTTAGTATTTTCTATCTAGATTCTAAATATATATTTTATTTTTATTTTTGAATTGATTTGAATGGTTTTTCTTTCTCCCACGAAAACTAGTATGTTTCTGAAAATGTCATTTTCAAAGAGTTACATTATTTTCATAAAACATAACATTTTTTCTAAAATAGATATCAATGTGATTCTTTCAAATTTAGTTTTGTAACATTGATACGAAGGGCATGTAATTAGTTTGATGGCATTATCATGATTATATTTCATATTTTATTAATATTTGAAGCTGACTAAACCATAATTTTGACATACCTTGACTACATAGCTTATAACTTTTGTATTTGTCCAATTTCATTTTTATTTTTTTGATAGAAAGAGAACTTCAATACCTAGGGAATAGATATTTTTAAGAATTTTTTTTCTCTCATTTACTATTTTTCCATAAGCATCAAACATAGAGGTAGACATACGGTGAAATATCTATGTTTTGTAAAACTAAATATACAAAGTCATAATAAACTTAATATATATTAACATTATAATCATTGGAAAGATTTTTCTCAGTATTACCTTACTACATAGATAGGTTTTTCAAATGGATTCATTTGATCTACCAAAAGATAAAGTCGAAGTGATTTTTTGTCAACATTTTAATAGGTGCGAAGGAGACTCCATTGTAGGTATGAATGAGGAGTATAGATGTTATATCAATGTTTTTTTTTATCTAAGAGGCTTTGAGATAACCATTTGTAATTAATTCATTCAAATGGAACCTCTCAAGGCTTAAATCATCATAATTTATTAAAAATGTGTTATTTCAGAAAAAATCAACATGTCTAAAAAAGTTTAACCCACTATTGTGGGGTCAGCCAACCATTTACTATATCAGTTGACTCTGGTTTCTTATGAAATGAATTACTCAATTAATGAGAAAGATTTCCTAGAAGTGGTATTTGCATTGTGGAAGCTGAGACATTACATGTTAGCACATTCTATATAGTTAGTTGCAAAAATAGACCGACTCAAGTATCTATCAAGTAAAGCCACCTTGACTGGAAGGTTGGATAAGTGGGTTATGATCCTGAGTGAGTTTGACATTGAATATGTTGAATGGAAGGCTATTAAAGGAAAACCAATTGTGGATCATCTGGATGATGATCCACTACAAGGAGAGAAACCTATCAATGTGGAGTTCCCAGATGGGTCTATCATGCATATCACTCACTGCTCCTGAAAGATGTTCTTTAATGGCACGTTCACTCAACATGGTTGAGGAGCAGGTGTGTTGTTCATTACTCCTCAAAGTTACTCTATCCCTAAGGCATAAAAGATCTATTTTCCTTATTCAAATAAAATTTCTAAGTATGAGGCCTTAGTAAATAGGATGAAGTTATCTCTAGAATGGAACATCTTTGAGTTACATATTCATGGTGACTCCCAGCTAGTGGTCAACCAAATTAATGATGTGTACCAAACAAGGGATGATAAAATCATACCCTACAAGAGAATGGTTGATGACTTCAAGAAGCATTTCACTTTCATTACATTCCAATAGATTCCAAGGACAAAGAATAAAGATGTTGATTCCATTGCTACTTTGGGGTCCTTATCTCAGCAAGAAGAGGATTTCCTCTACAAGTTCCTAGTGGAAGAACTCCATTACCCTTCCTACAACTCCACTGATTCCCAGATGATCTATACTATCATAATCCCAGATTCTTCCCACTATAGCCATCTTTACACCTACCTTCAAGACCAAGTTATCCTGGATAACTTAATAAAAAATGAATGTAGACACCTTATCTAAAACTCCTCATGATATTTCATCATTGCTAATGACTTGTATAGGAAAGGTTTAGATGAAACTTTGCATAGGTGTTTATAAAAATAAGAAGCAAAACATACGTTAGCTGAAGTTCATGCTAGAATATGTGGATCTCATTCTAACAATCTAAACTTAGCTCATAAAATCCTAAGAGCTGGCTACTATTGGCCAGACATGGAAAAAGAGGCAACAAGGTACTCACAAGATTGCAAGAAATTCCAACTATATGGAAATCTCGTACACACTCTAGAAAGGGTGTTTATTCTATTTATAACACACTGGCCCTTACAATAATGGGTGTTTGATCTCATCAGGTAGATATATCCATCCTCCTCAAATGGACACAAATTCATTATAACAACCACAAAATATTTCACCAAGTGGGTTGAAGCAGCCCCACTCACTACTGCAATAGGTAAATAGGTGGCTGTGTTTATTTTGAATAACATCATCACCCAATATGACATTCCGTCCTGCATCATTATTGAAAATGGAGGACAGTTCAAGAACAATGAGATCTCCAAGATTTGCACCAAATTAAAGATTAAACAACATTGTTCTTTGATTTACTACCCACAAGGAAACAACTAGGACAAAGCCTCAAGCAAAATTTTTCTTAAAATCTTGCATCGTATTGTCAGCAAGCTAGGGAGAGATTAGCACCTACAGATCAATCTAGCATTATAGACTTACCACACCAACACCAGAATGCCTACTGGGGCAACACCTTTTGCTTTGGTATATGACACGGAAGCAGTTTTTCCCATTGAAGTAGAAATCCCATCTCTGAGAGTTTTTTTTACATCGACTGATACCTGATGAGGATTACAAAATATCTAGATTACAAGAGTTAGAACTACTAGATGAACATCGACAAGTGGCATTTGATAATCTTAGAGCATACCAAAACATAATGTCAAGAGGATATAACAAAAAGGTCAAACCACAAGAACTTCAGGTGGGTGACCTTGTGTTGAGAGAGAATCCCCACAACTAGTCACACAAGGAACAAAGGGGGAAATTTGAGCCTAACTAGCTGGGCCCTTACATTATCACTTATCATTTGACTCTGATGCATACCGACTCTTTACACCAGAAGGAGAAAAACTTCAAGAGCCCATCAACACACTCCATCTGAAGAAGTTCTATGCCTGAACATTCTCTTATCCAACAACATGTACATAGATAAAATTCCTGAAAAAATGATCATCTAAGTGAAAACCTAGAAAACAGGCGCTTTGATGTATCAACCCAAAAAAAAAATACAAAAATACAAAAATATAAAAAATACAAAAAAAATTTAAAAAATGGAAAAAGTGCCTCAGTGAAAATATGGTAAATAGGTTCCTTGGTAGAAAAAATAGAATATATACCAAGTAGGTGAAAACTTGGTAAATAGGCACCTCTTGTATTCCAGCACTTCATCTATCAACATGAGTCTTGACATCCTTTATTTGCTTCAATTTTCACATAGCCTTCAGTCACTTTCATGACACATTAGTTGGTCCACACTACATTTCCATGGATTGGAATTGCTTTGTATCTTTTTCCTAGGAAATTCAAGTCTGGCTAGGGGGCAGTTTCCATCATGACAGTCAGTTAAAGAATCATCCCAACAAATCAGAGTTAGTTTTTCAAAAACCACTGATAGGTTACTCAATGACACACACATTGGTGTTTATCAACACCCCACAACGTGGCAACATTAATAAAGAGTGTTTCTTAACACTTATTAGATACATTCATCCAAGTGAATAGAAATCTTGCACAATACAACAATGTTTCTTAGCACTACACACTTCCATAAGCTAGAACATACAACACAAACAAACACCCAATTTTTTTTGAATTGATGTTGATCACATCTCTATTGTCACTTGATGATATCCAAATGACTAGAGAAGCACTAAAGATTTTGAATTTCCTCGGTATGCTATTTGTTATTATTTGATTTACTGATTATCCCTTTATTTGCAACTCAACGATGTCTCAAATGACTAGAGGAACATAAAATGGGGCATGATCATTTTCTTTGTTTTCTGCTTGTCGGTGTGGTTTCGATGATCCTAAAATATCCAATAAACTGGGTATTTGTGGTAAGAGCCTCCATCTTGATTAGAAAACCACACATACCTTGAATCTTTTTATATGGATACTAAGGTGAGGTCAGAGCTACCTCCTTGTCTGTTATTCTATTTGTTTACGCAAAAACCATTTAGGTCATCCTGGCCTCTTATGCCTTGATGCTTATGGTTACTTGCAACATCAAATGGAAATGATGCTCAGGTCATCTTGGATTTTATGCCCTAATGCTTGTGTCAGTTTCTCACATTTCTCTGATATAGGCCATATTTATATTCTCATGGTTGCAGTGGCACCATTGATAATTGTATCAGCTACGATGTCCGAAAATGCTCAATGATGAAAATTTTCAAAGAAAACTCAATGACTAAGTCCTATGGTGCATTCATATTAGTTTTGCATTTCACATTTTGACAACGTTACTCTTCCATCATTTTCTCCTACATGGAATATGAGGCCTGTAATTGAGCACATCATCTTCTTCTCTCAATAAGTGGTCAACTGTGTCATCAAAGATATGATCGAGTACCCATGAATCAGAAAGATGATTTACTACAAGATATGTTAGAAATCATTTATTATATAAGAATATTCTATAAACCCATTTAAATATAAGCATATAACCATTTGCATAACCATTGAACATAATTACATTTATTGCATATCCATTTAAATCCATTACATATGCATTTAGAAACCATTGTATACATAACTTCCATTGCATAATACTTCAATTTCATAATCATCGCATATTCATCTAGGATATGCATGACATAAACATCAAATAAACATTTGCATTCATACATGAGCATCATAAAAACATCAATAGAAAGTGCCTCCATAAATACATCATAAGGAAATAAGTACATCTCATAACAACCAACTATACACAAGCACAATGAGATCAAATTATATATCTCTATATATCATCAAATGTCAAATGTGATACATCAAAAATATCCATGTCATTGGAGAAATTCATCATATATAAGGCCAAAAATGGAGTATAAGAATATCAAAATTAGAGAGGCTAACTCTCTTCCATGTCCTCAGCATCTAGAACTTGTGGGGGTGGTGGAGGAGGTAAAGCCTCATAAACGTATAGTATCTATGCACCGTCAGACCTATCTACAAACTAAGAGAAGGGCATAACCTACAGAGCTGCTAGAACAACTGAACTGTAAGGCACTACATAACACAAGGCTTGACTATTTTGGTGTGTGGCCACTTGCTGATGGTGATTTGGCTCTTCTATAAGTGTGGATATCTATTGATCTATCTTTTCCATGACCATGGTTATCCTCTGATCTCTCTCTACTATAAGCTCGACTATCTGTTGGTCTTGCTCTGATAACCAAGTCTATGCAACAATGATATCAACCTGTAGATCCCATACATGATCATAGAGGGATAAAATGACATCCTATGGTGTCCTCTACCTTGGAGCCTCCTCATCACCACCTATAGCTTCATCCCTAGCTCACACATCCTCCTCAGTGTTGGATTAGGTATGGAAAGGTAAGTAATGAGAGGGGAGGGGTGAATTAGTATTATAAAACACTTTTAAACTATTTGAACTTTCTTTGTTAACCATTTAATGATTCCATAACTTTTGCATGCATCACATAAAACATAACTCATAATATTGATTTGTCATCCTCTCAAGAGGAAGAAACACAAGAATTTTTGCCTGCAGTTGCTCCCAGAAGATCAACAAGGAAAAATAAGCAAGATAGTCCCAAAGAAAAAGAGACAGAGGTGAAGAAGAAGAAGAAGAAGAAGGTAGAAAAGGAAGTTGAGAAAGAGGAAGAGAAAATAGTTCAAAAGAATCCACAAACCTTGTGGAAACCAGACCTTAAATTACTGTAGAAGAGAGTAATCAAGGATGGAAATTTATTAACAGTGAATAGATACTATGAAAGGTATAACTTTGAGGACCAAGAAGTCATTTAAGATACTATTATTGAGCATCTACTTGTCTTTAAGAAGAATTTTCTAGAGATTGAAGGAAACATTCCCAAAGACTTATATAGTAAGCTAGAAATCAGGAAACAGTTAGCACATTCGGAGGATGAAAACATAAGAAATAAAACAATTGATGATATTTTGTCAGTTGTATCAATTCAGGAAAGAGAAAGAATCATAAAAGCACTAAAACCCCTACTGAGGACAAAGATTAGACTAGTCAAGATCATGGTTAGGAAGTATGATGAGGTGATTGAGGACACCCAAAAGGCATTGGACCAAGTTCTAATGTATGACATGCCTAAGAAGGTCTCACCTCCCAAGGCTTCTAAACCTATGTCTTTGGCTTTAGGAGAGATTTCCAAGGCAATAGATGAAAGTGCTCAAGTTAGCATGCAACTAGATTTCTTTGTCACTGGTGTGCCTGTTAGCCTTGACACTTCACAGGATGTAAATGATCCATTTTTGGATAATGTGGATAGTGTGATGGAGGTTGAAGATTAGGAGCAGATAGAAGAAGAGAAATCATAAGAGAAACAAGAAGATAAAGCATAGGAGAAGGAAATACAATAGGAGAAAAAGCAAGAAGGACAGATAAAATAGGAAAAGTTGCTGAGGTCAGTTTGGACACATCTTTATTATTGGTAAGTGTGGCCAAACTAGTCAGTTCTGATGTGGACAACATGGATTAAGATGAATTGATGAGACTCTCATTTATGGTTTTTGCTAAAGCTAAGGAGAGATCGGTTCAGAGAGGAGACAAAAGAGTTAAGGTAATGGTTAGGGTTGTAGAAACATTGAACAAGCTACTCCCCTCACCGGTTATCTTCAAAGACAAAGATGAAGTTGAGAACCTTGGTATAGTGTTGGATAGCTTTGATAATCATTTTGATTCAATGCTAAAAACTATAGAAGAAAAGGCTGAGAAGAACTTCTTTGAAAATAAGTTGAGTGAAGTCTGTAAGTCCATTTCATGGGACTTAGACATTCTTAAGGCTACTACTCTGAAGGCTAAGAGTTGTGTAGCATAAGACAGGAAAATTTACAACTATTGCATAAACCCCTGTAGACATTTAAAGAACATTGAAGAGATCATAACCAAAGATAGGGCTACCCTTGAAAGTCTAATGGACTGTTGTCAATCATCTTAAAAAATTGTGGGAGAAATAGATAAGGAGACATCCAGACTATTGGATAAAATAGGAGTATTGGAAATGGAGAAAGGGAGAGTTGCAAATAGATTTGGCTTATTGAGAAGCCTATTGACTACTAAGCTCACAATGTTAGAGACTCATCTTTCAGAGATGATAAAAGTTGAAGGCTCAATGTCTATATCTACTCTTACTGAGCTTAAGGTAGCAAAGACAACATCATATGCACTAAATGGATTAATCCATGTTAGTGAACTATTGATAAACTCATGGATTGAAGAAGTTAATACCTTGGAAAACTCTAATGAACTACAACTGATTTAGATCTTGGTTGAAGAATCTGTGATTTGAGATCACCAAGCAGATTGATTAGATATGTAATATGATTAAATCAGTATTATGTTGTCATTGATGTCAACTAAGTTTGACAACACTTATCTTGTAAGTTACTATACTGATACATCTGTAGAAAAGGAGTGAAAGAGATGAAGAACAGAAATATCTACATGAGGAAGATGGATATGACAGATGAGGCTAAGGAATACATTGAGTAAATTTTTGATGAGTCTATGACTTTATGTTATTGACTTGATTATGTTTCATTCATCTATGATGAGGAAAAGAGATGAAAGACACAAAGCAGTGTTGTCGGTTGATGAAGCATTTCAGTATACACTGACAGAGTGTAGTGTATACCAAGCACAGTATAAACTGAGCTTGTGTTCACCGATGCATTTCTTTGTTAATCGAGGAGAATAGAATGAACTAAATGATTAGTTTAGCTGATAAGATTGATGAGCTGGAAAGTGTCTGATTTCAAGGTAATAGATAATGTTCATTGCACAGATCGACGGTTGACAAAATTCAGGAAAGATCTAAAGGATGAGAATCAAACGTGTTATTGACACAAGTGCTGAGGTATGTTTAAGAGGCAAAATCAATAAATATGATTAAGTGGCAAATTCTGATGGAGTAGAAGAAAATAGTTTACATGTCTATATAAGAGACTGAAGATTTCACAATGAGTGTGATGCCAGATGAGAAGGAAACTGCAGAATCATAGTGTGAACAAGTTTTCATGCATTCTGATCATACTGGTTAAGGAGAACCTACTGCAGATCATTATCGAGTGATAGAGAGTGATTACCGATGGACAGTAAGTTGATATATTGTTGAATCAGAAATGTTACATTGATAAAAAAGATTTGTATGAGCTGAACATTGATCTATAAATTGCAATTGAAGTTGTATTAAGTCAGATCACCTACTGTTACATATTTAACCATTGTACACAGTCAAATCTCTTAACCAAGTGGACTAAGAAAGTCTTATTATGTATCATTCATAGAATGAGCATTGTTATTCTGTCAATCCCAGAGTGACTGCTGGTTGGACGATAACGGTTGGTCTTAAATCCTCTAACAAGGTCACACCTAACAGTGTGTTTGTAACCTTTAACAGGGTTGGGTCTTCACTGACCTCACTTAAGAAGAGTGAATATTTTGGGTTGCCGGTCCCAGGTGGTTTTTCCCTTCACAGGGTTTCCACGTTAAATCTCTTGTGTTATGTGTTGATTGTGATGTTTATTTTGATGTCATATTTACATATTGCATATTTGATTTGATTGGTAACTACTATAAGTTTTAGACTGATAATTGATAAATGCACAGATAGTAAAATTATTTTAAACTACCAAGCAACATAAATTGAAGTATTTGTTTTTGGATTATATATTTTGTATTTGGGCAGTGATTAACTGATTCAACCCCCTCTCAGTTATTCTAACAATTGGTATCAGAGCATTGGTTTCTTTGAATAGAGTTTTAAGGACTTCAGTAAAAAGATCACAAAATGTATAAGAGGGAAGTGCCAAATCTGAACAAAGAGAACTTTGCAGTATGGCAAAGCCAGATGAAGTTGCACATATCTGGAATTGGGAATGCTGCACTAGAATTGATGGAGAATGGTTATATAGAACTGACACCAGGTCCCCTGACACTTGATCAACTAAAAGACAGGCATAAACACAATGTTACTATGATGGAACTTGCTATTGTCTGCACCGATGCTGAATTCAAAGATATCAAAAGTTGCAATATTGCAAAAGCCATGTGGGATAAACTTTCTCAAGTTTACAGTGGAGGTGTGCATGTTAAAAGAGCCAGAGCAGAAAGCTTAAGAGGTAGATTCGATGGTATGAAGATGAAAGAAGGTGAGAATATTGTGCAATACATAAATATACTAAAATAGGTAGTACATGCTATTAGAGCATTTGATGGAGTCATTAGTGAAGAAACTATTGTAAGCAAAGTACTCAAAACCTTATTGTCAATTTACGCAATCAGAATATTTGCTATCCATGAGACAAGGTTTGCATCTGCTAATGTACTTACACTTGACAATCTGATTGGTAAACTTACAACCTTTGAGTTAAATAACTTTGATAATAGTGTTGTACCATCTATGGAATCCACTTTCATGTCTTCTATGAAGATTAGTAAGTGTACTAGGAATAATAAAAATGATAGTGACAGTAATACCGATGATGAGCTTGATGAACTTGAAGCTCTTATGGCTAGAAGATTACCCAAAGGTAAAGGAAGGTATATAGGTAAGCTACCTTTGGCATGCTTTAATTGTAAAGAGGTTGGTCACATCACTGCTAGATGTCCACATAAGAAAGATGATGATAGAACCAAAGACCGATCTGAAGGAAGCTATGGGAGAAGATTCAATAGAGGCTACCGACACAATAGAGATAACCAAGACAACAATGAAAAAGGGAGAAAGGTATGTTTCATAGCTAAGGATAATGAATCTGAATCTAATTCTGATGATGATGTAGAAGTTGTATTTGTTGCTATGAAAGATGACTCAAAGGAGGAAGAAGAAAAGCATGAAGAAACAACACTGATCTCTAAAGTTAACAAAAATAATACATGGATCATAGATAGTGGTTGTACACATCACATGACTGGTGATGAGAAGTTTGATGTACTTGAAGAATACAATGGATGATCAGTTAAGATGGGTAATGACACACCCTGTATGGTAAGAGGTAAAGGAACCTTAATGATAAATGATATGATAAAATGTGATAATGCTTATTGGGTAGATGGACTGAACTATAACTTGTTAAGTGTGGCACAACTGAATAATTCAGGTCACCGAGTTGCTTTTGAGAGCAAGAAAGTGAAAACCTTTGATGATGGAGGAAGACTAGTTGGAAATAGAGCACAATCAAGAGGTGATCTATTTTATCTTGATACTGATGAGTCTTCTTGCTTGATGATGAAAAATGAAGATGCTTGGTTGTGGCATAAAAGGTTATGCCATGTGAACTTTGATAACATGATTAAGATCAATAAAAGGAAAAGAGTTAGAGGGCTGCCTAACTTGTCAAAACCTGATCATGTTATGTGTCATGAATGTCAGAAAGGGAAAATGACTAAATCTAGTTTCAAAAGTAAATATTATTCAACAAAGAAGATACTTGAGTTGGTTCATACTGACCTATGTGGTCCTATGAGAACTCAAAGTTATTATGGTGATAGGTACTTTATTCTTTTTGTTGATGACTATACTAGATTGATGACTGCTATGCTCTTAAAAGAAAAATCTAAAGCATTTAAGATGTTTATGTGGTATAAGGCTAAGGTAGAAAAAGAGACTGGTAAGGAATTGAAATGCTTAAGATCTGATAGAGGAGGTGAATTTATCTCTGATGAATTTACTAATTTCTGTAATGAGCATGGTATTAAAAGATAGGTCTTTGCACCGAGGACACCTCAAAAAAATGGCATTACTAAAAGAAGGAACAGGTCAATAGTTGATTGTGTTAGGAAACTAATACTGCAAAATAATGTTGCTCAGACATACTGGAGGGAAGCTGTCAGTACAGCAGTTTATGTGCTTAATCGAGTTCAACTGAAGAAGGACACCAACAAGACACCCTATGAGCTGTGGTTTGGACACAAACCTACTGTAAGTTATTTAAGAATTTTTGGAAGCAAATGTTTTATTTTGAAAGATGAAAGAAATGGAAAATTTGACTCAAAAGGTGATGAAGGGATATTTTTAGGATATTCCAGTAAGAGCAAAGCATATAAGTGTCTGAATAAAACTACTAATAAAATGATAGAAAGCACTAACGTCTGAGTTGATGAGTTTGATGAAAAGAACACAGAGGAAAGTACAAAGGAACCAGAAGACTATGATAGATTCACTTACATTGAACAACTAGAGTATCTACTGAAGTTGTAGCCTGTGATAACTGGTCAGCAGGAAAACAATATGGAACAACAGGAAAGAAAAAATGATGAGCAGGATGGCCATACCGAGCAAGAAAATGAATCAGCACAGGATGAACAGGAAAGGAGAGATAGGATACTAGTGAGTTTTTTCAGAAGACACCATTCTAAATCATAAATCATTGGAGATAAACAAGCTGGCATGCAAACAAGGAGCAAAGCAAGATAAGTTACATGTCTAGTTTGTGATTATGAGCTGAAAAAAGTGAAAGTTGCATTAGAGAATGATGAATGGGTTGATGCAATGAAGGAAGAAATATAAAAAATAGAAAAGAACAAAACTTGGACCTTAGTAGCCCGACCTAAAGATAAGAATGTTATCGGTACTAAGTGGATATTCAGGAACAAGCAGAATGAGAATGGAGAAGTGACAAGAAATAAAGCTAGATTGGTATGCAAAGGATATGCATAGGAGGAAGGCATAGACTATGGTGAAACCTTTGCACCTATTGCTAGATTGAAAGGAATTAGAATGCTACTTGCATATGCTACACACAAGAAATTCAAGGTTTATCAGATGGATGTCAAGTCAGCATTTCTGAAAGGAATACTTGAAGAAGAAGTCTACATAGAACAACCTAAAGGGTTCGTTGATCTAGAAAAGAAAGATATGGTATGTAGACTACATAAAGCTTTATATGGTTTGAAGCAAGCACCAAGAGCCTAGTATGAGAGGTTGCATACTTATTTTTTAAGTATAGGATTTGTAAGAACAAGTGAGAACAACAATCTGTATATGAAAGGAGATACTGATGATACAATTCTTATTGCTAAGATATTTGTGGATGATATCATATTTAGAGGTCAAGATCAAATATGTAAAGCCTTTTCTGATGATATGATCAATGAATTTGAAATGTCTATGTTCGGAGAGATTAAGTTATTTCTTGGACTACAAGTGATTCAACAGAGTGATGGAATATTCATCACATAGTCTAAATACATAAAAGAAGTATTGAAAACATTTGGCATGGAAGATTCTAAACCCATGGGAACACCAATGGCTATTGGATGTAAACTGACTAAGGAAGATGAAACTACAGAGGTAAATCAGACACTATACCGATCAATGATTGGTAAGCTAATGTATGTAGTTCATAGTAGACCAAACATAGCACATGCTATGGGAATAGTTGCTAGATTTTTTGCTAATCCTAGAGAATCACACATGATTGCTACTAAAAGAATCTTAAGATATCTGAAGAAAATAGAGGACTATGGATTATGGTATCCTAAGGAAGGCAATTTTGAACTCAGAGTCTATACCAATGTTGATTGGGCTAAAAATGTGGATGACAGAAAAAGCACCATCGGAGGAGCATTCTTCTTTGGTGAAAGACTTGTTACTTGGACAAGTAAGAAGTAGGCTTGTATTTCTCAATCTACAACCAAAGCAGAGTATGTTGTTGCTACCATAAACTGTTCAAACATTGCATATATTAAACAAGTTCTGGAAGGTATGAATGAGATAATCACTGAGCCAGTGATTATATACTGTGATAACACCAGTGCAATAAACATTTCAAAGAATCTAATGATGCATTATAAAACAAAGCATATATCAATAAAGTATCATTACATGAGAGAACAAGTATAGAAGAAGCAAGTTAAGCTAGAGTTTGTTAAATCAAAAGAACAACTTGCAGATATATTTACAAAAGCTCTACCGAAAGACACATTTGAGTACTTGAGGACTAGACTTGGGGTCTATCCCCTATCTACTGGTCACTAAGGTGATTCAGCTGTTGCATCAGCCTAATCTTATCACAAGATCATTCATGTTGATGCAGCATAGTTCACACTTTGGATCATGTATAATGTTGTGAAAGGTACTGGAATAGATTGGCATATTAGTATATAGAGATACAGAGTATGCACCGGACAACAGAGAGTTACTTGGATACTAAAGAGTTGTTTGTTTATTTATTTCTTTGGCATTGTTGTCAAAGGGAGAGATAAACAATATGAAACATATGAAATAATATGCACCGATGAGAACTATCTAAGGGAGAGACAAATTAAAGAAAGGGAGAGCACTGAAGATTAGTTACTGAGAACAGAAGAAGGAATCTAAGAGCTGAAAAGATCATATTTGTAGATTGACAAAGTTGTATGTTGTAATGTTGTTGAAGTAACATAGTGATTAAACATATTAAGCTAGGGAGAGCTTGCACAACATTTGTTCACAGAGTTTTAGAATACATGTTTGGTATGTGTATGGTATATTTCATATTTCTTGAGTTGCCATCAATGCTAAAGGGAGAGATTGATGAACTACAAATGATTTAGAACTTGATTGAAGAATCTACGATTTGAGATCACCGTGCATATTGATTAGATATGTAATATAATTAAATCGGTATTATGTTGTCATTGATGTCAACTAAGTTTGACAACACTTATCCAGTAAGTTACTATACCGACACATCTGTAGAAAAGGAGTGAAAGAGATGAAGAACAGAAATATCTACATGAGGAAGATGGATATGACAGACAAGGGTAAGGAATACATTGAGTAACTTGTTGATGAGTCTATGACTTTATGTTATTGACTTGATTATGTTTCATTCATCTATGATGAGGAAAAGAGCTAAAAGACACAAATCAGTGTTGTCGGTTGATGAAGCATTTCAGTATACACCGACGGAGTGTAGTGTATACCAAGCATAGTATAAACTGAGCTTGTGTTCACTGACGCATTTTTTTTGTTAACCGAGAAGAACATAATGAACTAACTGATTAGTTTAGCTGATAAGATTGATGAGCTGGCAAGTGTATGATTTTGAGGTAACAGATAATGTTTGTTACACAGATCGACGATTGACAAAATTTAGGAAAGATCTAAAGGATGAGAATCAAACATGTTATTGACACAAGTGTTGAGGTATGTTTAAGAGGAAAAACCAATGAATATGATTAAGCAACAAAATCAGATGGAGCAGAAGAAAATGGTTTACGTGTCTATATAAGAGATTGAAGATTTCATAATGAGTGTGATGCCGAAAGAGAAGGAAACTGCAAAATCATCGCGTGAACAAGTTTTCATGCATTTTGATCATACTAGTTAAGGAGAACCTACTGCAAAGCATTACTGAGTGACAGAGAGTGATTACCGACGGACAGTAAGTTGATATATTGTTGAATCAGAAATGTTACATTGATTAGAAAGATTTGTATGAGTTGAACATTGATCTGTAATTTGCAATTGAAGTTGTATTAAGTTAGATCACCTACTATTACATATTTAACCATTGTACACAATCAAATCTCTTAACCGAGTGGACTAAGAAAGTCTTATTATGTATCATTCATAGAATGGGCATTGTTATCTTGTCAACCCCAGAGTGACTGTTGGTTGGACAATAACGGTTGGTCTTAAATCCTCTAACAAGGTCACACCTAATAGTGTGTTTGTAACCTTTAACAAGGTTGGGTCTTCACCGACCTCACTTAAGAAGAGTGAATATTTTGGGTTGCTAGTCCCAGGTGGTTTTTCCCTTCACAGGGTTTCCATGTTAAATCTCTTGTGTTATGTGTTGATTGTGATGTTTATTTTGATGTCATATTTACATATTGCATATTTGATTTGATTGGTAACTGCTATAAGTTTTAGACTGATAATCGGTAAATGGACAGACAGTAAAATTATTTTAAGCTATCAAGCAGTAGAAATTGAAGTATTTGTTTTTGGATTATACATTTTATATTGGGACAGTGATTAACCGATTCACCCCCCTCTTAGTTATTCTAACAAACTCCTTCAAAGATATCCTAAATCTGGTGAGTAAGAACTAAAACATTTGTGCTTAAGTTTTTTAGTTTTGAATGTACCTTTGCCATTGATGTCAAAGGGAGAGGAAGAGAAAGGAAAAATGAGGAAGAAGAAATATGAAAGAGTTAAAAAAAAAATGTAGAAAAGAAAAGAAAAAAGTAGAAAAGAGAAAAAGAAAAGAAGAGAATTGTATTGTGACACTTAGTCATTTTTCTAAGTGTTGCCATAAATGCCAAATGGAGAGATTGTTGGCATTTGATATTTTGGAGCACTAGTAAGCACTTGAGGGCTGTCATTTATGGCAACACTTATGTTGAAGTGATCGCATGTTGTGGGGATTTGTAATGCCCAAAACTAATGGGGCAAAACACAATAAAATCTTTCTTTTCAAATGTACACTAAACTTTTTAGAAATTAAACAATAGGATAAAATATAGGATTGAAATCATAATATAACAATATGATTAATTCATTCACTAGGGATTTCAGAAATTTATAAATCATTTAACAATTTTTAGACATTGGTTTCTCAACCTAACAAATTTTATCATTTCAACAACATAGAGGTTGTAGGAAATATAAGACATGTAATAGTTAAAAATTCATATTTTCACATAAGCTTGAAATAACTGCCTTTTCCTTTATAATTGCATGAAAATTATCTACAAAGAAATAATCAATATTGATAAGAAATATTTTGAATACTAACTTCTTCTTCCAAGAGGATTTAATCAAACTTTAATTACAATTTTTCTCTTTATACATTTACAAGTTCATGAATTACAATTTGAATAGAACAAAATCATTTAGGCTTGTCACACCTAAAATATTCATTTAATTTTCTTTCAACTTCAAATCTGAAACTTCATCTTTTCATATTCAAGCAAAACCTATAACACAAAGGCATTTACCACATGACCATGGAGGCTCACCTCCTAGCCTAGGCCATTACATGGCCACCCCCGAGCTACAGGAAATAAAGAAGGATGAGATATAATCAATCAACACCCACAATCAACAACAAGAAACATAGACATCACAAATTTCACTCCCAATCCCAAGCTAGCGCATAGGAATCATAATTGATCCCAATATGGGTGAAGGTGGAAATATCTCATGTGGAGATGCCATACTCAAACAAAACAAGTACTACTAAACATTCTTACATGCCTTCACAAGGCTCCCTTCCAACATATCAGCTCATCACAAGAGCATCAAAAACATCATTTATGGCCCCCAAGGTATAACATAAGTAGGCCTCAAAAATGCACATACATCCAAGCTCTCAAACACATGGATTTTCCAACTAAGCCCTTCACCCCAATACATTCTCAAATCCTCCCAAGGATGAGAATTATCTTGCACAACCATTTCACAATTCATAAACACAAAAAGAAGATACAAGGACAAAATACATTTGAGCATAATGAAAACAAAACATCACAAACTCACACAAAAGATTCATCTTCACAATACAATAACATGAACAAAACAATGTAGAACCACCAACCTTTCCTTAAGCCATGGCAATGGAGGTTTTTTAGAAGAGCTATAAATTTCATTCCTAGCTTACTTTTCTTTCTCAAGTCTCTAGTTTCTCCAAGACCATCCTTCTCTCCACAATCTTCCAAAATCTAGAAGTGTCTCCCTTTCCTATACTCTTTTCCTAATAGCCCAAAAGACATTCCTTCTCCCATACTCTCATCCCAAGGTAAGTTAGGTGTCTTGGTTCTATCTCTCAAACCACTTGTCCTTTGCTATGAAATGGTAAGTATGATTATCCTAGAAGATGTGACCAAATTCGTCACTTTCAAGAAATGCTCACTTTGAGGGGCATTTTGGAAGTCTAGGGAAGTGAAAAGGGTAAAATTTGGCCCCCTAACCCATGCACATGCATTGGGGCACTTTAAACCAACCCTAACTACACCATAGGGCTCCATATATCCCTTCAAAAACCCTAGTAAAGTTTACATCCAAAAATGAAAAATGATGTCATAGCCTTGGTTTCTTAAACCACTATCCATGCTTAGGGATACACAAGATAACATAAGGATGAGATAGGGTCCACATTCCACTTATGCATACCATCTCATCACATTAGTTTCAAGTGACACCACACAAAAAGAGTACACATCACATTACCTATATACACACTTGGCATGCCTATTGGATATATAACATTTACATTTACATAATTAAATTTACATCAAATTAAGCATTTACAAACTTTTACAACAACATTCATATATGCATCACATTGATGAAATAAAATCACATAACAACGAGGTTGTTCTCTTCTTAGAGCAGACTTTGGCTTAAATCGATTTCACATAGATCCATCCTTGTTTTCCCGTATTTAAAATCATGGTCACAATCTTGCACACTCGATTCAGATATCAGTATCTCACGAAATTAATGCATATATAAACATAATGAAAAGAAACTGAATCTATATTAACATCTAATTACAAATACTTAGAGAAACTGCATATCATAATTCATCATAAACTTAATCCATATTGAACCCTAGTTCTATAATCATTGAAATGTAAGTTCAATTTCACATAACAAGTAACCCTAAGTTAATCGTTGAATCATTTCACTATCAACATTTACTATTCTATAAGGTAACGTAACAAATGTAGAATTTAGAATTCATATATCATAAGGTAAGCATGAAACCAATACAAGCACATAAAGAGTATGACTAACATCATCATCATCATATAAATCTATAAAAATCATCTCATAATGTCTAATGGTAGAAAGTCATAATCCAAAATAGGTCTAATTGTCTCAAAAAGATGCATCATAAAGATAAACCAAGTGTCAAAATAATTGTCAAGCTAAGATGGGTCGGGGTAGGACCTCACATCCTCCTCCCTAGGCATGAACTTCATCCTGGAGTTCATCGAAAAAGATGGGGGTACTGAGCTCTCAAGCATGTCATAATATAAACTAAAAGAGTTTGAAGATGAGAAAAGGTCTATACTCCTTAATTAAAATTTAATTTAAAGGAACTCTAATGTTTATTTCAATAATTCATTAATTTTTCCAACAGTACTAAAGGTTTCAACATAATTCTAGGTTAAGTTATAATGTTATTATTATGTTCGCTAGTATACTGGCCAAATATATTGACCTCACAAAAATAACATTATCAAGTTTTAAATTAATGAGCATGTAATGCTTTAAATACTGAACAAAACTCAAAAAAAAATTATTTTTTGGAAAGATACTTTACGACAACTATGGATACACATAAACTTACTAGATGCGATACTAGAGACGTAAAGACTAGTCACCAAATGTCGCATACGGGAAATCGTGGCATGCACTAGCGTGCCAACATCCCTACATCGACTGACGACAGTTGACGACATAAAATTTTCCTAACTAGGATTGACGTGAAGAATACACTAGGTTATAATACAATTCAAAATTACATCCCTAAAATGTTTTGATGAGAGAACTATTTCCCACAAGCCTAATTAAATAGAGGGAATGTAACGAACATTAATTAAATTAAAAAGTAAAAAAGATAAATAAACCACTTCTTTAATTAAATCATAGAACTTTCCCCTTTTAATTAAAATAATCATTACTATATACCCTTTCAAGTTCTTTGAAAAAAAAATCAACTTATACAAATCAGTTTAGAATAGAATAATTTAAATATTTATCCTATCACTACCTCCTTAATTCCATTTATTAGTTTGGACAACATGTACGCTAATTTTATTAATAATTATACAATTAAATCCCCAAATATTAATAAATTTGACTTCCAAGGTCTTATATACTTCTTTATCCAAATGAGTAGAAGCTGAAATACAATAAAATAACTCATCGAAATATTAAATACAAAATAATAATAAAGACCTAAGTCCACTAAGTTTATTCCTCTTTTACATCTAAACTTATATTTATCTTAGAACTAGGTAGCATAGATAATAAAAATTTAATTCATCATTTTCTATGTTCTAAAGGTCTAAATTTAAATTAATTAATTAATTTTAGTACAAATAGAATCATTCCTACATTTTATGTTAATAAAGTTTAACTCTAAGAATTTTAAGGGAATAAAATTAATTCACCCTTTTAAACCCAACTATAAAAGGAAATAGTTAAGTCATTAGACATTAAAATTATCCTTAGTCAAGACATTAATAAACTATATTCTTACACTTAATTTTCATATATATATTAAGATATTTATTTCATTAACTCTTTCAAAATTTTCCTTAACATAACATTTTAAAAGTCTAGTTCCTCATTTATTTAACATTTAATTCTCTAAGTTTAATTAATGACCAAAACCAAAATATCATTTAAGAGGATAAAACGGTCTTAATAAAATTAATATTAAATCCTATTGGGTATCCAAACACAATCTTAATTTATAAAAAGGAAATGTTTAGGTCGGGGATGATATTATCAATTAATTGAATAACCCACTTCTTAAATACATTCATAAAAGTTCTCCTTTAAGTTAAATTATTAATTATTAATATTTCCAATTAAAATTCTTATAATTCATGTCTAGTTAAATGGAAAAATAAAAGATAACAAATTTATCATTAATTTTTTTTTTAAAATAATAATAAAACTTTGATAAAAATAATTTAGAACTAATAAAATTAATTTAAGGCTATATTAAAGGAAATTAAACCTATCTAAAACATTTACCCAACTCTCAACCCTCTAAAGTACTAGATCATAATTTAACGTAATTATTTAAAATTCTTTAAACTTATATTATTAAACGAATATAACAATTATATTTAGTCTACATAAACTTTATAAATTAAAAATTTTAGAATAGTTCAATAATACAAATTTCTAATAAGAACTAGCACAAATTCAAGATATTAAATTAACTAAAATAATTTCCTACTATATCAATTTCCAAGAAACAATCATTTATTATTTTATTTAAGAAAAGAATTCATAAAGTTCATCTATTAGTTAAAATACGGAGCTCACATATAAGTTAATTGTTTTAGGTAGATAAAAACACAAATTCATTTATAGACAAGAGTATAAATTAATGACTTCACACTATGTGGCTCCCAAACCCTAATTTGAAATTAGGGTTGGGTCCACTCTATAAACACAATGAAACCCTAATTTTTTCATTTCTACATTTTCTTTTGCAGGGTTTGAGGTTCAGCCATGGATGGAGAGATTTTTGGTTCTCTCATGAGAACAATTGTGTATTTGCACACACCTTGAGTGTGCATATACTCACCTATTCTCTTGTGAGAATATGGGTGACAGCTTTTTACAAGGGTTTTCTTCAAGCGAGTTATTTCTGAATCTTTTGGAAGGTCTCTGTGATCTACTTCAGAGTTTCCTCTTCTTTAGATAATCTATTAAATGTTAGGATTTATTATTTTATTTTATTTTTATTTGTTCAGAATAGATCTTCTCTCTATCCGAAGAAAGTCAAGGGTTTCATCTTAGGCAATGAGTGAAAACCCTTTTCTTTTCTTTATGAGAAACATTTCAATATTTTTTGAATCTATAGAAATTTTATATATATTTTTTTAAAAATGAAACAAATCTAGAGGGAGGGCCGAAACCCTACACCCTCCTCTTTTTCAAGTGAGCCCTCCCTCTCCGCAACGATGGCATGCTATAGACAACACCCACAGTGGTGCTATGTAACGTAGCACCCACGATGGTGCTATAGTCAGCATCGTGGTGGTGTTGCGTAGCGACACCCGCGTGGCGGCTGTGCTGCAGCCAACACACCCAGGCACGGGGGGTCTCAGCTCTGTCGAACCCCCACAGTTTTATTATTTTTTTATAAAAAATAAATTAATAATTTATTTTTTTTAAACAGTTTTTTTTATAATATGATTAATATATATATATTATATATACTAATACATATATATATATATATATATATATATATATATATATATATATATATATATATATATATTCAGTTTTCTTTTAAAGAAAAAAGCATAATATATTATGTATTATATTTACTAATGGATATATATATATAATATTATATGTGTGTGTGTGTGTGAATATATTTATTTAGTACAAACACATAAATAAGAAGAGTAGTAAATTTATATGATGTTTAATATCATGTAGAAATTTATGAATAAGAATTTGTATGTATATAAGTTTCTATATATATATATATATTCAAAGGTATATATATATTTTTTTTAATTTTTTTTTACTGTTTAAATCTGTGCAGGTTTTATTTATATTTTTCTTACACAACAACATTAATCTAAAAATGTTCTGTAGGAAAAATATATATATTTTATGAAATAGAACTGAATGTTTTCAAGTAATGTATGCTCAAACTTAAAGTGATATTCAAAACATGAAGCATCTATGTTTACTCATTTATGGAGCCTAATAGTTTCAATTTTATTGATAACATTTTTAGAAATATAAAATTCAGCTATACAGATAATGTTAACAGGTTTAATTATTTGTCCGTATTTCTAAATCTAATTCGGAGAACAGTGCTTTCCTCATAGGAAATTTAGAGTACTATCTTGAATTCTGTAACTATATTTAGAATTTAATTTCATACTAAATTTCATCAGATTTAATGATTTCTTTTTTTATCCTCAAATAGCCAAAACAAAAAATAGGATTTAATTGTTTTAAATAAGGTAAAAGTGTAATCTTATTTGAATGAACATCATTAGTATTTTTCACAACACATTGCTCATGTAAAATGAAAAGAATTATTTAGTAAAATTTCCTTTATACAATGCATTAACAGACAAGGTCCCTAGAGCTGAAACTTGGCTCTAATATCAGAATGTAATGCCCAAAACTAATGGGACAAAACACAACAAAATCTTTCTTTTCAAATGTATACTAAACTTTCTAGATATTAAACAATAGGATAAAATATAGGATTGAAATCATAATATAGCAATATGATTAATTCATTCACTACAGATTTTAGAAATTTATAAATCATTTAACAATTTTCAGACATTGGTTTCTTAACATAACAAATTTCATCATTTCAACAACATAGAAGTTGCAGGAAATATAAGATATGTAATAATTAAAATTTCATATTTTCACATAAGCTTGAAACAACTGCCTTTTCCTTTATAATTGTAGGAAATTTATCTACAATGAAATGATCAATATTGATAAGAAATATTTTGAAATACACCTAATATTGATTTCTTCTTTCAAGAGGATTTAATCAAACTTTAATTACAACTTTTCTCTTTATACATTTACAAGTTCATGAATTACAATTTGAATAGAACAAAATCATTTAGGCTTGTCACACCTAAAATATTCCTTTAATTTTCTTTCAACTTCAAATTTGAAACTTCATTTTTTCATATTCAGGCAAAACCTGCAACACAAATGTATTTACCACATGACCATGAAGGCTCACCTCCTAGCTTAGGCCATTACATGGCCACCTCCGAGCTCGGGGAAATAAAGAAAGGATGGGATACAATCAATCAACACCCACAATCAACAACAAGAAACATAGACATTACAAATTTCACTCTCAATCCCAAGCTAGCACATAAGAATCATAATTGATCCCAATATGGGTGAAGGTAGAAATATCTCATATGGAGATTTCATACTCAAACAAAATAAGTACTACTAAACATTCTTACATGCCTTCACAAGGCTCCCTTCCAACATAGCAGCTCATCACAAGAGCTTCAAAAACATTTCTTATGGCCCCCAAGGTATAACATAAGTAGGCCTCAAGGATGCCCATACATCCAAGCTCTCAAACACATAGATTTCCCAACTAAGCCCTTCACCCCAACACATTCTCAAATCCTCCCAAAGATGAGAATTATCTTGCACACCCATTTCACAATTCATAAACACAAAAAGGAGATACAAGGACAAAATACATTTGAGCATAATGAAAACAAAACATCACAAACTCATGCAAAAAATTCATCTTCACAATACAATAACATGAACAAAATAAGGTAGAACCACCAACCTTTCCTTAAGCTATGGTAATGGAGGTTTTTTAGAAGAGCTATTCCTTTCCTTCCTAGCTTTACTTTTCTTTCTCAAGTCTCTAGTTTCTCCAAGACCATCCTTCTCTCCACAATCTTCCAAAATCTAGAAGTGTCTCCCTTTCCTATACTCTTTTCCTAATAGCCCAAAAGATATTTCGTCTCTCCTACTCCCATCCAAAGGTAAGTTAGGTGTCTTAATTCTATCTCTCAAACCATTTGTCCTTTTCTATGAAATGGTAAGTATTTTAAGACATGGTAAAAAGGATTATCCTAGAAGACATGACCAAATTCATCACTTTCAAGAAATGCTCACTTTGAGGGGCATTTTGGAAGCCTAGGAAAGTGAAAAGCATAAAATTTGGCCCCCTAACCCATGCACATGACTTGGGGAACTTAAAACCAACCCTAACTACACCATAGGCCTCCATATATATACCTTCAAAAACCCTAGTAAAGTTTACATCCAAAAATGAAAAATGATGTCATAACTTTGGTTTCCTAAACCACTATCCATGCCTACGGATACAAAGATAACCTAAGGATGAGGTAGGGTCCACATTCTACTTAGGCATGTCATCTCATCACATTAGTGTTAAGTGACACCACACAAAAAGAGTACACATCACATTACCTATATACACACTTGGCATGCCTATTGGATATATAAAATTTACATTTATATAATTAAATTTACATCAAATTAAGCATTTACAAACATTTACAACAACATTCATACATGCATCACATTTACAAAATAAAATTACATAACAACGAGACCGTTCTCTTCTTAGAGCCGACCTTGGCTTAAACTGATTTCACATGGATCCGTCCTTGTTTTCCCACATTTAAAACCATGGTCACAATCCTGCACACTCGATTCAAATATCAGTATCTCATGAAATCAATGCATATATAAACATAACGAAAAGAAACAAAATCTATATTAACATCTAATTACAAATACTTAGAGAAAGTGCATATCATAATTCATCATAAACTTAATCTATATTGAACCCTAATTCTATAATCATTGAAATGTAAGTTCAATTTCACATAACAAGTAACCCTAAGTTAACCATTGAATCATTTCACTATCAACATTTACTATTCTATATTGTAACATAACAAAATGCAGAATTTAGAATTCATATATCATAAGGTAAGGATGAAACCAATAGAAGCACATAAAGAGTACGACTAACATCATCATCATATAAATCTATAAAAATCATCTCATAATGTCTAATGGTAGAAAGTCATAATCCAAAATAGGTCTAATTGTCTCAAAACCATGCATCATCAAGATAAACCAAATGTCAAAACAACTGTCGAGTTAAGATGGGTCGGGGTAGGACCTCACATCCTCCCCCCTAGGCATGAACTTCCTCCTGGAGTTCATCGAAAAAGATGGGGGTACTGAGCTCTCAAGCATGTCATAATATATACTAAAAAAGTTTGAATATGAGAAAAGGTCTATACTCCTTAATTAAAATTTAATTTAAAGGAACTCTAATGTTTATATCAATAATTCATTAATTTTTCCAATAGTAATAAAGGTTTCAACATAATTCTAGGTTAAGTTGTAATGTTATTTTTACGTTCGCCAGTATACTGGCCAAATATATTGGCCCCATAAAAATAACATTATCAAGTTTTAAATTAATGAATATGTAATGCATTAAATACAAGACAAAACTCAATAATTTTTTTTGTTTTTTTGAAAGATACTTTATGACAACTATAGATACACATAAACTTACTAGATGCGATACTAGAGACGTAAAGACTAGTCACCAAATGTTGCATAGGGGAAATCGTGGCATGCGCTGGCATGCCAACATCCCTACATCGACTGATGACAGTTGGCAACATAAAATTTTCCTAACTAGGATTGATGTGAAGAATACACTAGGTTATAATACAATTCAAAATTACATCCCTAAAATGTTTTAATGAGATAACTATTTCCCACAAGCCTAATTAAATAGAGGGAATGTAACGAACATTAATTAAATTAAAAAGTAAAAAGATAAATAAACCACTTCTTTAATTAAATCATAGAACTTTCCCCTTTTAATTAAAATAATCATTACTATATACCCTTTCAAGTTCTTTGAAAAAAAAAATCAACTTATACAAATTGGTTTAGAGTAGAATAATTTAAATATTTATCCTATCACTAACTCCTTAATTCCATTTATTAGTTTGGACAACATGTACACTAATTTTATTAATAATCAAACAATTAAATCCCCAAATATTAATAAATTTGACTTCCAAGGTCTTACATACTTCTTTATCCAAATGAGTAGAAGCTCAAATACAATAAAATAAGTCATCGAAATATTAAATACAAAATAATAATAAAGACCTATATTTATTTCATTAACTCTTTCAAAATTTTCCTTTACATAACATTTTAAAAGTCTAGTTCCTCATTTATTTAACTTTTAATTATCTAAGTTTAATTAATGACCAAAACCAAAATATCATTTAAGAGGATAAAACAGTCTTAATAAAATTAATATTAAATCCTATTGGGTATCCAAACACAATCTTAATTTATAAAAAGGAAATGTTTAGGTCGGGGATTATATTATCAATTAATTGAATAACCCACTTCTTAAATACATTCATAAAAGTTCTCCTTTAAGTTAAATTATTTATTATTAATATTTCCAATTAAAATTCTTATAATTCATGTCTGGTTAAATGGCAAAATAAAAGATAACAAATTTATCATTAATGTTTTTTTTTAAAAAATAATAATAAAACTTTGATAAAAATAATTTAGAACTAATAAAATTAATTGAAGGCTATATCGAAGGAAATTAAACCTATCTAAAACATTTACCCAACTCTCAACCCTCTAAAATACTAGATCATAATTTAATGTAATTATTTAAAATTCTTTAAACCTATATTATTAAATGAATATAACAATTATATTTAGTCTACATAAACTTTATAAATTAAAAATTTTAGAATAGTTCAATAATACAAATTTCTAATAAGAACTAGCACAAATTCAAGATATTAAATTAATTAAAATAATTTCCTACTATATCAATTTCCAAGAAACATTCATTTTTTATTTTATTTAAGAAAAGAATTCCTAAAGTTCATCTATTAGTTAAAATACGGAGCTCACATATAAATTAATTGCTTTAGGTAGATAAAAACACAAATTCATTTATAGACAAGAGTATAAATTAATAAGAAATTAATAACTTCACACTACGTGTCTCCCAAACCCTAATCCAAAATTAGGGTTGGGTCCACTCTATAAACACAATGAAACCCTAATATTTTCATTTCTACATTTTCTTTGCAGGGTCTGAGGTTCAGCCATGGATGGAGAGATTTTTGGTTCTCTCATGAGAACAAGTGTGTATTTGCACACACATTGGGTGTGCATATACAAACCTATTCTCTTGTGAGAATATGGGTGACAGGTTTTTACAAGGGTTTTCGTGAAGCGAGTTGTTTCAGAATCATTTGGAAGGTCTCTGTGATCTACTCCAGAGTTTCCTCTTCTTTAGATAATCTATTAAATGTTAGGATTTATTATTTTATTTTATTTTTATCTGTTGAGAATAGATTTGCTCTCTATCCGAAGAAAGTCAAGGGTTTCATCTCAGGCAATGAGTGAAAACCCTTTTCTTTTCTTTATGAGAAACGTTTCAATATTTTTTGAATCTTTAGAAATTTTATATTTGTTTTTTTTTTAAATGAAACAAATCTAGGGGGAGGGCCGAAACCCTACCCCCTCCTCTTTTTCACGTGAGCCACTTCCTCTTTGCAACAACGACGTGCTGCATATAGCACCTAGAGTGGTGCTACGCTGCAACACCCATGATGGTGCTACAGTCAGCACCGTGGTGGTGTTGCGTTGCAGCACCCCGCATTGCGGCTGTGCTTCAAACAGCACGATGGTGGTGCTATGCTGCGGCACCCGCGTGGTGGTTGTGCGGCAGCCAGCACACCCACATGGGGGGTCTCGGCTCTGTCGAACCCCCACAATTTTATTATTTTTTTTTTAAAAAATTAATATTTTTTTTAAAAACAATTGTTTTTTTATAATATATATATATATATATTGGTATATATAATATGTGAATATATTTATTTAGTACAAACACATAAATAAGAAGAGTAGTAAATTTATATGATGTTTAATATCATGTAGAAATTTATGAATAAGAATTTGTATGTATATAAGTTTCTCTCTCTCTTTATATATATATTCAGAGACAGTATATATATATATATATATATATATATATATATATATATATATATATATATATATATATATATATATATATATATATATATATATATATATATATATATATATATATATATATATATATATATATATATATATATATTTTAACTATCTAAATCTGTGCAGGTTTTATTTATATTTTTCTTACACAACAACATTAATCTAACAATGTTCTGTAGGAAAAATATATATATATTATGAAAAATAGAACTGAATGTTTTCAAGTAATGTATGCTCAAACTTAAAGTGATATTCAAAACATGAAGCATCTAGGTTTACTCATTTATGCAGCCTAATTGTTTCAGTTTTAGAGATAACATTTGTAGAAATATAAAATTCAGTTATACAGATAATGTTAGCAGGTTTAATTATTTGTCTAGATTTCTAAATCTAATTAGGAGAACAGTGATTTCCTCATAGGAAATTTAGAGTACTATCCTAAATTCTGTAACTATATTTAGAATTTAATTTCATACTAAATTTCATCAGATTTAATGATTTCTTGTTTTATCCTCAAATGGCCAAAACATAAAATAGGATTTAATTGTTTTAAATAAGGTAAAAGTGTAATCTTATTTGAATGAACATCATTAGTATTTTTCACAACACATTGCTCATGTAAAATGTAGAGAATTATTCAGTAAAATTTCTTTTATACAATGCATTAACAGACAAGGTCCCTAGAGCTGAAACTTGGCTCTGATACCATAATGTAATGCCCAAAACTAATGGGACAAAACACAACAAAATCTTTCTTTTCAAATGTATACTAAACTTTCTATAAATTAAACAATAGGATAAAATATAGGATTGAAATCATAATATAGCAGTATGATTGATTCATTCACTACAGATTTCAAAAATTTATAAATCATTTAACAATTTTCAGACATTGGTTTCTTAACATAACAAATTTCATCATTTCAACAACATAGAGGTTGCAGGAAATATAAGACATGTAATAGTTAAAAATTCATATTTTCACATAAGCTTGAAATAACTGCCTTTTCCTTTATAATTGCAGAAAATTTATCTACAATGAAATAATCAATATTGATAAGAAATATTTTGAAATACACCTAATACTGATTTCTTCTTCCAAGAGGATTTTATAAAACTTTAATTACAACTTTTCTCTTTATACATTTACAAGTTCATGAATTACAATTTGAATAGAACAAAATCATTTAGGCTTGTCACACCTAAAATATTCCTTTAATTTTCTTTTAACTTCAAATCTGAAACTTCATCTTTTCATATTCAAGCAAAATCTGTAACACAAAGGCATTTACCACATGACCATGAAGGCTCACCTCCTAGCCTAGGCCATTACATGGCCACCCTCGAGCTAGGGGAAACAAAGAAGGATGGGATACAATCAATCAACACCCACAATCAACAACAAGAAACATAAACATTACAAATTTCACTCCCAATCCCAAGCTAGCACATAGGAATCATAATTGATCCCAATATGGGTGAAGGTGGAAATATCTCAAATGGAGATGTCATACTCAAACAAAACAAGTACTACTAAACATTCTTACATGCCTTCACAAGGCTCCCTTCCAACATACCGGCTCATCACAAGAGCATCAAAAACATCCCTTGTGCCCCCCAAGGTATAACATAAGTAGGCCTCAAGGATGCACATACATCCAAGCTCTCAAACACATGGATTTACCAACTAAGCCCTTCACCCCAACACATTCTCAAATCCTCCCAAGGATGAGAATTATCTTGCACACCCATTTCACAATTCATAAACACAAAAAGGAGATACAAGGACAAAATACATTTGAGCATAATGAAAACAAAACATCACAAACTCACACAAAAGATTCATCTTCACAATACAATAACATGAATAAAATAAGGTAGAACTACCAACCTTTCCTTAAGCTATGGCAATGTAGGTTTTGTAGAAGAGCTATTCATTTCCTTCCTAGCTTACTTTTCTTTCTCAAGTCCCTAGTTTCTCCAATACCATCCTTCTCTCCACAATCTTCCAAAATCTAGAAGTGTTTCCCTTTCCTATACTCTTTTCCTAATAGCCCAAAAGACATTCCTTCTCTCCTACTCCCATCCCAAGGTAAGTTAGGTGTCTTGGTTCTATCTCTCAAACCACTTGTCCTTTGCTATGAAATGGTAATTATTTTAAGACATGGGAAAAAAGATTATCCTAGAAGACATGACCAAATTTGTCACTTTCAAGAAAGGCTCACTTTGAGGGGCATTTTGGAAGCCTAGGGAAGTGAAAAGGGTAAACGTTCACCCCCTAACCCATGCACATGTCTTGGGGCACTTAAAACCAACCCTAACTACACCATAGAGCTCCATATATCCTTTCAAAAACCCTTGTAAAGTTTACATCCGAAAATGAAAAATGATGTCATAGCCTTGGTTTCCTAAACCACTATCCATGCCTACGGATACACAAGATAACCTAAGGATGAGGGAGGTTCCACATTCCACTTAGGCATGCCATCTCATCATATTAGTGTCAAGTGACACCACACAAAAAGAGTACACATCACATTACCTATATACACACTTGGCATGCCTATTGGATATATAACATTTACATTTACATAATTAAATTTACATCAAATTAAGCATTTACAAACATTTACAACAACATTCATACATGCATCACATTTACAAAATAAAATCATGTAACAATGAGGTCATTCTCTTCTTAGAGCCGACCTTGGGTTAAACTGATTTCATATTGATCCATCCTTGTTTCCCCATTGAATAGGGGTAAAATGGAAGCACACCTATTCAAATGTGTATGATGTATGTGTTGCCCAAAAAATTTCATATCTATTCATTTTGGTCATAGGCTGAATTTAATCCCTGGTCTACATTTTAACCCTCCTGTTGCACCTCAAAATTTCATGGTTTTCTGCCTGTTCTCCTGGTCTTTGCAAACCTCTTGCCCTCTGGTCTGCTGGTTTAAATTCAAAATCTAGCCGTTTGACCCAAAAAAAAAACCCTAAACTCTAGGCCTATTCTAATTTTCCGTTACCTTTTTCGGCCACTTAAGAGTTCTATTTTCCATGTGCGCTTTTATCTTTCTTTAGTCATGGAATCTCTTATTTTTTATGGTTTAGCCCTTAACACCCAGCGATCTAGCGAGCGATCAAGGTTTGGTTGGAGGTCTCAACTCAGTGGTTAAAGTCAAGAATCTAGATATACAACTGGCACATGATTGCATAGGCTAGGAATATTCCTTGTGATCATGCGATTGGCCGTCGATCTTCACTATATGTAGAGTTTGGTTGTTAGTGGGTCTGATGCTAGGTCATGCTGATGTGCAAGCTTCTAATTGGTCAAGGCTAGTGATGTGGAATTCTGTCAAAGCGGGCTCGGCAGGTTATCAGTCGACTATGATCTAACGACTATTGTATGATTGCATGGAATATTCCAAGCCCATGCGATCATATGCCAACCGTTGATCTTACTTTATCTTCAGGCTCTGTCAAGTGGGTCCTTTCCTAGTGACATGCTCATGTTTCATTGGCTGACAGAGTGATGACTAGGATCTATTAGTGGGACCATGTCAAAGGATCTGCAGGGATGTTAGTAGAATTAAGATCTATGGTGTTCTTATGATCTCATAGAATCTTCTGATCCTATTAGATCATGCGATGATTTTTTGATCTTCCAAGTGTTCAAACTCTATTTTGTGGGTCCGTCTGATGTGATGAGTTCTTATTGGTCACTGAGTATTACAAGTGGCACTAGGCGGGCCCATGTGTGGGTCTTGCGTGAGATGATTCAATGAACTGGCGACTATGAATTTTCATTGTCTTCTAAATTTAGCGGCTTTGACAAGATATTTGGCAGCTCTGATAAGTTTTCCCTTTGGTCGCTTATTCTCGTAATAGTTTAACGGTGCCCTAAATGTTCTAGCGAATAAGTGAATACGGTGGTTGCGGGTTCTCTGAATTGCATCATGGTTAAGAAAAGTATTTAGCAAATGGGAGATAGTCTTCGGTCGCCAGTTCTCCAAATGTAACCAGGGGTCAATGAAGGATTATGAGACTTGGTGAATGCTTCATTCACTAAATCGCTTGATCAGACTAGAGTTAGGGAATGTGTTTCACGACTTGGAGACTTCCTTCAGTCGTGCATTCACTAAATGACTAAGGGTTACTAAAGGTTTATCAGGATAAGTGGGTCCAGACTGCCAGGTATTGCTGACGTGCATAATTCTTATTGGCTGAGAGAATGCTGATGAGGCTAGAGACTTTTCAAGGCTTGCTGACTGTTATAAAGATTATTGAGGACCGCCCGATCTGCTAGGAAATAAATAAATCAATGGTCACATTTTAAACCTGAGCCTATTAGCCATCTTTATTCAAATTCAAATCTTTCTGCAAGGATTTTTACCAGTATTTGATCCAGCGAGCCGCAAACGACAAGGGTAGCTTAGAATTTATGTCTTCAAGATGATTGCATTTGGGAAAATGATGTGAAGGCCTAGGCAGCTGTCGTAGGTCAATTCTTGGCTCCTAAGAGTACCAACTACAAACATTCATGGTAGGGTCAAGTTGTAGGGGGTAGATAAATCAAGGTGGCTTATCCGTAGGTAGATGTAGTACAGAGATGGAGATTGCATTTAAGGCACATATCTGATCGATCAGGATATTTCAAGACACATTTATGGCCAAAATAAATAGAATTAGGGTTTCTGATTATTTTATGTCAAATCTATGTAACCCTAATTAGGTTTTGACTCCTGCCTGCGTGCAAAGGGAGATGTATATAATGTTTTTGGAGCTTTTTAGAGCTCAGAGTTGACAATTGTGAAGGAGGATTTTTCTTTCTCAAAATTTATCTATGGCATTCTTTCTGCCCTCTAATTTCTATAGTTTGTAACTTTCATTGATTATTTAGATATTGCAAAGGTATCTTGTGGCATTCTTTATGTCCCTATGCTTTCTTGTCTGAATTGTCCCTTAATGGATTAAGTATATGTGTATTTTTAGTGATATCTTAGGGTTCTTGATCCCTCTTTCTTTCTGTAGTCTATGTGTATGGTTGTGAATGATTTGATTTGAATGCTCTTGTGGGTATACTTCCACCCCTAGCAATTTGTCTCATTCTTATACCCAATTGTAGAGGTGAATTTCTATTTGCGGGTTATAGATTGTGTCTAAATTCTTAGGAGTGCTATTGCCTTGTGAAATTCTCTCTTTCCCTGCATAGCATCTCTTTATTGTAGACCCTTCTATAAAATATTGATGCAAGCCTATTTTGTAAGTTGTGATCTCCTAGACCTAAGCATATGTACTGATTGTTAGTGCTTAAATCTGCAGATGATTAAATTCCCATAAACTCATGTAATCCCAATAGATACAATCTAACAAAATGCAAGCACTAAGGTGTTAAGGTTAGAAAAACCTTCTTCACTTCGAGTGTGAAAACTCAGGCGGGTGTACCTATATCAATTCACTATTTGATTGAGCTCTGAATTGTGAACTAGCTCCTTCACTGCTTTGTCATTGCCTTCAAAATCAACTCAATAAGATGTTACAACTCTGAGTATGGCCCAAATGATCCTAATACACAATACTATGATAGAAATTATGAAAGTAATGCCAAACAACAGTGGCTTAAGGATATTCATCCTTCTTCTTTTTAGATTTGAACTCAAGGAAGGTTAACCTTATTCAATGCTTCTATAAAACATTACAAAATACATCCATGAACTTGTCACAGAATTCAAATAGAGATTGTGCAAAGAAATTAAAATGAATCAGTTGTTTATATTTTAGGTGGCAATAGATGGAAATGGATCTAAAACCAGTGCCTCATCCACTTGGGCATCAAAGTCAAACCCTACCCCCACATATATCTATCAAGACAAGTATACTAAAACTGAAATGACATGCCTAGCATCCCATCCTTTTAATCCCTACAACTGTCATCAAATTCATACATGGATTATTAATTCACAGAGATCTCCCCTAAGATTTTACTCTTTCCTTGAAAGAAACTTAAGCTTAACCCCTATATTCACCTTGTGAATAATGCATTAAAAAAGCCTTACAATTTGAATGCATAAGAAAACTAAAACATCCATACACGAAGACAATAAAATAGTATTAAAAAAGCTCCAATATTTTGTATTAATGATCAAATGTGTTGATAGAGTATCCTCACTTTTTTAGAAAAATAAGGTTTTGTATTCAGAACCTCTTTACAAAGTACTCTCCACCCCCAAGAATGAGCTAAAATCTGCTACATATACCCACAACCATCTTGGAATCCTCAAAGGATGCAACAAGCTTAAGATGGCTAGGAAAAGATGTTACACTAAAGACAAAATTACAAACTGACAAAATTTGATTGCAACAATAGGTTGCAATTATCTACTTCTCAAACATCTCGCAGGTGGCACCTTTGTCTAAGGATATTTCAGAGTAGTTGCTAAATTTGTTTCATGAATGATGACCGCCATTACAAGATAACTTACACCATCCTCTATTTGAAACATGCTCTTCCTTGAAATCTGGATTAGGTGCCAAGTGCATTCTATTCTTCTTCCTCTTCTATAAGCTGGACAACTGGCTTCTTCTTCTTCTTTATTGTTAACTTCTCCCAAGCTGCCACATCATCATCAGATGGCCAGTTGTAAGTCTACAATTCTTGTAGTAATTTGATCTACTGATTCCACATGGAGTCATTTATATTCTTTGCCTCCGTTGCAAACCTTACGCAATCATTTTCAATCTTGAACAAACTATCAATTATGTTGTTACACCTCTCCAAATCCAAAGTATTGTTACCACTAAGGAAAGCATCTTGTGTAATTGTTAGCTAATCCATTAACATTTTCCACTCTTCCAAACTGACCATACTTCCACTATCATCACATATTGGAGGTAGATACCTGCTGTAATTCTTATCAAACATAGTAAACTTGGCCTTTACCTGGTTAGACTTACCCTTAAAAAACTTTAAAGCAACACTAACTAGGCTAATCTACTCAAAGACTTCAGTCACCACCCCAGGGATCTCAGGCTTATGCTCTTGTAGGCTATCAAGTTTATCAAATAACAAACTTCTCCTGAACCAAATGCTATGAAGTGGCTCCAGAGCAGCCAATGATTCATTCACCTTTCCATTGGCCTGGTGCAATTGACTAACAGATTGATAAACTGTTTCCATCCTTTCTATTATTTTATCCTAGCTATATTGCACAATCTTTGCCACAGTGTCCAAAGATGCATCTATCCTTATCTTTTCTAGGTCCTCAGCAGGTTTCTCAAGTACTTCCTCATTAATCTGAACAGGGGCCTCAATCTACAAAGGAGGAGAAATGATTACCTTTGAAGCCTCTTCAAGCCTAACTTTCACTTCTGCCAACTCATCCTCTAACTGTTTGATTCTCATCATTTTCAAATCTCTGTCTTTAGCAACTACACTTGAACTTTCAAACAATTTTGAATATCTTTCAGATAACTGAGCTATTTTTGCTTCATTCAAGTTAGCCCAATGAGTCACTGCCTTGGAAACTTCAAGGTCAGTTGTGTTTTACACAGTCCATGTGATCTTATTTCCTTCCATCCGATCTTCTATACTCAATAAAGCTAGCTTTTAAGTTTTAGGGGCAAGAGACCACATTGCAACAGCTTGAGATTTAGGGTCATAGCCACTGCCTCTAATCATATCACCAATATGGACCTCATAAGATAGGCTACCCTGTGGTTTCTTTCTTATCTGATCAATGATGAATGCAGAAGTCAAATCCCACCCTAGAGTCAATAGCATTCCACTTGACTTAATCAGTTCTCTAGCTTCATCTATAGTTATAGGATCAAGACTAGGATCATAAGATCCTAGAGCTCTCAAAGTTTCTTGACTTGGTTCCACTCCTTCAGGCAGAGCTTTCTTTACTTCTTCATGTTTCCTCCAAATAAGGAAGCTCTTGAATTCCTCACTCTTAATAAATTGATCATCACTCAAGTACACCTCTTTGATATCCTATCCTGCCCATAGGGATTGCTCATCACTTTCTTAATTAGTGGCCACCCTCTTGCTAGCTCTAATTGCTTTCCTCAATTGATGATGGTAGGTCCTATCACCGGGAACAATAGAAGATGCTTTATCAATCCCTTTCTTTTGTTTTCCTTGCCTTGAAGACTCTCCTTCCTCAAGCCTCTACTTCTTCAAAGGTGGCTCTTGGACATTCTCCACCTCTGGCTGGTCTTCAAAAATCTTAGCAATTTGTACATCCCCAACTTGTGGTGGGCTATTCCCTTCTTGGGACTCATCAAAAAACTCCTCTTGATTAGAAGATGAATAATCCTTCCTTTTCTTTGGCTGCTTTTGGTTAATCAATTTCTCCAACTAATTTGATAGAGTGTCATGCATCTCTATCATCTTGTCAATTCTTTTCAAATAAGGAAGGTCAGGGAAGAAACCCTCAAAAGGAAGTTGGGTTGTCGTCAGCTATTTTGATAGATCTATCAAATCAAAGAACCTATTCCACCTCCTTTTAACTTCATCCATATCCACAACATTTCTGATTATATCCTCTTCATCGAGGCCTTCATGTTCCTTGATGACACCAATATTAGGGATTAGGGTTAACCTTGTAGTCCTAATAAAACCCTCAAGGTCTACATGTCTACAAAAACTAGACACCATCTTGAATTGATTTAACCATGCAGTGACTTATGGGAAGGCTCTCTTACCAATCAAGAAATCACCAATTTTGAACTGCCTAAGTGTGAAAGTACCCTTCTTATGGGGGGCCAAAAGCTCTTTGTCTGTCCACATCAACTGCCAAATGAATTCCAAACAGGAAACTCTTGGTGGCACAAATTTTGGTAACAAATGTGGGAGCTAGGGGTAACCGTAGACTCTCAAGATTGTGGAATTTTCCCCAAAGTAAAAATCACCCCAGTTATGGTCTCCCTCCCACTTCTCTACAAATTGCTTAGGTCTTAGGAGTTTAAGGACCCTTGGTGATATCCTTATAACATTTATGCCTAGCATCTTTATAATGGGATAAACAATGAAATTCTGGAAAACACAAAAGTTACCCTCATTTGAAGAAGAGTTCCATTTCCTCACCCATAATTATACCAGATTATATTGGCCTTCGAAGGTAAACCTTGGTTTCAACATGTTCAAATCAAAGCTATTGATGTTGAAGAACAAAATTAAGTGCATTAACACTGAATAATGCATGAACTTAATGGGATTCTTACTTTCCTTAACATATATCAACCCTTCATGCATTCTATCAATTATATACTGAATGTAATCATAATCAGTATTTACTAGGGGGTTCTGGATGTCTAAAATTATCATCAACAGATCAGCTGGCAAGAACTCTGCATCCCCATCAATTCCCAAAACCCTACACAACCCATAGCAAGTCTACCTCATATAGTGTTGGAGGGATTTAAATTGGTAAGGGGCATTCATGTGAGCAGGGAGGGGAGCTATATATTTATCCTATTTTGGGATGTGCTTCATCATTTGGTCCTTTACCAACCCTATGTTATTTTTGTACCTCTCTCTTTCTTGGCTTAGGTCAATTTCTATGGAGGAAGACGTATAGAAACTAAAGGCTTTCATGAAAGAACCCCTATCAAGAGTAACCAAAGGTGACTGGTCCTCTTTTCTAATTGTTTTGGAAATAGGGTCATAATGCCTAGCTAGTGCAACAATTAAATCCACATCTAAGAATACATCAGGGACAACTAATTTCCCCAAACCCAAAGCCCAACCATTACACACAGGAACATGCTTACCTCTATTTCCATAAAAGAAGTTGAAAATAGTATAACCTGTGCTATTTGGTATGACAAGATCTCTACAAAGCCCTAGAACATCTTCAAAGACATCATCGGGAGCTCTTTTGTTCTGGCTGGAACCTGGCAACAACTTCATGAACTCATCTGAATAATTTGGCTTGCTTTTATCTTCACCTCCTTTAGATTTTGATTCACTACTGGAAGAAACTACATTCTGCTCTGGTTGACTCATTTTTCCTACAAATTCTCTCAATTCTACAAACTTGATTCGCTCAGCGCTCAAAAACTGCTTCAGCAAACACAATTCTCCCCAAATGATTTTGGACACATAAAACAATGAGTTAAGCTTATTTATCGATGCAGATTAGATGTGTACAACTACCAAAATCATTGCAAATCAAATCCTTAATTGCTCTTGCATTCAATTTCACATACCATCAGTTTTCAAATTTGAGCTAGCCAGTGTTTGGATGTTGACAGATAGATTAAACAATTTGAAAACAAAGCAAAAAGGTAGTGATTACAATTCTGTATTTTAACCCTATTTACATCACAAAATCCTCCCTTGATATATGATTGGATGGCTGATTGCTTTTCTTTCCAGCTTGACAGCGTACTTTTATCCACGTAGCAACGGTTTCTAGCTTTCCCTTTATTACTTTCTCCAACTGGGCCCATTTGGTGAATTAGCGACTAAAGGCTTCTTGTGATCACTTAATACAATGCTAAACCTAGTTTATAATCAGAGAACTGGTGACTAAAGCCTTCCCACACTCTCTAAATCAAACTCTTAACTCACCCATCTTTCAGCGAACCAATGAACAAGCTCAATATAACCGAACATGATTACAGTCATTACTTAGTGAATCAGCGACTAAGGCTACCTCTTATTCGCTTAATGTTCTAGTTAATTGTCAAGTTATCTTGAGATTTGGCGAGTGAAGACTCCACTTATTCGCTTAATCCAAATCTTAACTTCATGCATATTACACGAATTAGTAAACAAGCCTTCCTCTGAATCACTGAATTCTTTCTTAACTACTAGCTTCAAGCTGCAATTTAGATTCAACCGTTGATCATAGACTTAATCAATGAACCTCGTTAATTTTCTAAATCAAAACAAGCCTTATCCTTTTATTGCGAGACTCAGTGAACTAAAGGTTCATTGAATCACCCAATACTCCAAACATTGACCATCAAATCATGTGATTAAGCGACTGAAAGCTTAATACTCTGCTAATCCTTTGATTCACCCATTTGCCAAATACTTTTAACCTTCACCTTTCTTTTAAGAGAACTTGCGACCACATGATTTTTTGAATCGCTAGATCATTTAAAAATTTACTAACTTATTCCAAGAATAAGCAAACAAAGAGAACCTTACCCCTGCCAAATTTATTACATCAAATTGTCAAAGCTACTAGATTTAGAGGATAGTAATACAAGTGCTCAGTCACTCATTCACCAAGTCAAAGATGTAGGACCCAAAAGATGTTGAGATTAAAACGTAACCGTTGATCATGATATTAATCAATGATATTCACCAGTTTGCCAGTTGATATAACCCTTGACCGCTAGATTCAGAGAATGAGCGATAACTATTATCACTAGGTCACCAGAAGCTTGCAGGAAACCACCAAGTAACTAGCAAATAAGAGACAACACTTATTGCCAATTCGCTAGTTAGTTTTGATAACCGCCAAGAACCTTGGTGACTTAGTGAAGAAAGAAAACACTTAACAAGCTTTGAATACATTCGCCTATTCACCGAATGGTTGAGGTATCCGCTAAAAGACTTAGAGACTACGTGACTGAACATGACACCTAACATAGGCTTGACACATTCGCTAGATCACCAAAAACCTTAAAGATGTGAAATTACATTATGCGACTCAGCGAACATCCCACAAAAACAATCACGTGCACAATTAAGGAACTTTAAGTGACCAAAAAGCAACTGTGATTTATAAGAAACTAGGGCTGACTTGAGGGTTTTTTACATGAATTCAATTTTTTTAAGGACAAAACCTAGGGTAAGGGTTTCAAACTTTTGTCATGGCAATTTCAAAGAATTTTACAGACCCTAAACCAAGCAAAAATGCTTGCAAGGAGATGAAACCAAAAATTTGACAAAACCTTAGAAAATTAAGAATATACCCAACATTGATTTCATCCTTTATACTACAATTCATACCATATTTTTGGTGTATCACCTAATAGGTAGTTTGCTTTCAGTTATTTCCCTTTCAGCATTCCTTCTATCCCTTTCCCCTCAAAGTTTTACTTTCCTATCTAGAAGCAAATTAAGGCGATTATCCAAGAGGAACCAGCCTAGAACCTGGAGGTCTCATCTTAGTTAGCATAGTTCCCACAGCTTGGAGATGATTCCCATGTTATACTAGGTTATCAAGACTAAAGAGAGCTTGAAACAAGGGTGAAAACTTAGTGTATAACAATTTTGGCACTCCCGGTGGGATAGGAGGCAGATTTGTGTTCAAAGGTGTTACTAAGATCATATTCAAATTCAGAAGACACCTCACCTTGGGCACAACATTTCTGACTGTAAAAGAAGTTCATTTTGAAAAGATTATGTTATCTATGATATACTGATTGCATAATACAGGCTTTTAGAAGTTTTCTATCAAGTATATTTGGTGACTCCACTAATTTCATAGATCTAGGCTAAACTTGTTCAAATTTTATGAGAAAGATTGAGACTAGAAGCTCTAAGCCTACCGAATTTGCAGAGTTGCCCTTAAAAAGAGGCTACAAAGGTAGATCAACTCAAAGAACATCTCTTGCAAGGAGAGTACAGTCTACACCTCCTGATACTTCAAAGAGGACACCTTTTCCCTTTCATCTCAGAAGAAGAGGAAGATCTCTAACCAGAGATCTAGAAGAAGATTCAAATCTAGCATCAAATACAAGTCATACAATTGTTACTTAGCAGATTTCAGTTCCTATAATGGCTAGACAGTTTTCTTTTGCACCTTTCAACCAAGGGAGTCCATTAGCCTTTTCTCAACATCATGATGTGCCCTTGGTGGCACTAAAGAGTCTACCTGATTTCACAGGTGAAGGACAAACCACAACTTTTGAGCATATAAGAGATGTGACCACTATCTACAACATACACAATATAACTCAAGAAAAAGTGGCCACCAAGCTATTAGCAGCCTCTCTCAAAGGTAAGGCTCTTGAATGGTTTATAATTTTAACTATTGGCTCCATTACTTCATGGGATGAATTAGGAGATGCATTAGTAAGCATTTTGAGGATAAATCAAATAATTTGTCTCTGGTTGAGCAATTGACAACCATTAAAAGAGACCTTCAAGAACAAATGACAGATTATAACAATAGATTCCTCAAGACATGGAATAGAATTCCAATCTCGATGAGGCCATCAACTGACCATGCTTTCCTATATTTCCTATAAAGTTTGAATAGCCAAATCTCTATCATGATCTAATCCATGGGTGGTACCTCTTTACCCCAGGCTTTTGACATAGCTGTCAGAGCTGAAAATTGTTTGATCCAAGCAGGTATGATAGCTAGAAGGCCACCCATGCCCATCTTTCCTAGCCTTCAGCCTGTTGCACCTACACAAGTACATCCATTTACTCTTGTTCCCACTATATTAGCACCTCAAGCTAGTACTAGTGGTCAAGACCTAAAAACAAGTTTCTCTCAAGAGTTGCAAGAAATCAAGAATAGTCAACAAACTAGTCAGCAAGAAATGACAAATTTGCTGCAAACTTTGACTAAAGAGGTCACAAATCTAAAGAGGCAAGGGCAAGGAATCAGACCACCCTTTCAGCCACAAGGCCAAGGTCCTAGTCAGCAATATCAAAATCAGGGACAGCCTTATCAACAAAATAGGCCACAATACCAATGAGGCTATCAAGGGCAAAGACAAAATTTTAATTAAAGACCATTCCAACCATACAACCCTGCACCTCTCAATTCTGTGAATCCAATTAGGGACATGGTTCCTAGTCAAAATAATATGGCTATGGACAATGAATGGTGTTTCCCTTGTAATCAGCTTCATAATCAGGCTACATGTTCAAATGGATGGATGAACCAAGCACTGATGGTTCAAAATGCCTCACAAGCTCAATTAGAGGCTTCTTCCAGTGGATCGGTTCCTCAACAAGAACCACAAGATAATGAGACTACTCTCTTCAATTGGGAGTAGTAAGACTTCAATGGAGTCATTGGTGAACCTTCCATTGCTACCAACACAAGGTCAAGAAGGAGAGCTCAAGATATGGAGCAGGTAGACTTTGGTACTAAAGTTACTACATCTACAGAGCCAATGCAGCAAGCTACTCCCATCACATTCAAGAAGGCTCCTACCATTACAAGCAAGGAGGGTTAGACTCTCAAAGAGGTGGAGCCCATCATAGCAAAAGCACAACAAAGAGCACACACTATGGCACCTTTCAACATTGTAGACAACATGAAGAAGGTGAACACTACCACATCTATGTGGGACTCTTTGGCTATTCCAGGGCAACCTGAGATTTTGAAGAAAGCCATGACTGAAATGACTACTCCTCAGCCTACAAAAGAAGCTACAAAGCTAGTGTTGGTCAACATTGATCAAGAAAAGGAGGCTCCAAGTTGCAACTCCAAAGCCAATACTATGCAAGGTAGGAACTCAAAACCACCTCCCTTTTATGTATCCTTAATTATTGGAAAATCCTTAGTACATAATTGCATGGTAGATAGTGGAGCTACTAGTACTGTAATGCCCAAGAAAGTGGCTGATCAATTAGGACTTAAATATGAAACCCTCCAAAAGAAGGTTACACAACTTGATGAATCCTTAGTTAACACTATAGGTGTGGCTAAGGATACTAGTCTGATCCTTCATGCTAGTCCTAATTTCTCCATCCTACTTGATATTTATATCATAGATCTCCTTGCTTTATTTGCCATATGTCTATCAAGGGAGTTCACAGCCAAAATAGGAGGCTACCTTTCTTCTGACTAGTCCCACATGATTTTTCACACAAGATATGGTACCAAGGTTACCATTGTGTGTGTGAAAATTGTACCTGATCTGTAGACACAACACTTCAGTAAAACATTAGAGGTTAGCTATAATCAAAATCGTGCAAAATTGAAATCTAATCTAACCAAGCGATTTACTGCCTTCTAGTAGGTGCAAGATTAATGTTCTCAAATTGTTATCGAGATCAGTGACCTAGACGACACCTAAATGAAGGATTTGAATGCAAAAGATGGATATGGAATGAATGCAATTAATCTATTTTTTGGTGTTTTCTATGCAATAATATGATGAAAACTGATATGAATCTATGCTAATATGAAAATTGATATGCAACGCTAATCTAGAAATGATATGATATGAGAATGAAAATTCTAACAATAATATGAAAGCTATGAATTTGAAATTGATCTCACAAAGCTTCAAATCCTCAAATTTATCTTTCAAGCTCCAATTGTGCAAATTCTCCAAATTTGATATGCTATGATTCCTGTAGAGTAAGTTTGCAATTTTCGAGATATGAAATTGAAGAGCTGAGCCTTGGTTTTATAGAAATCTAGGGCTTTGGAGGTGCATGGAAGAAAGCCATAAATCACTCAAATAACTCAGCTTGATTTTTGAGTTATTTGATAATAAAGATAATTTAATTCACAAAAACATGCAAAAGCTAAGTTTTAACTCAAAATAGAGTTTAGCTTTAATTGATAATTGATAGTTGTCTGCTTTATGATTGTGCATGTTTTATTTATGAATTAATTTAATAAATAAAGTGATTTATTCTCAACTTAAATGATTTTTTAAAATAAAATAATTAATTTATGGGTTAATTAACTATTTTATCAAACTTTTATTAAAAACTATATTATTAAATAATGACAACTTGCTTTAATTAATTAAATAAAAATTTAATCAATTATTCATAGGATATTGGATTTATTGTCAAAATTAAATAATACAATTAATAATAGATAGAATTAAATTTAATTACACAATTAAGTGGCAAGATATTAAATCTAATTAATTAAATATGAAAATATTCAATTAATCAAACTTAGGATAAATGTTATTTATTGCCAAATAATCATTAAATTAAAGATAATTAAGATAATTAGGAATATTGCTAGGAATATTCCCCAATGCAGAATTTAAGATAATCAATTAGGATTCGATGATGTTTAGATGTGCCTTAGATTAGGACTTCGATGTTGATTTCATTCGATTTGTAGATGTAGGAGGTTAATGAACTTATAGCCCATTTTTGGGGTATTACATTTTGCCCCTCTTTGAATTACTGTGTGAAGCGCAGTGGTTCAAAGACAGTCTGTGTTTGATAGAGATATGAAACTGATGTTTGATAATTGATATGAGACAGAAGTTGATTGATATTGATTTGATATGGAGATAATAGGTCCTAAATGACCAAAGATAGTGTTCGTTGTAGCAACGATGAACCGAGGATTGCAAAAAAGTGCCAAAATGCTTGATTCCAAACCTTAGGATTGCTAAGAAGTGAGTGACCGATTCTAGACTCAATTGTCTTAGCAGAACTAGCAGGTATCACATCTGAATCCTTTAGTTGCCGAAGAACCAATGAAAGAACACTATAATATGATGGTTGCAAAAACTGATACAGTTTACAAGATTAGGAGAATACCATATTGATATGGATCTTGATGAATCTGATATGCCCCAAGTGATGATAGATTTGACCCGAGCAATGAGGACTTTTGATGAATCAGCAACTAGACGTGATACTTGTCTTGATCACTGATGAAGATATGATTTCCATAAAGATATGATTTCAAATTTGATTACAGACTTTGAATGATGTGCAATACCATGCCCCCTTCGGGATTAAAATTGAAATCTGACAAGAAAAAGTCAGTGTTGAGACTTTAGAAGCATGTAAATTGATTTGAGAAGTGGTTAAACATGTCCAGGAATGCATTCTGCATCATTTGGAGGTCCAAAAAGACCAAGTTTGACTAGGTTAAACCATGAGTTGACCATGGTTGAAATTTTGATAGTTTGATGTAAGATAATTAGTTAAGTTGAATACTAGATTTCTGTGATGATCGAAGGTCGAATATGCAAGTAGTGAATAATATGAATGATCTCAGATTTTGATTTTGATCTCGAAAAAGGATTCTACTTGTTGTTTCATTGGAGGAACCTTTGTGTGAGATTCAGCTCTTGTTAGATTTGAAGAGACAAGTGGAGAATTGTTTAAGCATTGAAGTTCATTTAGCCATTGTGAGATCATGCAGACATGCAAAATGCAAAGAAACATGCAAAATGAAATGCAACCTAAGACCTAAGACCTAGTCACTGATCATGTGTCAATTTGTTATCATCATTGAACTTTTAGGTAACCGGATAAATCAATACAATGCCCACTAGCTATGAAACCATAGACATATGAATATCAATTTGTATGCACAAGAATCAATACAACACCCACTGGTCAACAACCATTGATATATGAATATTGATTTTGTTTTCAAAATGTTGGATTAGATATAAGCACCAAGGCATAAACGCCAGGATGACCTGAATATCATGTCCATTTTGATATAGCAATTTGTATAAGCATCAAAACATGAATGTCTTGATGACCTGAATATGCCTTGCATGACAAACACATCAAACAGCCAAGAGATCATTCTAAATCCAATGTGAATTACCCGTAGTGACCCTTTATCGTTCACATCCTTAGGTAAGATCATGTTTCACAGTAGGAGAAAGAACTCACTCAAAAAGACAATAGTTAGATCAAACTTCCTTGAATTTTTTGGGTATCAATGGTCGAGGTACGCATGGCCATCCAATTCGAGATAGAGGCTCTTACACTCGAACACCATTTCAATCCAAAATTTCCAAAGTTGGTAGATTTTCTCATACAAGCAGAAAACAAAGAAAAGATTATGCCCCTAGTCATCACTCTCTAAATCCTGTAAAGGACATCATCGAAGAGCTCGAAGGGACATAATATGCAAAAATCTCAATGCGAATCAGTAAGCATACAAGGAGATAAAAGCATGAAAATCACAGATTGTTTTCAGTTTGATGTTTGATTGCATTGTTGTGGATGCAAAATCCTTTCTAGAGACAAGACAGACTTGACTGACTCAAATGAAGCTTCAAAAGGACTCTAACTGGATATGACACGTCTAAGATATACTGGAGGCCATAGGATATAACATTGATTGCCCCCAAGTTTGAACATTGATAGGATACAGACACTTGAGCAGATTGGTGGACAAACTGACTTACTTGAAAACTGGAAATGCAAAACAAACCGGGAGATATGCACAAACTAAAGCAAGAATAAAAGCTGGGAAAGACCAAGATTGCACTGATAGATGGAGCATTTTGAAACAAGTGGCACCCGTTTGCCAGGTTTTCACCATCTTGGCAGAGATTCTATTTTTGCTACCAAGGCGCCTGTTTCTAGGTTTTCACCAAGGCACTTTTTTTTTTTTTCATTTTTCAATTTTTTTGAATTTTTGATATTTTTTGATTTTTTTGTGAATCATCAAAGCACCTATTGCTAGGTTTTCACCAAGATGTTCATTTTTTTAGGACTTTTTCTGATTTTTATGAATTTTTCAAGACATTTTACCATGGAATGAATGCCTTAGGCGTAGAATTTCTTCAAATGGAGAATGTTGATTGGTTCTCAGAGCTATTCTCCTTCAGTCGTTGAGAGTTGATAGGCACCAGAGCCAAAAGTAGTAGTGATGACAAAGGGACCTAGCCAGTTGGGTTCAAACTTCCCCTTCCATTCTTGATGGGATTGATTTTTAGGATTTTCTCTCAAGACTAGATCGCCAACTTGAAATTCTCTGTGTCTGACTTTCTTGTTGTAGCCTCTAGACATTCTCTTCTAATATACTCTGAGATGATCATACGCTACTTGTCTGCGCTCATCTAGTAGTTCTAGTTCTTGTAACCTAGACACTCTGTAGTCATCATCAGTTATTAGACCATGCATTCTAATTCTGAGTGATGGGATTTCAACCTCAATAGGTAGTACCGCTTCAGACCCATAAACTAAAGTGAAAGGCGTAGCCCCTGTAAGCATTCTGATACTTGTTCTGTAGGCCCATAGAGCTGGATTGATCATGAGATGCCAGTCTCTACCAGTTTTGTTTACTGTTCTGTGCAAGATTTTTAATAGATTTTTGTTAGAAGCCTCTGCTTGGCCATTCCCTTGTGGATAGTAGATAGAAGACCAATTATGGGTGATCTTGAATTTGGCACATAGATCATCTAGGTCTTTATTCCTGAATTGCCCACCATTATCTGTGATTATGGAATGAGGTATCCCATATCTGCATATGATATAGTTCAATATGAATATAGATATCTGTTTCCCTGTTGCTTGTGTCAAAGGGACCGCCTCTACCCATTTTGTAAAATAATCTATGGCTATGATTATATGGGTATGTCTATTAGAAGAATGAGGATGAATCATCCCGATAAGATCAAATGCCCATTGATGGAAAGGCCATTATGTTGTAAAGGGGATTAGATCCCTCCCTAGAGCATGAATTAGGTTTCCATGTACTTGACACTTTTGACAATTCTTAGCAAATTTGATAGCCTCTTTCTCCATTTCAGGCCAATAGTACCCAGCCCTAATAATTTTTTGAGCTTGTGTTAAACCATTCAAGTGTGACCCACAAATACCATCATGGACTTCCTCTAATGCACGTTGAGACTCTTCCCGTTCTAAACATCTAAGTAGCGTACCATCTAGACCTCGTTTGTCTAGATCATTACCAATGATGACATATCAGGAGGCATTACAGATAAGGTATCTCTTTTCATGGTGATTGAAGGTATCGGGGATGATTTGGTCTTGGAGATAGGAAAATAGGTTTTTATATTGAGATGAATCATGACCTACAACAGTGCAGATCATGCAAGTTTCAGGGGAGTCATATGCAGGATAAGATAGTGCTTCCACCAGAAACTTGTAGCGTAGCTCATGTTCAGGCTACTGTAATAAAGTAGATAGTGTTGCCATTGCATCGGTAGCCTTGTTCTCCGTTCTAGGAATTTGCTAAAATGTGATAGATATGAAATATTTCTTAAGATCATCTACCATTCTCAGGTAAGGAATGAGCTTTTCATCTTTAGTTTGGTACACATCATTGACTTGATGAATAACAAGTTGAGAGTCTCCATGAATGTGTAGCTCTATTACTCTCCATTCAATTGCTAGTTTCATACCATTCAAAAGAGCTTCATATTCCGCAATATTGTTCGTGCAGGGGAACTTTAGTTTGAATGCTTTTGGGATGGAGTATCCTTGAGGAGTTATGAACAATATGCCTACTCTAGATCCATTCTATGTATAGGAGCCATCAAAGAACAATTGCCATTCTCTAGAAGATAGGTGCATAATAGAGGAGTCTGGAAATTCCATTTGCATTGGTGTGTCATCAAACATGGGTGCATCTGCTAATTGATCAACAATAACTTGACCTTTTATAGCTTTTCTTTCAACATATTCAATGTCAAATTCACTTAGAAGCATGACCCATTTAGTCAGTCTACCTGTGAGGGCAGCCTTGCTTAGTAGGTATTTTAGTGGATCAATTTTTGCTACTAGATGCGTGGTATGAGCTAACATATAGTGTCTCAGTTTCTGTGATGCAAAGATCACAGTGAGACAAGCTTTCTCAATCATAGAATAGTTCTTTTCATACGCCACCAATGTTCTGCTTATATAATAAATGGCTCTTTCCTTTTTCTCTTCATCATGTTGCGCTAGCAATGCCCCCAGTGATGTGGCCATTGTGGAGACATATAAGATCAATGGCTTCCCATGAATAGGAGGCATCAAGATAGGCGGATTTGATAGATACTTCTTGATATGGTTAAATTTGTTCTCACATGCTTCATTCCATGCAAAGGTCACACCTTTATGTAATGTTTTTTGTAAAAGGTTGTGATATGTCCGCTAGCTGTGATATGAATCTTCTGATAGATTGAACTCTTCCTTGCAACGTCCTCATTTGACTGATATTTGTGGGAGGTTGCATCTCTATTATAGCCTTGAATTTAGCTAGATCAACTTCAATGCCCTTCTTTGAAACTATGTATCCTAAGAGCTCTCTAGAAGTGACACCAAAAGCACACTTCTTAGGATTTAGTCAGAGACTAAACTTTTCCATTCTGTCTAGGATCATGCTCAAGTCCTTTAGATGTTCAGTTCTGATCATATATTTTGCCAATGTGTCATCAACATAATCTTCCATTGTTTGATGCATCATGTCATGGAAAATAGATGTCATTGCTCTTTGATATGTAGCACCAGCATTTTTAAGCCCAAATGGTATGACATTCCAGCAGAAGGTGCCCCATGCACATGTGAAAGTAGTTTTCTCTTGGTCCTCTGGAGCAATTTTTATTTGGTTATATCCAGAGAAACCATCCATTAAGGAATACATGTCGAAACCCGCAGTCATGTCCACTATCATATCAATGTTAGGTAGTGGAAAATCATCCTTTGGGCATGCTCTATTCACATCACGAAAGTTTGTGCACACTCTGATTGAGCCATCTGGTTTAGAAATAGGTACAATATTAGAGATCCACTCTACATAGTCAATAACTCAGATGAATCTGACATTTAGGAGTTTCTCTAATTCAGCTTTTACCAAGAGTGCAACATGAGGATGCATCTTTCTTAATTTTTGCTTGACAAGTTTGACATTTGGAGCAATAGATAAATGATGCATTATGAGATTAGGATCCAATCCTGGTATATCTAAATATTTCCATCCAAAGTTGATCTTCTTCTCTATTAAGAATGTTGTAAATTTTTGCTTCTCTTCTTCTGATAATGATTGTGCTACATGTACCAATTGTGGTTCCTCTGTTGTACCCAAATTGATGGATTGAGTGGGCTCAATTAGAATTGGAGATCTATCCTATAAATGATTTGGAAGGATATCAAATATCTCATTCATAGGCACCTCAGAGAGGTTTTCACCTTTGGATACATCTTTTATTTTTACTTTTGTAGGTTTTGAGACTGCCACAAAGTGGTTTTCACCCTTAGAACTCTTTTTCTTTTTCTTTTTATTCTTATTTTTTTGACTAAGATATTTGATGTCCAACTCGGTCATGCTGACACTCAGTTCACTGATGGAAGTACTCATAGGCTCAACTACATTGAGGTACAAAGCAAGGGCATAGTCATTCAGGAAGGTATAAATACCATGGCTCGGATTCGTGGAGGTTTGATCAATAAGTGCTAGATATTTGATAGTCAAAGTATGGAAAGATTGGGAGATAGTGTTTACGGATATGGATCTATCATCATTGGTCCTAACTTGACACTTGAGTTCAAAGGTGATGCTACAACTTAAGACATTCAATTCATGAATATGCTCAATGTCATCGTGGGAGTCCAATTCAGCCATAGGTGGATCAGACTCGATAGGTTCATCATTTCGCTCTAGACTTATGTTGGTTTGAGGTGCATATTGGTGAATAACATCAACATGTTTCTCTATGATAAGCTCATCCTCATCTGGTTCTAGAATGGCTCCCCATTCATAGTCATTTGATTCAGCTTCTGATTCAGGATCTCTAGGAAATCTTAGAACACGAGTAAAGTCAGGGTGAATACCCCAAGAAGGGTTACCCTCAGATTCTGATTTGTATTCATACTCATGAGAATCTATCTCAGAATCACTACCACTTCCCTCTTCTTGATTGTTTTCAAGATTATTTGATTCTTGTGTTGTAACTATCTCTTGATTGATAGCAGGTTCTTATGTTTCTACTACATTAATTCTCTTGATAGGATCATCTTTATCATCAAGAAGGTCTTTGATCTCTTTAGGCAATTGTTCATAGGGGATGAGTTCTGAACTATCTGAATCACTATCAGATGGTTTTGTTTCTTCTTTCTTAAGAAGAGGTTCCCCTGGTGCGATCTGCTCTATGACATGAGAGCAATTACCTTTGAGGTGATAGGGTTTCTTCTTAAAGCCTAAGCCAACTTTGTTTTTATTTTCTCTACCAGTATGTGGGAGAGGTACCTCAAGACCTTTTCCTCTAATTCCTAGAGGTCCTTTACCTGAATATCCCATCTTAGCTATTAATTTATCTCCTAGACCATATGAATTGGAAGGGAGTTTGGAGACTGCAGAGTCACCAGTTTGAACAACTTGAGATTCAGGTTCATCTTTGTACATCCATGATAGCATAGCCTCATCCTCTTCAAATTCTTGCTTGGATACTTATTCTGCTACAAAATTCTTTTTATATGCTTCAAGAGGTTCTTTAGAGTCTGGTTTGGATTGTTTCAAAGATTGCCCATAAAACTTAGGTGAGATAGGGAGAGATGTCAAAGATAAGACTGGCTCGATAGTATATTCTCCCATACCATTTTCTTTGATATTAACCTCTTTTGCAAGATCTTCCATTTTAGATGTGGATGCTTCTTTAGTTGGTTTAATGAAAGATTCTTTGGTACAAGCTTATCTACACTTTCCTTCAAGGTGTTGCAAGTTGTATTCAGATCTATGGGGATAGTAACCTCTACTCCTTCATAAGGAAACTTCAAAAATTGATGGTACGTAGAAGGAATAGCTTGCATTTCATGTATCCATGGTCTCCCTAGAAGGACATTGTAGGCCAAAGGGAGATCAAGCACTTGACAGATGGTATCTTTGATAACTGGACCCACTCTAATAGGTAAGACAATGGTGCCTTTAGAAGATCTTTCATGTTCATCATAGGCCTTGATAGTTATTTTCTTTCTAGGATCAATAGCCAATTCTGAAAATCCCAATTGTGTGATCAAGCTGTAAGAACAAATGTTTAGGCCAGCGCCCCCATCTATCAACACATGTTTGACTCTACGATTATGGATCAAGACTTCTATATGCAAAGGATTATGTGGGTGACTCAAGGATTTGCCATCTTCCTCTGAAAAGGAGATATATTGCGGAGATGTAAGATGTCCAACCATAGTCTGGAACCTGTCTAAATCAAGGTCATAAGGAACATTGGAACTAAGCAAAGCTTTTATTGAGAATGGCTTTATGAGCTGGAGATATTCGAAGCAACTCAAACATGGAGATTTTCACATTAGTGTGCTGGAGTTGTTGAACAATGCTATATGACATAGGCCTTGTATCCTTTGGATTGGAAGATTTGGAAGCAGCCTTCTGTTTAGAAGCAGATGAAAGATTGAAGGGCACCTTAGGGACATTTGATGAATCTGGGATTTGTCCTTTCAAATGCATTTGAGCTTGTGATCAACTAACTACATTAGCTAAGGAATGATTTCTATCTCTTCGTACAATTATGATGACATTGCAACTTTCAGAGAGACATGGCTCAACCATATTGATGACAGTGTTATTTCCAGGGTAGGCATAGTTGACTTTTGCCCCCATATTAGGCTGAGAAGTTGAAACTTCTTGACCATGTTTTGAAAATGGTTCTGTGAATGTTGTATGATTGTTATTGCTCATGGGATTGTCAATTGTGATGTCTCCACTATTGATCAAATCTTGAATGGTATGCTTCAAGTGATAGCAACTACTAGTTTTGTGACCTTTACTCCGATGGAAATCATAGAATTCATTTTCCTTCCACCATATCGGTTTGGGGTCCTGAGCATTCAGTCAGATTGGTGGTAAAGAGATGATGTTATCAGCCAGTAGATTTTTCATAGCTGATTCTAAAGACTCTCCTAGAGGAGTAAATTTTTTATGTTTATCCCATTTTTTATATTCTGGCTTCCTTTGAGATGGTGGAGAAGACTTTTGCTCTAAAGCTTTAATGGCTTGAGTGCCAAGAGTGAGATTGTAGGCTGGTGCCTTTGATGGGGCACGAACAGTGTCAACAATGCCATCTGTGATGATGCCTTTGTTCTTGTTCCAATTTTTGTTCTTGTCTTTAGAACTGGATCCAGATTCGTACTTGTCTTTTTGCAATGTGATTTCTCCTTTTTTTACAAGCACTTTTTCGATTTTGATAGCATTATCCACCATCTTGTCAAAAGATGTATGATCTTGCATTTGTAAGGGATAATTGATTTCTGGAACAAGGTTATTGATAAAGATTTAAAGTTTCTCCATTTTGGGAATTGGTCTAGCATATAGAGAGAACTTCTTTCGCCACCTCTTGAGGAAAGTTAGGAATGATTCTCCTGGATATTGCTTGAGATTACAAATATCAATCATGGTGATGGGATGTTGAATATTGTAGGAGTATTGCTAGTAGAACAATTTAATCAATTCCTCAAACATCTTGATCGTAGGAGGCAATCTTGAAAACCATTGAATGGATGCTCCTCCCAGAGATCTAGGAAAAAGACGCATCAGATAGATCGGTTCATGCATGAATTCCATGGATTGTGTATAGAACTCTCTAACATGATCTTGAGGATCAGAGTGTCCATCATACTTATCATACTTTGGCATCTCCGCTCTTTTTGGAAATGGTGGCATATACAAGTTTTTGTCAAAAGGAAAAGGGCATAGAGCTTCCATGGAGAACTCTTTGGGTTCATTTTCATTCTCAAGGCTATTAAATTTGACTTGTAAAGCATGTATCTATTTCGTCATAGCTATGAGTGGAGTTTCTTCCTCATGTGTAATGATATCTTCAACATTAAAGTTGGGAGGAAGTTTAGCTCCTTGATGAGCTAGTTGTAAAAAGTATGCTTCTCTATCTTCTTTCAAGAAATGCTTCATCATTCATTTGAAGTTATCATCATTTTGATATTGAGCAATTTCTTCAGGTGTGGGTTCTTGATCTGCCCCATGTTGAGATTGAGCTCTTTGAGAGCCAAAATTTGTCCCTGCTTGAGACATGGTAGGAGTTCGTGGACTCCCTGGATTAGATTGATGAGGGGTATGTTGAGTACCTCTGTGAGTTGATGGAGGAGGTATGTAACCAGATTTCAATCGATAGTTGCCAAGACCATCATCTTCGTAAAGACTAGAATTGATGAGTTGCTTAAGAGTTGGAGTTTGGAGAGTGGTGATAGATTTCTTGTGAGAGGAAGCTCTAGTCTCCACCATTCACCTCAAGTGAAACAAAAGAATAAGATCCAGATAATCGAAGAATGAATTGAATCAAGATGATCAAATGACGCAACCTTGTCAAGGTTTGATTGATTTGAAGATTTGATTAGATGTGGATGAAGGATACTATGCCCTGGATGTATGGGTAGGTTCCCAAAAGATAGCGGACAAGATATCACAACACTTAGTCATTTTGATGATTGATTGAAGATTGATAGTTATGACAAGGTTTTGACATAGGATGATAAGGACTCAAATCGATTAAACAGAAGGCTGAATTGAATTCAAAAGGCCACTTTAGGAAAAATGATTGGATTCTTAATAGCTACTGCTCTGTTCTTGACATAGTGATTCATTTGACAGATTCTAAAATTAGGCTGAAAAAGCTAAATATCTGGCAATTTTGACAATTTTTTTGACAACTTTCAAAAATTTCCCAAACGACACTCTGCAGACTCATACGACAGTGGGTATGCTATGAAATGACAGTTGCAAAACTCGTACGACAATTGCAAGCAAGATTTTGACTCTTAGAATTTTCTGGCATCAAAACTCGTACGACACTGGGTTGGTTATCATACGACAGTTGGGTATCAATCAAATGACAGTTGAAAATCTCAGACGACAGTTGGGTAGCAATGAAACAACAGTTGAAAATCTCAGATGACAGTTGCAAGATTTTGACTTTGAGAATTTGCCGGCATGGAAACTCGTACAATACTGGGTACTCAATCATATGATAGATGGGTTGTAATGAAACGACACTTGATGGAAACTCGTATGACTTTTTGACCTCTTGAGATGACTTTTGACTCTAGAAAAGGATTTTACTTTAGATTTTGCAAATTTTGAGTTTTCAGATTTGAATTGTTTGCAAATTTCAATGTCTAGATTTGAGGATTGTAACAGATTTGTCCATTTTCAATAACCAGATAGATAAACAAGCATGCAAAACAGCAAGCAAGTGACTTCAAGCATGTCTGAAAACAATGAACAAGGGCAAAAGCAACCTTGTGCATGAACAATCAAGTGACTTATTCATTCTAATCCTTAGAAGCGCTAATTGTGTATGTTCCAAAAATGTTTTGCTATAATGCACATATACCCTATAAAATGAAAATTTGGCCTCGCTAGGGTTTTTAGTAATGGTTTGACTCTGTAACTTTTATGATCCAAAGGGGTGAACTCTAATCCCGGTGCACTAGGGTTTTGACATAGTCTGAGAACTTAATCTTCAAGAGCTGCTAGGGAGATCTGACAACCCAACAATGAACCATACCCATGGAGATTTCTTCCACAAGGACATTTATATAGCGGCTGTCACTACCACGGCGAAAATGGCTATTACCGCTTGAGGTTCCGTCAATGCAGTTTACCCTATGAAGGGATTGTATGCTATGGTTAACCCTCTCTAAAGGTGACTCACAACAGTATACCACAAGGGTACTTGGCTCCAGATCCAAGGTTTTGATACCTCTTCACTTTTAACCCAAACAAAGCAAGCAGATTAATCTGACACGCTAAGACAAAGTTTTGTTTCACCAAGATCTATGATATCAACCCCACGTGATCTATCAATCCCTCCGGAGAGAGAATGTATCAATCAATAAGGGAAGATGCACTAACCAATTTTGATTCACCAAAGCTCATGATGTCAACCCCACATGATCTATCAACCTCTCCTGGGAGAGAATGTATCGATCAATAAGAGAAGACACACTAACCGAGTTGAATGTGAAACGCACTAAGTATCCTTCCTACCTACAAGGATTCTATCGTCAAGAAGGATTTCACTGGGAATCCTATCTCTCAAGAATCACGAATAGTGTTCATAGGGCCTAATTACTATGTGAGCACAGATGTATGTTTCCAAAAGCAAATCTACCAAAAGTATCCAAAAAAAAAAAAAGAGGAACACTTAACACTTAAAGCGAATATGAGATGAGTCCACAAGGTGGAACACTTAACACCTCGCACAAGCTGAAAATGAGTCCCCAACTTAGAAAAAAAGTGAGTTCCTAAAAGCACAAAAGGGTTGCCAAGTGGAACACTTAACGCTTCTGTCCTATTGACCCCTCCCCTTTATGGCGCTGAGATTTCAACCACGGGGCGGAATGAGGGGCCGATAGATTAGCGAGTCCAATAACCCAAGATAGCAATCAAGATCAATCACAAGTATCTGAGACTACTTAATGAATCCTTAAGGGGTCACAACCTAGTATCAATTATGCAAGTGTGTAAAACAAAAGCATGAAAAGAATCACCCAAGCTAGACACACAAGAGATTTATTTTAAGCCCCAAATCAAAATATTATTAGCACAAGTGGAATACTTGAGATCCTCGCAACGCGCTTAGTAGATGTTTACCTGATTTTGAGCAATTCTTGCACTTTTTCCAATCAAAACCATCAAAAATCAATTAGAAACAGTAAATTTCAATTGTTAGGGTTAGTTGTCAGTCAAAATCCAAAAATCAAATCTGACAAATTGCCTACAAAAATGAAATGATAATTGAAATCTGGTACCGAAACTCGTACGACACTGGGTCTGTTACCAGATGACAGTTGAAACCTGATGCTGAAACTCATACGACACTGGGTCTATTACCAGACGACAGTCCAGAAACTCATACGACACTGGGTGTTTGATGAAATGACAATCTAGCCTCCAAACGACAGTGGGTGCCTGATGAAAGGACACTCAGTCAACTATCGTAGGACAGTACGTTCAAAATCATATGACTTTTGTCAGAAACTCATACGAAGATTGTACAGACAAAAAATAAAAATCATATTTTTGCACATAAATCGAGGAGAAAAAGATAGAATTTGATAGAATTGAATTGGAAACCCATTTCAGGGCCCCACGGTGGGTGCCAAAAATGTGTGTGTGAAAATTGTACCTGATCTGTAGACACAACACTTCAGTAAAACATTAGAGGTTAGCTATAATCAAAATCGTGCAAAATTGAAATCTAATCTAACCAAGCGATTTACTGCCTTCTAGTAGGTGCGAGATTAATGTTCTCAGATTGTTATCGAGATCAGTGACCTAGATGACGCCTAAATGAAGGATTTGAATGCAAAAGATGGATATGGAATGAATGCAATTAATCTATTTTTTGGTGTTTTCTATGCCATAATATGATGAAAACTGATATGAATCTATGCTAATATGAAAATTGATATGCAATGCTAATCTAGAAATGATATGATATGAGAATGAAAATTCTAACAATAATATGAAAGCTATGAATTTGAAATTGATCTCACAAAGCTTCAAATCCTCAAATTTATCTTTCAAGCTCCAATTGTGCAAATTCTCCAAATTTGATATGCTATGATTCCTGTAGAGTAAGTTTGCAATTTTCAAGATATGAAATTGAAGAGCTGAGCCTTGGTTTTATAGAAATCCAGGGCTTTGGAGGTGCATGGAAGAAAGCCATAAATCACTCAAATAACTCAGCTTGATTTTTGAGTTATTTGATAATAAAGATAATTTAATTCACAAAAACATGCAAAAGCTAAGTTTTAACTCAAAATAGAGTTTAGGTTTAATTGATAATTGATAGTTGTCTGCTTTTATGATTGTGCATGTTTTATTTATGAATTAATTTAATAAATAAAGTGATTTATTCTCAACTTAACTGATTTTTTAAAATAAAATAATTAATTTATGGGTTAATTAACTATTTTATCAAACTTTTATTAAAAACTATATTATTAAATCATGACAACTTGCTTTAATTAATTAAATAAAAATTTAATCAATTATTCATAGGATATTGGATTTATTGTCAAAATTAAATAATACAATTAATAATAGATAGAATTAAATTTAATTACATAATTAAGTGGCAAGATATTAAATCTAATTAATTAAATATGAAAATATCCAATTAATCAAACTTAGGATAAATGTGATTTATTGCCAAATAATCATTAAATTAGAGATAATTAAGATAATTAGGAATATTGCTAGGAATATTCTCTAATGCAGAATTTAAGATAATCAATTAGGATTCGATGATGTTTAGATGTGCCTTAGATTAGGACTTCGATGTTGATTTCGTTTGATTTGTAGATGTAGGAGGTTAATGAACTTATAGCCCATTTTTGGGGTATTACAACCATTAAATTAGAATCATTAGCAGCACACCACATAGAAGCATATGTGTCCAATACCATCAATGCAAGCTGCCCTATATTTGATGACAATGATTTCCCAACTATCAAAGAAACAAGCACTAAAATAGAAAGTATCCCTGATATTTTCCTTGATGAACTAGAGTCAGAAAAGGTTTTTGAAGCCCAAGAGAATGTCATTTGGGATGCTGGTTTGGGAAGTTATTTGATACTAGAAAGTGGATCCATAGAGCCAAACCTTCTCAAAGAGGACACTGATTCAAAGGATCAAGGCAATTAGGTTTGGGAAATGTTTTTTGATGGAGCTAGAAGTAGACATGGTTCTGGTGGTGGTGCTATGATAGTGTCCCCAAAAGGAGAAAGATATTATACAACTTTTAGATTCAGTTTCTCCTGCACTAGCAACACTGCAGAATATGAAAGCCTAGTCAATGGACTGGAGTGGGCTAGGAAAAGAGGGCTTAAAGCCTTAAAGGTTTATGGTGATAGTGAGTTAGTAGTTAGCCAAGTGAAAGGGATAAGTGCAACCAAAAATGACACCTTGAGAGCATACAAACATAGAGTTTGGGATGCAATTGAAGACTTTTGTGCTTTCAATATTGTTGCTATCCCTAGGAGGCTAAATTAGAATGTAGATAGATTAGCTGCTATTGGGTCTCACTATGACATTCCTAATAGTATTTCAAAAGAAATAGACCAACATCATATCAAAGTGATTGTCAGACCCTCTATCCCTGACAATGATACTAATTGGCAAGTGTTTGACAATGATGAACAAATTTTGCAATTCTTGTTTAAAGAGGATGTCTTCTCAAAACATAATCAAGATAGGCTATCACAAAACTATGGTGACCAAGTGATACAACTTAAGTCTAATAAGATGCCTAGAGGTCTTGTCACCTTAGAGACTATCTTCAACAAGGATGATCAAGTTAAGAAAAATAAAGTTGGCTTGGTAGTTCAACAAGAACATTGTGTTGAATTAGAGTTGGAACCAGGTAAAAGTTTACAATTTGGAAAGGTAAACATTGATTTGGAAAAGCAGGCTTATACCCAATTATTCAGAGAATTCAGTTATATTTTTGCATGGCAATATGAAGACCTCAAAGGTTTTGACCCAGCCCTTGCTTAGCACACTATTGAATTAGAGCCTAATGCCAAACTAGTGAGACAAATGCAAAGGCCTGTTAATCCTAAGCTTGAGCCACTTATGCATAGAGAAGTGCTCAAATTGATAGAAAGTGGTATCATCTACCCCATCAAACATACTAGTTGGGTTTCCAACATTGTTCCTATAAGGAAGAAGAATGGGGAGTTGAGGTTATGTGTTGACTTCAGGGGTCTTAACATAGCCTCTCTAAAAGACCGTCATCCATTACCCTCTATGGAACAAATCTTACAATGTGTCTCTGGATCCGAGAGATTTTCATTATTGGATGGCTATTTAGGATACAATCAGATCCTAGTTAATGAAGAAGATCAATATAAGAATATGTTTACAACCAAGTGGGGAACCATGGCTTATCAAAAGATGCCCTTTGGTTTGTCAAATGCAGGTGCTACTTTTCAAAAGGTAATGGATATGGCCTTTAAAAGCCTCATGTACAAATTTGTACCAGTTTACTTAGATGACATAACTGTCTATTCTAGACATGTAGCAGACCATATCAAACATTCGAGGAAAATCTTTGAAATATGTAGAGAATTTGGGATATCTCTTAATCCCAAGAAATGTGTGTTTGCAGTGCATGAAGGAAAGTTACTAGGATATATAGTATCCAAGAAGGGAATTACAGTAGATCCTGAAAGGATTGCAACCATCCTAGAGCTACCCTTACCACATCATAAGAAAAGTTTTCAATCTTTCATAGGAAAGATTAATTTTGTTAGGTAGTTCTTGCCTAATATTGCAGATTTATTGAAGCCTTTGATAGCCATGTTAAAGAAGAGTTCAACTTTTAGCTCGACTAAAGAGGGAAAAGCTAATTTCCAAGCTATCAAAGAAGCCTTGATAGAAGCTCCTACTCTCTTAAACCCAAATTTTAGTAAGGATTTTATCTTTTATGCTTATGGAGGTCATGATGCTATATCTACTATGTTGACTCAAGAAAATTCAGAAGGGTTGGATCAACCTATTGCTTTCTTTAGCAAAGGTTTAGAAGAATATGAACAAAGATACTCCTTTGTAGAGAAACATGTACTTGTTGTGGTGAAGAGCCTTAAAAAATTTAGATATTTGTTGACCCATAACAAGGTACACTTGAAGGTTACTCATCCAAGTGTCAAAGAATTTTTGCTTTCCAAGGACTTAAATGAAAAAAGAGCTGATTAGATTACCAAGGTAATGGAATATGACATTGATATCCAAACCACCAAGCTAGTTAGAGGAAGAGGTCTTTGTGAACATTTGGCAGAGGATGAAAGTTAAAAGAAAATAGAGCAAATAGATGCATCTCTAGTTGTGCATGATTCAGAGGAACATGCCAAGGCATCAGGTTGGTTGCCTAACATGATTCATTACTTAAAGATAGGACAATGTCTTGCAAGCCTTGATTCAACAAAAAGAAGATATTATAGATTGCAATCTATCCCCTTTGTGCTGATAGATGAAGTTATTTTTAGAAAGGATCACAATGGTGTCCTTTTAAGATGTATTGATTCAAAAAAGATAGCTGATGTCCTATTTGAATTTCATGATGGACCTTCCAGAGGTCACTTTTCTCCTAGGACTACTACTTTTAAAATCATGAGGGTTGGATACTATTGGCCATCTATCTTCAAGGATAGTCATGATTATGTGAGAAAATGCATCAAATGTGCTATGTTTGCAGAAAAAGAAAGGCTTGTAGCTTTTCCCCTTCAGCCAGTCAGAATAGAACAACCTTTCATGAGGTGGGGCATAGACTTTATTGGTATGATTAACCCTCCATCTAGTGCAGGGCACAAGTGGATAATCACTGCTACTGATTATTTCACTAAATGGATAAAGGTAGTTTCCTTAAAAGAATCAAATGAGAGTGTTGTCTTAAGTTTTTATGATGATATAATTCATAGATTTGGCACTCCAGACTCTATAATATCAGATAATGCATTAGCATTCACAGGCCTTAAAGTCTTAGAATGGGCAATCAGAAATGGCATCTATCTGAAAACAAGTTCAAATTACTACCCTCAAGGCAATGGCTTGGTAGAATCAACTAATAAGAGCTTGATTAGGATAATCAAGAAAACTCTGCAGGATAACCAAAGAGATTGGCATACTAAGTTGAAGTCTGCCTTATGGTTAGATAGGATTACTCCAAAGAAGATCATTGGGAATTCTCCTTACATGTTAGTGTATGGCAAAGAGACTAAGTTGTCCTTTTCAACTGAATTGCTAGCTTTGGACTTAGCCACTCAATATGCCCTATTTGAAAAAGAAGATCCCTTACAAATCAAATATGCTCAGCTAATGAAGTTAGAAGAACTCATAGACAAATCCATGAAGGATATGGAGTTCCATCAGATTCAGACAAAGAAATTTTTTGATAAAAGAGCCAGGGCTAGAAGTTTCAAAGTTGGAGATGTAGTTCTCAAATGGGATGAATTCGGATCAAGGCCTGGCAGACACACAAAGTTTGAGTCCTTTTGGGGTGGACCATTTGTTATTACAGAGTGCAAGGGGCCTAATGCTTTTTAGCTATCAACTCTTGGAGGAGATGCCTTGCCTATTTCAGTTAATGGATTCCATCTGAAGCCTTGTTTTGGGGTTAATCCCTCCTTGTAATTCTCTATGAATATGTTTCCTATTTTTTGTCCCTGCTTTCGAGTTTAGTTTTCCTACTTTCCAAGAAGTGCATGTGCACAGTTTTGTCCCTCTAGTTCCAGGTCTATCTCTCTGTCAGGGTTTTGTGCTCAAATGATGACCCCATGCCCAATGAATATGTCAAGGCCACTGGTTTCAATGTCTAGCAGGCTGACAACCAGCAGAAATCACCAAAATGTTGCCCAAAAAATTTCATATCTATTCATTTTGGTCATAGGCTGAATTTAATCCCTGGTCTACATTTTAACCCTCCTGTTGCACCTCAAAATTTCATGGTTTTCTGCCTGTTCTCCTGGCCTCTGCAAACCTCTTTCCCTCTGGTCTACAGGTTTAAATTCAAAATCTAGTCGTTTGACAAAAAAAAAACCCTAAACCCTAGGCCTGTTCTCATTTGTCGTTACCTTTTTCAGCCACTTAAGAGTTCTATTTTCCATGTGCGCTTTTATCTTTCTTCAGTCACAAAATCTCTTATTTCTAACGATTTAGCCCTTAACACCCAGCGATCTGGTGAGCGGTCAAGGTTTGGTTGGTGGTCTTAGCTCAGTGGTTAAAGTCAAGAATCTAGATCTATGGCTGGCACATGATCACATAGGCTAGGAACATTCCTTGTGATCATGCATGATTGGCCATCGATCTTCACTATCTATAGAGTTCAGTTATTAGTGGGTTTGATGCTAGGTCATGCTGATGTGCAAGCTTCTGATTGGTCAAGGCTAGTGATGTGGAATTTTGTCAAAGTAAGACCGGTGGGTTGTCAATCGACTATGATCTAATGACTGTCATATGATCACATGGAATATTCCAAGCCCATGCAATCATATGCCAACCATTGATCTTACTTTATCTTTGGGCTTTGTCAGGTGGGTCCTTTCCTAGTGATGTGCTTGCGTTTCATTGGCCGACGGAGTGATGACTACGATCTGTCAACAGGACTGTGTCAGAGGATCTATAGGGATGTCAGTAGAATCAAGATCTACAGTGGTCTTATGATCTCATAGAATCTTCTGACCCTATGAGATCATGCGATGATCGTTCGATCTTCTTAGTGTTCAAACTCTATTTTGTGGGTCCGTCTGACGTGATGATTTCTTATTGGTCACTGAGTATTACAAGTGGCACTAGGTAGGCCTATGTGTGGGTCTTTCATGAGATGATTCAATGAATTGGCGACTATGAATTTTCATTGTCTTCTAAATTTAACGGCTTTGACAAGATATTTGGCGGCTCTGATAAGTTTTCCCTTTGGTCGCTTATTCTCATAATAGTTTAATGATGCCCTAAATGTTCTAGCAAATAAGCGAATACAATGGTCACAAGTTCTCCAGATTGCATCATGGTTAAGAAAAGTATTTAGCGAATGGGAGATAGTCTTCGGTCGCTAGTTCTCCAAATGTAACCAAGGGTCAACAAAGGATTATGAGACTTGGAAAATGCTTCATTCGCTAAATCACTTGATCAGACCAGAGTTAGGGAATGTGTTTCATGAATTGGAGACTTCCTTCAGTCACACATTCACTAAATGACTAAGGGTTACTAAAGGTTTGCCAGGATAATTGGGTCCAAACTGCCAGGTATTGCTGACATGCATAATTCTTATTGGCTAAGAGAATGTTGACGAGGCCGGAGACTTTTCAAGGCTTGTTGACTGTTATAAAGATTATTAAGGACCATCAGATCTACCAGGAAATAAATAAATCAACGGTCACATTTTAAACCTGAGCCTGTTAGCCATCTTTATTCAAATTCAAATCTTTTTGTAGGGTTTTTTACCAATATTTGATCCAATGAGCCGCAAATGACAAGGGTAGCTTAGAATTTATGTCTTCAGGATGATTGCAGTTGGCAAAATGATGTGAAGACCTAGGCAGCTGTCGCAAGTTGATTCTTGCCTCCTGAGAGTACCAACTGCAAACATTCATGGCAGGGCCGAGTTGCAGGGGGGTAGATAAATCAAGGTGGCTTGTCCGCAGGTAGATGCAGTACAGAGATGGAGATTGCATTCAAGGCACATATCTGATCAATCAGGATATTTTAAGACACATTTATGGCCAGAATAAATAGAATTATGGTTTTTGATTATTTTATGTCAAATCTATGTAACCCTAATTAGGTTTTGACTCATGCCTGCGTGCAAAGGGAGATGTATATAATGTTTTTGGATCTTTTTAGAGCTCAGAGTTGACAATTGTTAAGGAGGATTTTTCTTTCTCAGAATTTATTTGTGGCATTCTTTCTACCCTCTGATTTCTACAGTTTGTAACTTTCATTGATTATTTAGATATTGCAAAGGTATCTTGTGACATTCTTTATGTCCCTATGCTTTCTTGTCTAAATTATCTCCTAATGGATTAAGTATATGTGTGTTTTCAGTGATATCTTAGGGTTCTTGATCCCTCTTTCTTTCTGTAGTCTATGTGTATGCCTGTGAATGATTTGATTTGAATGCTCTTGTGGGTATACTTCCACCCCTAGCAATTTGTCTCATTCTTATACCCAATTCTAGAGGTGAATGTATGTTTGCAGGTTATAGATTGTGTCTAAATTCTTAGGAGTGCTATTGCCTTGTGAAATTCTCTCTTTCCTTGCATAGCATCTCTTTATTGCAGACCCTTCTATAAAATATCGATGCAAGCCTATTTAGTAAGTTGTGATCTCCTAGACCAAAGCTTATGTACTTATTTCATCCTTTATACAACAATTCATACCATATTTTTGGTGTATCACCTAGTAGGTAGTTTGCTTTCAGTTATTTCCCTTTCAGCATTCCTTCTATCCCTTTCCCCTCAAAGTTTTACTTTCCTGTCTAGAAGCAAATTAAGGTGATTATCCAAGAGGAACCAACCTAGAACCTGGAGGTCTCATCTTAGTTAGCATAGGTCCCACAATCTGGAGATGATTCCCATGTTATACTAGGTTATCAAGACCAAGAGAGCTTGAAACAAGGGTGCAAACTTAGTGTATAACAGTATGGGGGAAATATTAGATCCACTCCTAAATCCAAATTCCCAAAGGAGAGATCCAATTTGATCAACCAAAAGGTTAATGCACAATCGAATCAATCTATGGAGAATATGAAAGAGAGAGAGAGAGAGAAACCCTATATTTCTGTATGGTAGAATTGAAGTGTTTGGAATTTGAAATAATTGAAATACAAGCACTAACCTTAAATTAGGGAAAATCTAGAAAATACCAATTTTTGATGTTTGTGTGTACTTTCAGGCAATTCTGCAACCTGTTGCGGACTGGAAATGCCAAGACGAAGAAAACCCATAAATCTTTTGTCTTTCCGCTAGCAAGTAGTCTTTGACCCTAATAAAAGGTCAAAGGCTACAATCTTTGTTTGAAGGTCAATTCTGACTTTGTTTGCAGATCTTGAAAGTTCACTGAAAAGGGTATCCAAATCCGATCTCAGATCCAAAGTTCTGCACCTTTACCTACAAGAAAATGGGGGTTTTTGTTTGTATGGGGGGGTTTGCCTTGGTCAAACTCCAATTTAGGAATTAACCTTGAAATTAAATTGAAATGTAGTGTGCATAAACAAAATAATTGAAACAATTCACCTCAGTTATGTTGAAGTCCTTGTAGAGGATTTGAATCCTCAAATCCAAAAGTAGGAATGCTTCAATGGATGTAGAATGAATGTAGGATGTCTCAAATCAATGGCATTTGATCTTCAACACCAATCTTGAATTGATCTTTGCATATGAGGAGGCTTGCATGAATGTAGAAGGATGGATCTTTAAGGGGGCTCCAAAGAGATTGAATCCTTCAATGGCTAACAATGGATCTCCTTGATAGATGAATGCATGAACACTTGAATGCTTGAACACTTTCTTGTACTTCAGAACTTGATGGCAAAAGAAGATGTCAATAATGGATGAGAAAATGAGAGTGGAAGGCCTCCTTTTGTAGTGAACTAGGGCACAATCCTCTAGAGGGGCCAACTTGGAGAATTAAATCCCAATTAGGTCATAACCTTAAAAAATATACCTAGATTAAATGAAAATTAGAGGATTTACCATTCCAAAATCTGAAATGGTTGATCTAGAGGTGGGAAACAAATATCCCCGAAAACCTGACACCCAGAAATCAAGGAATTTTGAAATTTTGAACAGAGGGTCAAGGACAAGGTTGGAATTGACCAGGTTAGGATTGAGTTCGATCCTGACCAGGTTAGGATAGAGGTTAACTTTGACCCCAAAAGGTCAACTTTGACCCCAAAAGGTCAACTTTGACCTTTTGTTCAAAAACCTTAGGATCCTATCCCAAAATGTTATGAAATGCAGATATGAAGTAAAAAATGGGTGCAGAAGGAAGCAGAACAGGGGGAAAATCCAGATACATGCAAAGACCTAATCAAGGCACTTAACATGACCCCAAAACACTTACTCAGAGGGCTAAATTCTCTTATCATGGAATTGCTTCCATTTTAAGACAATACATTAAGCCCCCACTTTAGCAAGAGTATGGACTCAAAGCAAACTCTTGGTAAAGGAGATCAGAATGAAAAGATAATATTATTGTAATCCAAGGGACAAAGAGAAACCTTAAGCCCCCAGGGACTGAAGTGTTCATCAAATCCTAGATCACAATAAGAGAGACATCTCTAGAGAGAGAGAGAAAGGGTGTGATTACCTCGTCCAATGAGAACTTATGTCCCATTGTGAACCACACAAGGAAATGGCACAACTGGAAAGATGGAATTGAACCACCTAGTGAATGTGGCTACTCACTAGTCAACCCATCAAGGATTCACCCTTAGGAATATTCTATTCCATAAGAATAAAACCAAAAATAAAAGAGATCTAGTCTTAAGGACACCTCCGACCTTAAGGGATCAAAATATATGTATGTTTGAAATTGGAGGGGTCAAGAGATCCTAAAATATAAATCCATGCTTTAAGGATTAGTTACTAATCCAAAAAGGGAAAAAGGTATTTTGAAAAATATGTGCGTATCGAAAAGTGTGTGTGTGCAATAGGTGATCAGAGCATATGCCCCCACATTAAAGTCATTGTTGACACTTTAACAGGAGCAATGGCTTTAATGGAAACATAAACAACTCCTCTGATTACGTTTCCATGTTGAGATGCCCCCAAACGAAGACAAATCAAGGAAAATATCATAGAAACATTGAGAGAACACAGAAGGGATCTACCTACCATGGGGTCAGTATGATCATAAGATAATATATATATGATATTATTGCAAATGAATTGACATCATTCCCCAAAGAAAGTAGAATTATGATCACAAAGGAGGAAAGATCACATAAGATATACAAAGGAGAATCTTTTCAGACCATGACATGGACACCAAAAATAATTAGTGATACCATATCTCAAATCCAAGAAAATTACATAAGGAAACATTTACGAACATTAGCACAATTACAACATAACATTGAACAATGCATAGAAGAATAGAGATACATATAGAAGAATTTGAACAATAGTTTCGATTCCTTTATCACCTTGTACCAACTGAGTAACAATGATTGTATAAAAGAATCTAACAACATTTAGCAAACACATTACGAGACAAGCACAGTACAACAGGAAAACACAAAACAAAGCTACCATGAAGGACAAGTCGATCAAGCATACCGCCTTCTCTCCCCATCTTGTTGTATATCATTTAGGGAAGGTGGGTAACTCACAAGAGGGACTATATCCAACACAGTAGGAATGATAACCAGTTCCAAACAAGGATCCTCTTGAGAATCACAATGTTCGACACTAGGTGTAAGAGTTAATTGTGATGAAAGCATATTAGGTAAATCAATATCAATGTCAATAGTCTCATATTCATCATTAACATCATCAGTATCATCAAGAGTATCTTCTTCATCCAAATTAATCAAATTAGGATCTAAGATACAAATAGAATCATTATAATCATGCATATGAACATCCTCATTAGTAACAACTTCTTCTAACACATCATGCATAGTTTTATTTGAAGAAGGTAGAGATCTTTGAAGAATAGAATTACGAGCTTTAGCATGAGCATGATGCTTTTTATGACATTCATTAGCAAATCGATTATGTTTTGATTTATTTGAAATAGGTTGAGAACTAGGAGGAACAATCACATGATCCTTCACATGTTCTTTAGGAAGATCAATAGGATTATCAACAATAGGAGGAACAATCATAGGATCTTTGATAGGTTCTTTAGGAAGAGCGATAGAAGAAAGTTGATTAATAGAACTAGAAGTCATAGTTAAAGGAGGTATAGAAGGTGTAGGCAGAAGACCATGATTAAGCTCCATGGGAGGAATGCTTAATTAAAGAATCTTATGATGTTTATAAGCTTGATATGAACAAAAAAAATTATCAAGTCAAGGAGGACATGAATTAGGTAATGAAGGCCAAAAGAAATTAAGAGCAGCACAATCTTTGGGCCTAGAAGGTTGATATAAACTATGATTAATCATCTTCACTTCTTCATCATGAATGAACTTAAGACACTTATGGATAGGTGAAGCAACAACATGCATGGAAGACAACCAAGGCAAACCTAGCTTAACTTGAAATTGATCAAAAGTAGGAACAACAACAAAGGTAGTGTTCACAATTTTTCCACAAAGTTCAACCGGTAAAGTAATAGAACCAAATGATGGATAAAGAAAACCATTACAAGTTTGAATCCACACATTTGATGTATCATAAGAATCACATTGTAAGCTTTTCATAAAAATATTTTCTTCACTAATAACATTAACTAAAGATGTAGGATCAACAAGACAACCACGAGTCGGTATCTAAGAAACCCTAGCAGCAATGTAAAGGGGACTGTCAGGAGCCTTAATAGTCTCAAAGTCATCAAAGGTAATCAAAAGTTCCCGAGGTCTTTTATTCTTAGGTTGTTGTTGAGGTTTAGGTTGAGTTTTTAGTTTAGGTTTAGGTTTTGGTCGAGGTTGAGATTGAACTTGAGGTTGAATCTGAGGTTGAGGTGGAGATATAGATTAACCAACATGCTCCACTAGATTAACAACATGATTGAGATCATCCATCTTAGAATCATACATGATTTCCACAGTAGATGGTTAAGCAGTGGTATTAGTATTATGCGTAGGTAAAGGATTTGTATAGATTTGAAGTTTTTGATTAGGAGGAGAGACATATTTGTTCCCACTACCATCAATATTATCAACAGATAAGGCATTAGAGTCAATTAAGTCTTGAACCTTATGTTTTAAAGAATAACATTTCTCAGTATCATGACCATTCTGACGATGATATTGACAAAAGGCATTTTGATCAAAAGATTTAGAAGCAATCGTAATAGGTAAAAGAGGTCGAATAGGAGGTAAAGTAATCATATTAGTAGCTAACAACCTATTCATAATAGCATGTAAAGGTTTAGAAAGAGGAGTAAATGTATGATTTAATCGAAAAGCAGTGGATGTAGAAGTGGCATTGTGAGATGCAACAACAACTTGATCAGCAATTGCATTCGCTTGTTTGTTTATCTTGACATAGTTGTTGAATTTTTTAAATTTGTTTGGATTAGGAGCAGCATCACTCTTATCAACTGGAATATGAGCCATTGGAGTTGTGCTCTCAAATTGACTCACTTGTAATTGATAATGATGAAGCGTTGCACAAAGTTGTTGAAAAGAGGTAAATTCAGTAAGCAGAATCTTATCTCTAAGATACTTTTGTAAATTTGAAATAAACATATGTTGAATATCCATATTAGGAATAAGATAGGAAATTTGAGCATACAAATGCTTAAATCTACCAATAAATTCAGTCATTTTTTCTTTAGCACTTTGTTTACAATGCATCAAATCAGTCAAAGAGACTTGCGAGCCAATGCTATTTTGAAATTGTTGAATAAAGGCATTACCAAGTTTTGGAAAGGAATCAATAGAATAAGGAGGCAAGGAACAATACCATTGTAAGGCCTTGTCATGAAAAGTTCTAGCAAACAGTTTGGCTAAAATCCTATGGTCATGAGCATAATCACTAAAAAGGATTTGGAATGTTTTAACATGATGAACAGGATCTCCTTTTCTGTTATAATTCTCAAGATGAGGCATATCGACTTGCTGAGGAATAGGAGTATGAATAATATCCAAGGACAAAGGACTTCCCATGTCACATGTAGGGATACTAAACTTGTTTTGAGTTAAGGAAGAAAGTTGTTGTAAGGATGATAAGGTTTGAGCCAAACTAATGATTGTTGAATCATTAGAGGAAATAGGAGAAGTAGCAACATTAGACACACTAGGTAAAGTGTAAGAAGCTGTAGGAATTGAAGACACAACTGGAGGAACACTAGGAACTATAGTTGGAAGTGGATTGGAATAAGTAAAAGGAACATTATGATATGAAGGTTGTGATGTAGGAAGGGACACAGGAGGAACACTCATAGGAACAAAGGGAACTGTCATAGTTACCAAAGAAGGAGTATAGGTAGGAATACTAGGTAAAGGATTAGAAGGAGGTTCAACACTAGTGATAGCAGGAATAAACCCTAAATCTTGAGCTTCTTGAGCTAAAGGTTTAACATTTGAATGCACAAGGTGAGTAATACCATGTAAGAGGTTAACACCTTGATCACTATCACGGAGAACTTTCTTAAGAGCCTCTATAGCTTGAATAGAATCTTGATTATGGTTCTCTTGAATAAGCCAATTACCCATTTTATCAAGTTGAGTTGAAATTTTTTGGACTTGTTCAGGAGGAACTCTTAAAGCGTCATCCTCATCATGAGATGAGTGAGAAGAGTTTTTCTCCATAGTAGGATTGGAATCATGAAGAATCAAATTATCATCTGAGACCCTAAGGAAAGGAGAGGAAGATTTAGGATCAAAGGCACCCATGAGTCTACAACTTCTTCTAACCGGAATGTTATAAGTAGGACTAGTAGTAGTAAAGCTCATAAACCAATGCAATGCAAATGAACTAAACTAAAACCACATAAAGCATGAATATTTTTGTATTTTTGGAATCTAATTAGCATGCAAGATCTAACACAAAAGATAAATCTAATACTAACAAGATAAAAGGAAATCTAACACCAAAAAGAAAGAGAATAAGCTAGTCGGGTTCACCAAAATGAATAGGGGTAAAATGGAATCACACCTATTCAAATTTGTATGATGTATGAGGGAAATATTAGATCCACTCCTAAATCCAAATTCCCAAAGGAGAGATCCAATTTGATCAACCAAAAGGTTAATGCACAATCGAATCAATCTATGGAGAATATGAAAGAGAGAGAAAAACCCTATATTTCCCTATGGTAGAATTGAAGTGTTTGGAATTTGAAAGAATTGAAATATAAGTACTAACCTCAAATTAGGGCAAATCTAGAAAATGCTAATTTTTGATGTCCATATGTACTTTTGGGCAATTTTGCAACCTATTTTAAACTAGAAATGTCAAGATGAAGAAAACCCAGAAATCTTTTGTCTTTCCATCGGCAGGTAGTCTTTGACCCTCATAAAAGGTTAAAGGCTACATTCCTTGTTTGAAGGTCAATTCTAAATTTTTTCACAGATCTCGAAAGTTCACCAAAAAGGGTATCCAAATCCGATCTCAAATCCAAATTTTTGCACCTGTACCTACAAGAAAATGGGGTTTTTTTTTTGTATGGGGGGTTTGCCTTGGTCAAACCCCAATTTAGGAATTAACCTTGAAATTGAATTGAAATGTAGTGTGCATAAACAAAGTAATTAAAACAATTCACCTCGCTTATGTTGAAGTCCTTGTAGAGGATTTGAATCCTCAAATCCATAAGTAGGAATGCTTCAATGGATGTAGAATGAATGTAGGATGTCTCAAATCAATGGCATTTGATCTTCAACACCAATCTTGAATTGATCTTTTCATATGAGGAGGCTTGGATGAATGTAGAAGAATGGATCTTCAAGGGGGCTCCAAAGAGATTAAATCCTTCAATGGATAACAATGGATCTCCTTGATAGATGAATGCATGAACACTTGAATGCTTTAAGGCTTTCTTGAATGCTTGAACACTTGATTGCACTTGAGAGCTTGATGGAAAAAGATGTGAATAATGGATGAGAAAATGAGAGAGGAAGGCCTCCTTTTATAGTGAATTAGGGCACAATCCTCTAGAGGGGCCACCTTGGAGAATTAAATACCAATTAGGTCCTAACCTTTAGAAAATATACCTAGATTAAATTAAAATTAGAGGATTTACCATTCTGAAACCTGAAATGGTCGATCCGGAGATGGGAAACAAATATCCCCGAAAACCTGACACCCGAAAATCAAGGAATTTTGAAATTTTGAACAGAGGGTCAAGGACAAGGTTGGAACTAAACAGGTTAGGATCGAGGTCGATCCTAACCAAGTCAGGATAGAGGTTGACTTTGACCCCAAAAGGTCAACTTTGACCTTTTGGTCAAAAACCTCAGGATCCTATCCCGGAATGTTATGAAATGCAGATATGAAGTGAAAAATGGGTGTAGAAGGAAGCAGAACAGGGGGAAAAGCTAGATACATGTAAAGACCTAATCAAGGTGCTTAACATGACCCCAAACCACTTACTCAGAGGGCTAAATGCTCTTATCATGGAAGTGCTTCCATTTTAAGATGATACACCCACATTTAAAACCATGGTCACAATCCTGCACAGTATCTCACGAAATCAATGCATATATAAACATAACAAAAAGAAACATAATCTATATTAACATTTAATGACAAATACTTAGAGAAACTACATATCATAATTCATCATAAACTTAATCCATATTGAACCCTAATTCTATAATCATTGAAATGTAAGTTCAATTTCACATAACAAGTAACCCTAAGTTAACCATTGAATCATTTCACTATCAGCATTTACTATTCTATAAGGTAACGTAACAAATGCAAATTTTAGAATTCATATATCATAAGGTAAGCATGAAACCAATACAAGCACATAAAGAGTACGAATAACATCATCATCATATAAATCTGTAAAAATCATCTCATAGTGTCTAATGGTAGAAAGTCATAATCCAAAATAGGTCTAATTGTCTCAAAACAATGCATCATCAAGATAAACCAAGTGTCAAAACAACTGTCAAGCTAAGATGGGTCGGGGTAGGACCTCACAAGATTGTCACTCAAGTCACATTTATGAAAATGACTAAGTCTAGAATCAGGATAACATGGTACAGTGCTACAGTTTTGGTCAACGATGAATATATATGAGGTATTATGGCTTGCGAAGTTAACTGAAGGTATTTTAGGATGTATACATACTTTAGTTAAGAGCGCATAAGTTTTGGCTAGTAGATATGTGAGATACAGTATTCGGAAGGTGTGCGAAGATAGTGAAACAATGTAGCAGGGTATATGAATAGTTGTGAAGATTAAGGAGACCATAGTGGATATGGTAATGTGCTAAGACAAGTGAATAAAGTATATTGCTAACTCTTTGGTAATATAAGATCATCGAGTTCGTAATTGTCATTTGCACAAGTTATTGATATGTTTTGTATGGTATTTGTGAAGTCAACTTGAAGACTGATTTTGTATAAGTATGGAGTGTTTTTGTGAAAGTGAAATATGGTTATATTTTGTAATGATGAAGCAAGGTTGCAAATCTAAGAGAAGAGATCAGATGCAAGATCAATAAGAGGCCAAGCTATAACTAGAACTATCTAAGCAAGTTAAGTGCTTGCATTCTTCACTTTTTGAGAACTCCCTCAAGATAGTTTTTTATTATAAGAGAGGTGCACTCACCACCTTTAACTAGATATTTTGTATACCCCTAATAGGGTTTTGTATTCCTCTAACAAGGAAATGTACTATGTAACAATCAGCTCCTAACAGAGCTAGATCTCCTAATAGGGATATTATATTTTAGTGCATATTTGTGGGTACCATCCCCACTAGGGTTTTCCCTTGGCCAGGGTTGCCTCGAGAAAAAAATCATGGTGTCATGAGTAATGTGTTATGCTTATATGTTCTTTTCATTTCTGCATTACTTTGGATTGTTTGTCATTGTTTAAAGAAGTTGAAATCAAAGTTTTGTAATACTGATTCACCCCCCTCTTAGTATTACCTAATCCTAATAATATACACACATATATACACATATACATATACATACACATACACATACACATACACATACATACATACATACTGATTCACCCCCCTCTTAGTATTACCTAATCCTAACAATATACACACATATATACACATACACATACACATACACATACACATACACATACATACATACATACATACATACATACATACATACATACATACATACATATATATATATTATATATATATATATATATATATATATATATATATATATATATATATATATATATATATATATATATATGGACCTAGATAGATTTGAACATACATACATATATGTACAATTTTTTAAAAGATAATCTGATCAAGGTACAACATCTATATAAAAAACATAAATGATGTTATCTAGTTTGTGGCATATATTCAATATACATTTAGTAAATGACAAATAAATAGCATTTATATTTTAATTATATTTACATGTGTACACACAAATTATTGGGATTGGAAAGATAAAGTATTGAGAGGGGAGGAGTGAATCAGTACCCTCAAAAACTTTTAACTCAAACACTTTGTAATAGTAAAACCTTAATTAAATGACTAATTTGATTGTTTGTAACATACATAAAACTTGGAAATGTAAAGTGCATGTAAACAAAACAATAAATCATACATGAAAGTAAGTACTCATGACTCAAATATTTTGGTTATGTAGAAACCCTTGTTAGAAGGTAAAAACTGCAGTGGGGATGGCACCCACAAATTATTCACTACTACAGTAAATAAAGTATGTCGATTAAGGCTACAATTGTTGATCACTTCTGATGATCTTACCCTATTAGGAGTAACAAAAGATCGACTAGATCTACTTGGTTAAATGATTTTTGCAACACAATGAAGTGTACACTCTGTTAAGAGATTTACATAAGATGGTTAAGTTTACTCTGTTAAGAGATTTAAATCTGCTACAATGGTTAAATTGATAATAGTAGAATATCTATAAAATGACAACTTATACTTGTCTAATTCAGATCTGTGAAGTATCAAATAAGTATCACCTCAATGTGATGAATATAACCTCTTGTCCTGCTCGATAGCCTTGTATGTATTTTGATAAAACTAATTATGCCTCTAATAAAGTCTTTGTCATAAAAACCTCGTCTAATCTCTTGATGTCCTTAGTGCAGGTACTGCTTCATGATACTTGATCATAATGACATCTTTACAATTATATATCAAAATGATTTTACCTAATTAGGGTTGCATCATCTTAGAAAACCTAAGATCAACGGTGTGCAAAAATAACCTAGATCTACCATTACATAGGAATCATCACAAAAGTTAATGATTACACCCACGTTAAATATGTCTCGATATTGGTAAACCATTTATATGATCAGTGTAAACTATTTGCATAAAGATATGTGTCATTCCTAATTACTATGACATTTCTTGAATAACTCGATAATCACTGCATTCACTGATCAGTAAATTACTGATGCTCGGTGTGTATGAATGCTCGGTGATCACTAGCTCGGTAAGTGTGCTTGGTCAAACTTGTATTCAGGTATCTTGAAGTTATGTCTTGTCTTTGCTCGGTGTGAAGGATTTGTATGCTTAATCAACTGACTTTCTTGTCTCCTTATACCAACCTTACCGACTGAATAGCTTATTGATACTAATGAAAATCCATTAATCTCAAATAGAGATAACAATCTCCCCCTTTGGCATTAGTATCAAAACCTTATGTATATGTACTAATTAACTCAAAAAATATACTAACTCCATATATATATAAGCTATATAGATAATGACTCTTTTCCTTATCAAAAATCTTCAAAACTCCCCCTTTGTGCATGCTCTCGGTGGTGTGAAGTACATAGTGGCACATACATGACTTTCCCCCTTTTTGAAATTAATGCCAATACAAAAAATGTACTTACAACTTATAAAAAATGTGCTTGTGGGTTTTCTACAGTGACGCCAAGAGGTTTTCTCATTCCTCTTTCAAGTTTCCAAGAGAAATGTGCTCTAGACCGACTTGTTCATGCATATCAAAAAAAAATTCTAACACAAAGATCACGGGGGTGGCAACCAAAACTTTTACCTTTTCTACATGTCTCTCCATAATTTCTAGGTGGGGAAGTAGCTCAGCTTGTAGCTCGGTGACTTAGTCACTTATGTTCTCTTCTTGCTTCCTCAGATCTGATCTCAACCACCTAAGTTCTTAAACTTTTAATATATGCTTGTGAAAATCATTTGTCTCGGTTAGAGATAAGTATGCACTAACCTTGATCTCTTCATATAACTTCTTAATCTTTTCACTAACCTTGGCAGTGAACTGGTCTACAGTGCATAGTTTAAACAAAATTTGAACAATTTTCTGAGTAATAGATTCAAGCTTAATTATTACCTTAGATAACTTAACTTTATTAATTACCACTTCTTGGCTTATTTTCTCTGCTAGCTTCAAATATTCGCTTTTCTGCATCTATGTCTGGGGAATTTATGTGACTAGGTAGAGAAGCAAGTTGATCAAGAATGGGAATATCCTCATTAACAGTGATCTCAGGAACTATGTGTTGTAGGATATCTCTAACCTCCTCTAGAATTTGTTTACTTTTTCTCTCCTTTCTTAGTGTTTCTTGTGCAGCCTTCCTAATGCACAATTGCCCACATTTTCTAAGTTCTTCAGGGTCTAGAGTTCTAGGGTCACATTCTGGTATCACAATTATTTCATCTAGTGTAACTGGTCCTTTACCGTGTTTCTTTTTCTTCTTCTTCTCATGTGGTGATGATTTTACAAATGGAACTAGAGCTTTAGTCTCTATATTTGTATGCTTAGGCTCGGTAGACACACTTTCCTCTTTCTATTGCCCAGTGACCTGTGTCTCAGTAGATTGTCTTGGGGATTTGGTAGTGGTGTCTATCTTTTTTGTCTTTGTTAGTTTACTTTCCTCTGGTACTTGTGATACAACCTCTATTTCCTTAGGCTCATTTGTCTATGTTTCTCCCTATTCACTTATCCCTTGTTCCCTTGTAGTATCTTTCTATTTCTTAGGGGTTGATCCTTCAGGTTCCTGCTATGATATTATCTCAACAGCTTGTACCAAAATCGGTAGGTCATCCGGTATCACACTAATTCTTCATTCTCTCTCTTCTGATGTTGCAGATGAAATTAGGCAAGATTGCACTTTCACTCTTAGACGTTCCAAACCTCCTAGAGGAAACATCCCTAGAGTGGAGTCGCTTGCCTTCAACCATTTTATTTGTAATAATGACATCATTATCGCCAAATCTGACAAAGGCAATGCCACTGTCATCATGAATAGACAGGCCTATGTTTCCAAGATGCTTGACTTGCTCTCTAACTCTAGTAGCTGCAGGATCATTTCTCAGAACCCGTGCCCTAAGATCATTAAACAAGTCAAAGCTTTGGTGGCCAAATCCTCCTTTGATGATGCTAATAAGAAGAAATTGGTGCCATCTAAAGAAGTAACCCCTCACATCTATGGGGTGCCTAAAATCCACAAAGGAGGTACTCCTTTGAGATCCATTGTCGACACCATTGGATCATCGACTTATCCTCTAGCATCTCACCTTGCCAAGATTATCTCCCCCTTGGTGGGAAAGTCTAATTCTTTTTTCAAAGATTCATGCCAATTTGTCCAATTTATTAAGGACACCAAGGTTGAGTGTGGTGATATCTTGGTTAGTTTTGATGTGGTCTCCCTCTTCACCAAGGTTCCTATCTCTGACTCTATTCAAATTGCTAAGAGTAAATTTAATGATGAGATTGTCGATTTGGTTGAGTTATGCTTGAGATCAACCTTTTTCTCCTTCCAAAATGTCATCTATGAGCAGGTGGAGGGAGTGGCTATGGGTTCCCCCCTTTCCCCTATAATAGAAAACCTCTATATGGAGCATTTTGAGGAGATGGCCCTCCATACCTTTCCCCTCAAACCTAGATGGTGGAAGTGATATGTTGATGACACCAACGTTTGTTGGCCACATGGGCCTGACAAACTTGAACAGTTTCACCAGCACATCAACAATTTGGCCCCCACCATTTCCTTCACAAAGGAGATTGAGTCGGACAACCAGCTCCCCTTCCTTGATGTTCTTCTCATAAAAAATCCTAATGGTAGCTTTGGTCATCGTGTGTATCACAAGGCCACCCATACTAACTTATATCTCCACTTGTCTTCCCACCACCACCCCTGCCAAAAAGTTGGCATTCTCAAGACTCTTTCCCTTAGGGCCTTTAGAATTTGCGATGATGATAACTTAACCCAATAGCTTAACCACCTTCGCCAGGTCTTCATATTAAATGGGTATTCTCATAAGAAA